>CM065714.1:78131364-78141364 GCA_033310375.1 Conus canariensis
TAGTCCTGAAAAAGTTTCAAATGTTTTTAGAATCTCAAAAGATAACAACATGTCTTGTTTTGTATTAAAAAATAATGTTGTCATCTGCCAGTTGTTTTATTTTTATAGCCTGGCTTCGTTCGTGATCACTATTAGGCACCCTAATACCAGTTATGTTACTGTTTCTTACTTTAATAGCCAGTAGTTCTACTGCTAATACAAACGCCAAAGGTGAGAATGGACAGCCTTGCCTAATACCACATTCCACATCAAATGGTTCAGATAACCATCCACCATGGTTAACACTACTTTGGCTACTGTTGGTCAAAACCTGTATCCATTTCTGGAAATCGGTTCCAAAACCAAACATTTTAAACACATACAAAAGATACGTTTTTGAAATGGAGTCAAATGCTTTACCAGTTTTATTCAGGTAATTAATCACATTATCAATGGTTCGTAAAACGGTTGCTATGTTTCTTCCTTTTATACATCCTGCTTGATCCTCATGTTTCAATTTATGTATTATTTTGCCCAATCTTTCTGCCAAAATCTTTACCAAGATTTTATAGTCTGTGTTTGTCAAGGTTATTGGTCTTCAGTTACTAAGTTTATCTCTTTCTAAATCTTTCCCCTTATGTATCAGCCTTGCCTTTGAGCAAATGAGAGCTTTCCTTTATTAAATGATTCAATGAAGGAGTTAGTCACAGTACTACCAATCCTACCCCAAAAGAATTTTAAAAATCCTACTGCCAAACCGTCGCTTCCTGGAGCCGAATCATTTTTCAAGTTTTTAAGAGCAGAAGTTGTCTCACTGAACGTAACCATGCCTTCGCATACTATGGCTTCATTTTCATTTAAGCGTTTTATGAATGTATCGGCTGCGCGTTTTGCATCATCCACTTCAATTATCTGACTATGACTTTTTATAAAAAGAGGCTTGTTCATGTAGAATTTCTTTTTGATCTGTGAGAATTTCCGCAGACTCTTTGCACAGCTTTGTAATAATCTTATTTTTACTTCGCACCTTTTCCAGGCTGCAAAAGATTTTAGAATTCTTCTCTTCTTCCTCGATCCATCTGATTCTAACTCGAATCCGAGCGCCTTTAATTTTATGAATTTGTTTTCTCTCTAGTTTTTGTTTGGTTTTCATATAATCTGCAAGAATGATTTCATTTTTGGGATTGCCTACAAGTTGTTTGTCTAAATTTTTCAAGTGCATTCCAAGTTTCAGTGATTCGTTTCATTTCTGACATGATGAATTTTTTCCAAAGTCAATACAAAATTCTGTATTTCCACTTTACACAACTCCCACTTCTCTTCGTTATTCATGTCCCTGTTTTCTGAGAAAAATGAGTCTAAAGCATCGTTCATTTTTTGCACAAAAATATTGTTTTTTAAGTGACTATTATCAAACCTCTAATATCGCGGACCTCGTACAAAATTATTCTCATTAAGATCCAGAACGACAGCTTTGTGGTCGGAATTTGGAACTGTTAAGTGTTCACAAGAGGTACAAAAACTCAAGACGTTCTCGGAGACAACGCAATAGTCTAGCCGACGTGCAATGTACGGATTTGATCGCATCCAAATTGCCTCTTTTTCATTTGGATGATAGTCTCCATGCATCAGTTAATTCTAACGTATCTATTGTCAGTTTAAAGGCATCAGTTTCAGATTTATTGTGTGGATTTCCTGATAATCTTTCAAGGTTACATTTTAGTGAACAATTGAAATCACCAAAAATCAACATTTTTTTTTTTTTAATCATGAACAGGAATTAAAGTTTCAATCAGATTTTGAAAGTATACTTTCTTTTCTTTTGTATTGTTGGGTGCATACACATTTGCTATTGACAAATTGTATACCTCACTCACAACAGAGACAAGTAAGATACCGTCTTGTACCAGTATTGGCTTTACCTCACCCTTCAAATTTTTAGACACCAAAATAACTTCCCCCCTTACTCCTATTTGTACCAGGATTACAGAAAATGTTTCTGCCCCACTGCCTTTCCCATGCTTCTACATCTGTATCCGTTACATGAGCTTCCTGTATACATATTATACTGTTCAAAAAAAGTTAAGGACCAACATTTCACTGACTTATAAAAAAAGAAAATTGGTAAGTGATCAATCTCCAAGTGTAACATGAATTTATTGAATATGTGAAAAGTGTGTAAAGATAATGACAAGTCCGAGGAATCAACAAACTGGAATCGAGCGCAGTACAAACACCCCCACCCCCAAATTTGAAAGTCACAGGAGGAGTGTTTGTTCGATGTCATGGTTAATAACGTGTGTGTCCCCCGTTATTGGCAAGGCATTCAAGGCAGCGTTGTCGCATGGAGTTCACCAGTGTGCGCAGAAAGGCCTGGGGGACAGCAGCCAACTCCTGCTGGAGTGACTCAAACAGCTGACCCAGGTTAGCAGGAGGAGGACGACGCTACTGCAGTCTCCGGCCCAGCTCATCCCAAAGATGTTCGATGGGGTTCAGGTCTGGGTTTTTTGCGGGCCACTGCATTCTGTTGACACCAGCAGCTTGGAGAAACGTGTTTACTGCTCTGGTGCGATGGGGCCGTGCATTGTCGTCTTGAAAGACTGCCTGAGGTCCAAGCTGTTGAAGGGCTGGCAGCACCAGGGGTTGCAAAATCTCTGTTTGGTAGCGAACACCATTCAAGTTCCCTGCCACATTGTAGAGAACCGTTCTGTAGCGTGTGCTTATGCCGCCCCAAATCATAACGGATCCCCCACCACAGCGGTTCCTTTCCAGGACAGCTTCTTCTGCAAAACGCTCCCCACAGCGTCTCCAGACCCTGTTCCGTCTATCGGTGGGATCCATGCAGAACCGCGACTCGTCTGTAAACATCACGTTAGCCCACTGTTCATGTGTCCATCTCACGTGCTGCGTGCACCATACTCGGCGTGCTGCTCTGTGAGCATCAATCAAACGAGGTCTTATGGCTGGTCGTCGAGCACGGAGGTTAGCGGCGTGTAGGCGGTTTCGTATGGTCTGATCACTGACAACAGTGTCATCTCTAAGGCGACGTCTGATATTGTTTGCACTTGCTCGGTCCTCTCGTGGTGTTGTTATTCTGGGTCGACCACAGCATGGTCGCTCTTGCACTCTTCCTGTGTCTTGAAAGCGTTGTCTGAGTCTGATAACAACAGAGTGTGATACCCCAAGTCTCCGTGCCACTTCCCGGACTGCAACTCCTTCTTGGAGCCATCCTATTGCTCTTCCTCGATCCAGCTCGTTCAGTCTTCGACGTGTAGGCATGCTGTTGCATTGCATTTTTCGCGAGTACAGTGGCTTTTAAAGACATTTGGTTGAGCATACTTTATGACCTACAGCCTGATTTAGCTCGTGCTTCACATGATTTTGATTCAGCACATGCTCCTCGGATCCCAAACACATCAGAAATTCGCCCCAATTTGTTCCAAAAATGACAAGTCGCGACACGTGTTTTTCAAGGCGCGTGAGAAATGTGTGCCACAAAATTGCAGTTGCCGCATTCACTATCAATTTATGCGTGTGGTTCAATTTGTTTGGACCACAAAGGCGGTACAATTGAATTTTTGTGAATTTTTAAAAGTTTTTGTGCATTCTCAATGTTGGTCCTTAACTTTTTTTTTAACAGTATATATCAAAGTGATGTTTTCTAAAGTAAGAGAATAAGGATTTCCCTTTCATTACACGTTTTAGACCACTGACATTTAGAGACACTAAAAGTCAGTTTATCCATTGAAACAATAATAGTTGTGCCTTTTTTTTCTTTTAATATTTCAGTAACCTTCAGATGGCTATGCAAAAATCACAGTCCAAAATTGCAATCCGTATCCATTATCAGGGTCGTTTACCGTCAAATCCAAGTGATTATAACACAGTCGCTACTGCCACTGCGCCGCTGTTACCGAACGGGAGTTAGTGACATCCTTAACGGGATCCGCAGGGTCGTCGGACTCCTCGCCTCGTCGTCGCTGCTTCCCCGCTCCCTGCTCAGGACTGGTGTGCTGACCGGACAGGCGCCGTGTGGTGGAGGTGCTCAACCTGTGACGAGGGGAGCGGTCGAGGGTGGTGACAAGCGTAGCCTGACGCGTGAGGGGGCCGGCTTCAGTCGTTCCTGCCAACAGACTTAGTGCTGGGTTCTGTAAACTTAGTCATGTTTGGCCTCGTTGTTTGTTGGTTTGGGCAACGGCTGTGCATCTCCAGTTTGTTCACAGAATCATAGAAATATTTGGCTATAGGCTAAAAGCCTTTTGCCCTCGTTTTAGTGTCTTTTTGTATGGTTTTTTTTATCACTATAATAGTGAACTGTCCCATGGTTTAGTCAGGCCTAGTGTATACTACATTTATCACCGTCTCAATAAAGATTTAAATCAATGGAAAATACATGGTCGTTAAAAGTTTTGTCAATTTGATTTTTGAAGGCGTTTACTGATGAAGCGTTAAGGGTGTCAGAGGAAAGGTTATTCCACAGATAATACGGTTAGTAAAAAAAATTGTGGAACTTGTTAGTTACGAAGTTGGTCTTGTTAAGTTTGAAATTGTGCCCACGAGTCTTATCATAGTTAGCCATTGTGAACAGGGAAGAGGTAGTGCAGAGATCATAAATATTGTGCATGATCTTGAATACTTCTATGAGATCACCTCTTAGTCGCCTAAATTGTAGGCTGGGCAGCTTAAGTAGAGCCATGCGCTCCTCGTAACTAAGGTCTCCAGTTCCAGTTATACACTTCGTAAATCTGCGTTGAATGCCTTCAATCATGTTTATGTGTTTTTTAAAGTAGGGGCACCATACCGAGTTCCCGTATTCAAGAATGGGCCTGACTAAAGCTTTGAATAATGGAACCATTATTTCAGGAGACTTATTTGTGATAGTTCTCAATAGCAGACCAGAAATTTGATTTCCTTTTTTCACTTTATTTGTTATATGTGTATCAAAGCTTAATTCTAACATGGTGACCCCCAGATCTTTTTCAGCGGTTGTACTGTCCAGTACTCGTGTTAAACCATTCTCTTTTATTACGTATTCATAATGTGGATTGTTCTTTCCAAGGTGGAGTGCTTTACATTTCTCACTTTGTCCATTCAACCAGTGTATGTATACACATTCGTAAATGATCTCTGTCTTCAGTATTTCGCATTGCTGAGTGAGCCTTGGTGTCATCTGCAAAAATATTGACATCACAATCAACCTCTACAGGCATGTCATTCATAAAACATATAAACAGCGTTGGGCCCAGAGCACTACCTTGTGGTACACTACTTGTCATCCTTACCTTAGACGAACGATTGCCATTGATACTTACGAACTGGGATCTTTCATTTAAAAAATCGCTTATCCATGATAGAAGCTTACACTGTATACCGTAGCCAGCCAGCTTATTAATAAGTCTGTGATGGGGAACTGTATCAAAAGCTTTTCTCAGATCAAGGTAAACTGCATCTACAGGTACTTTGTCATCTAACATGACTAACCAATCATTTAATAAAACAAGTAGTTGTGTTACACACGAGCGTCCTTTGGTAAATCCAAACTGTTCTCTTGATAACAGATCGCACCTGTTTAACTGCTTGCAAAGAGCATCCCGGATAAAGTCCTCGAAAACTTTGCAAACAACTGATGTTAAGCTGACTGGACGATAGTTACCTGCTAAATTCTTATTTCCTTTCTTAAAAATAGGTCGTACTTCTGCTCCTTTCCATGCACTGGGTATGACACCATTTTCTATAGTTCTATCAAATAGTATCTTTAGAGGGTATGCAATAATATCAGCCAGCTCCTTTAATACTCGTGGGTGAATCTCGTCAGGTCCTGGGGACTTGGATGAATTTAGATTTTTTAAGCCTTTGTTCATCTGCTCAACTGCAACTTCTACATGGGAAATACCTGGAACATTTTTCTTGCATGAAAACTCTGGAACATTATCGTTACTCTCCACTGTAAAAACACTAGCAAAAACGCTGTTTAATACACTGGCTTTTTCTGTGTTGTTTTGTGTTACGGTATCATCTTCCTTGATTAGATTTGCAACCGATTCTTTTGGCAAAGTCTTACTTGCAACATATAGGAAGAATCCCATAGGGTTTCTCTTAGACTCTTTGGCTAATTTAGTTTCCTTAGCCTTCACATGTTTCCTTGACTCCCAGTTTCGAGCTCGTGCATACAATTTATAATTCTCGATAGTGGGGTATTTCTTGTAATTTTTAAAAGCTCTACGCTTTTGATGGATCTTATCTAATAATGACTGGGGAATGGGGTCTCGCCTAGGCTTGCTAGAGAGTCCTTGTTTAAATGTCTTTTTAGAAATAAATTTATTCATGGACTTAACTAACTCGTTGTGAATGAATTCCCAGGTTCCAGATGGTCATCCCAGTTAATTCCTCTTACATAGTTTCTCATACCATCATAGTCACCTTTATCCGGCTGAAATTTTACTGAATGACCAGGTGAATGTTCCCTCTTGACTTGAACATCAAAACAAAGACAGTACTGTCTTTGATCAAAGTAAAGGGCAGAATGGTGGCTCAGAAAGGAGGCCAGTAATCCACATTGGAAACATTATCAACAGCATTTGTAAATAATAAATCTAAAACTTTGGGTATCTGTAGACTTCTATAGTGAGCGGGCTCAGAAGTCAATTGTACAATATAATTTTGTTGAGCACACTCTAAAAATTTTGCAGCCGGGTGCTCATCATTCTTGCAACAAAACCTCCTTTCACCAATCAATATCAGGGTAATTAAAATCTCCGGAGACAATAACCTTGTTTTGAAAATTGTTAAATATATGATTAAACACTTCAATTATGTTAGCATCGTCCTCATGAGCAGAGCTTGGGGATCTATACACTACACCAATGGTGATGTACTCGTTACTTCCAGGTGATGATATTTTCAATTTCTGGAATCCTGGATACCTCCCATCCCTCACGCACAAACAAACTGACACCTCTTCCCTTTTGGCAAGACCTCAGTTAAAGCAGTTATATCAAAATTGTGAATTTAATCAGTAATTCCAGCACGTTGAGTTTGTTTGTCAGTGTGTCAACATTTGCACAATAGCATTTCAAAGAAGAAAACTTGTTTACAGGTTTATGTACAAAACATGTATTCTGTTCCCAAAGCACTGGGAAGTCAGTCTGTGGTAGGGTTTTCTGCTACCGTTCTCTTTGCCTCCTCCCTCCCCGTTGAGTTCCCATCCTTTCCATTCTTGATTTGAGCTTCTCTTTCAGCACGCAACAACACCTCTCCCTTGTACCATACAACATCCTCTCCATTTCTTTTCCTCAGTTGAAACTCGTCTCTCTTGGCTTTATCTTTATTTCTCTCTTTCTGTGTTTTGTCTGCAGCAAAGCCAACAGATCTGAAACAGTCATGCTCTCTCAGTTTTCTGGCATTCCTCAGAATGTATGTCCTGCATAAACTTTCGTTCAGAATGACCTTGATAGGTCTGGGTCTGGGGTTGGGGTCACTATCACTTGGTTCCTTTTTTCTGCCAAGTCTCATGATGCCACTAGGAGCCACCTTACTGCTGTCAAATTCAGGATTGACATGTTTCAGGATTTGCTCAATCTGATTTGCATCATGCACTGCAGTATCTCTCAGAGCATTGCTCTTATTCTCCTTCACACTGAACAACACAATGTTGTTCTTCCTTTCATACTTTTCTTTCTGCTCGTCTAAGTATTCCTTCACATGCACACGGATCTGATCTTCCACCCTGTGTTCTTTTTGCAACAGTTTCAGAATCACTTGTTTCTGCTGTTGTTCTATCTCAAATAGTGCCTCCAGTTTTGCCCCCTGTTCTGCAATCTTGTCCCCTGGGCTAACCTTTTTGCACTCCTCTTCACAGTGCTTGCAGTACCATTTGAAACTGCTTGTTTTGGAACTCTCCAGACAGTTATATTCAGAGGGGGATACATCACTACAACCCAGATGGACCCCCCCCCCCCCCACCCCCACCCCCCAAACCTGTCACAGTTGATGGATCTACGAGATCACACACTGCATCCCCTTGTTTGTGTCCCGGTTTGCCGCACTGTTTACACACAATCTCACCTGAGCATTGAGACGCATGGTGGTTGGGTTTGAGACAGCGGGAACACACAGCAGTTTTCTCTGCCTGTTTTTGTTCTTTGTGAAAAAGCTTTGCAGAGGATATGTTGATTTTGATGAATTTATCGAGAGGAGTGGGAGGGACTGTAATGAAAATAAATCGTCGCGCCCGTTAAGAAACGAGTTAACTTGTGGTTCACATCCCTTGCTCTCTCCATTTTTATGGTAGATCTTAATTCACATCCGAGTTTTGTGAGGGAATGTTCAATTTCAGACTCTGCGACAAATATTGGAATATTGTCGACCCACAATTTGGTTGTTGGTTTCTCCTCACCTGTCTCTTGACTTGACTTGTTCGACGATTGAGACCTTTAAGGTCTGTTCGTAGATCCTCTTATAAGTCATTACTCAGTGACTGTCATGCGTGGCTTGCAAGACTGAGTGAACTAGTTTTTACATTTCGGCTCGTACAGGCTGGGTAGGTGCATCCAGTGGTGGTCCAGTCGACTCTTAAAGGCGTTGGTAGACGGCGCCGTCACAACCGCCTCAGGGAGACTATTCCAAGTTGACACCACTCTGTAAGCGAAGTAGTTCCCCCTGAGGTCCAGTCGGTACCTGTCCCTCTGCAGCTTCAGAGAGTGCCCACGGAGGGCCCTCCCACTTGCCAGTGTCAGTTCCGGTCCCTGGACTTCATAATATCCATGAAAGTACTTGAATACCTCGACCATGTCGCCCCAGAGTCGGCGATGTTCCAGTGTGGGCAGTCCTAGGGCTCTCAGCCTCTCTGGATACGGCTTGTTCCTCAAGGATCACAGCAGTTTCGTGGCTCGCCGCTGCACGTCCTCAATGTCACTGCAAAGTGTTTTCTGGCACGGCTGCCAGACGCTATGTCCATATTCCAGAACAGGCTGCACTAGGCTCTTGTCTCGTTGCAGAGAATGAAGGGATAGTGTTCGACACACGGAGAAGAGCTCCTCTCATTCCAGTCCCCGTCACTAGGATGTCCGTGCGTGCCTCCTTCGTGGCCGGATAAATACGCCAAAGGCAACGTATGTTCTGAACGCCGAGAATAGAGCCTTGACCAGCAGCACGTTCGCCCGCCAAACGCATTTCTAGAACGGATGGACGGTTCTCGAAATCGAGAATGTCTTTTGATGTCAGAAACACCGGTGTAACGATCCATTTTAACTCCCCTCCACTTTTTAACTCCCTGGGAGTTAGAATTAGCATGTGCCAATTTTAGCTCCCCGGGAGTTAAAACAAACCATGCCAGAATGACCCCCCCCCCCCCCCCCCCCCCCCCCGTTTTAGATTAACTCCCCCACCCCAAAACATTCAGTTTTATGTGTTAGTCACGATATGAGAAATAAACATTTAATATACACCCCCTACCTCCCTTCCTCCCTCCCCCTCTGTCTGTCTGCCAGTCTGTCTGTCTCCCTCTCTCTTTCCCTCTCCATTTCTCCCTCTCTCTCTCTGTCTCTCTGTTTGTCTATCTGGTGGTCTATTTGTCTGTCTGTCCGGTTGTCTCCGTCTCTGTCTGTGTGTCCCCCCCCCCCCCCCCCCCCCCCTCCTCTCATGTCTGTCTTTTATATAAATCTTACGAAGGATAAAAGGCTTAAAAGATGGGAAGTCACTACCCTCCTTTCATTCTAGCACGGCAACAACCATGATGAAGAAAATTACAATGCAAATGTGTGTGTGTCTGAGTGTGTTAAACATAAAACGGACCTTATAACTCAGCTGTTTCTCAGCTGATCCAATTCAATTTTGCTTTGAGAAGTGGTGTGACTATGCCAATGTAATTTGAAAGTTGGCGTCCTTTTAGTGGATGACCTGGGCATCCAGCACCCGTTCTGCTGGGCACTGGGCGTTATAGTTCAGTCATTTTTCAATCGGTTTTCGTCAAATCTCTGTAATGCTTGCTGTAGCAAAGGCAATCTAACCTGACCAGTTAGCA
>CM065714.1:78143864-78163864 GCA_033310375.1 Conus canariensis
CGCAGATGCAGAGAGAAACTGATAGAGATAGAGAGAAATGCGCGCGCGCGCCACACACACACACACACACACACACACACACACACACACACACACACACACACATCACCTCTCGCGCAAGCACCCCTGATTAGGCCTACTTTGCGCGCTTCGTGTATGTTGCGCGCTTTGCAAGCATGCGCGCTACTAACCACAATGTTTGCGCAACGTCCCAAGGAGTCTATTGCAACAAAGCCAACATGAATCGACTGACGCAGAAACACCCGAGTTATCTGGAAAAAAAACCCGCTGATTTTGGACCCCTGCTTATTTTGCGCGCTTTGTGCGCGTCGCAGGCTTTGCGCGCATGTGCGCTACGCCTACTGACCGCAATGTTCGTGCGACATCCAAAGGAGTCTATTTCAACAAACCCGACGCGAATCGACTCAGAACACATGAGTGATTCGCGAAAAACCGCCAATTTCAATATTTCAGGGCGCTCACGCGCGCGCATGCGCGCTACCGACACGAGTGTTCCATTTTCGTAAATGCGGTTTTCCAATGAGTCCATTGCAAAAAAAAAAAAACGACGCAAATCCATGCAGAAACAGCCGAGTTATTAGCGATTGAAAGTGTTTCTGACACATTTGTCTTTTAATATATTAATTCAGTATGATTTTTCCGTATTATATGTGCGACAATTTTGCGCCAGCCAACTGACCGACCAACCAACTGACAAAGTGAGTTATAGGTTTGTTGCCACAAACAAAAATAGTCATCAGAACTTATCCAAACATTGTTAATAACAAGAAAAATCTGCTAAGGAAAGAGAAATCTTTGCTCCCATTGGCAGCCACATTCCAACTTTGGAGGATAGCCCCTTGCAACTTGTCGTATTGCATTAATTCTACCCTATGATGCAGATCACAAAAACATAAGGTCTTATGGGTCTAATGCTAACAGTTTTCTCACCACAAAAGGGTTTTCAAATTGCAAAACGGCAGCATGACGCACCTACGCAGTAAGTAAAGGAGCAGCAATGACGCATCATTGCATCCTTATTGCCTTTTAAATTATTTGACCCTGTAGGCCTAATATTGCATACAAAGGGTTTTAACGTGTAGAGCACCCACCTTTCTCATAACAGGTTCTTAAATATAATTTCCGGTGAAGGTACTATTTGTCTCTATTTTAAACTTATATCACACTAGCGCTCACACGCTTCGACCCCGCACTTTGACCGACTCAGCGCTTCGCGCTTCGACCCCTTGGTGGAGTTTATACAAAAAGTAAGGACGCCATGACCTTCCGAGGGTGCCAAAGATGCTTGATACCAAATTTGAAGTCGATCTGCTGAGAACTGTGGCCGTACTCAGCGCTTCGCACTTCGAGTCGCGCTTCGCGCTCATTGATGGACGGTTATTCAAAAAGTAAAGACGCCATGACCTTCCGAGGGTGCCAAGGATGCTTGATGCCAAATTTGGTGTTGATCGGTTGAGAACTGTGACCGTGCATAAGGTACACAGACAGACAGACAGACAGACAGACAGACAGACAGACACACACACACACACACACACACACACACAAAACACCACACACACACACACACAGATTTGGAATGTCTATACAAGACAAACTACTCAATTATTTATTCATTTTCCATAGATGCAGCCAGTATTCTTGGTGCAGTGGGGGGGGGGGGGGGGGGGGGGGGGAGTCATTCTGGCATAAGGCCAGAACGACCCCCCCCCCCCCCCCCCCCTTGTATTTTTTAACTCCCTGGGAGTCAATCTGGATCAACACTTCTTGATCGAAATTAACTCCCAGAGAGTTAGTTTAGGCACGTGCGTATTTTACCCCCCCCCCCCCCCCCCCCCAGGTGTAGAGTTAAAATACGCACTTGCCTAAACTAACTCCCGGGGAGTTACTTTCGATCAAGAAATGTTGATCCAGATTGACTCTCGGGGAGTTAGAAAATACAATGGGGGGAGTCATTCTGGCCTTATGCCAGGACTGCCCCCTCCCCCTCCCCCCCCCCCCCCCCCCCCCCACCCCCCCCCCCCCCCCCCCCCCCCCCCCCCCCCCCCCACCCACACACACTGCAGAGAGACACTTGACACATGACACTTGAAAACTTTACTTGACAAGGATAAAGATCTTAGGCTAACATAAAAGCCTATTAATCCAATCTGTCTTTGATAAACACTAATAATAGTAAACAAAGCTGACTAGAAGCATGCAGAGAGAGAGAGAGAGGGAGAGAGAGGAAAGAAAGAGAGAGAGAGAGAGAGAGAGAGAAGGGGTGGGGGGAGTAAAAGAAAGAAAGAAAAACAGACAGAGAGAGGGCGAGTGGGGGGAGACACTAGAGACAGAGACACTGAGATAGATAAACAAATAGACAGGCAGACAGAGAGACAAGCAAAGAGAGAGGGAGAGAGATTAAGAGAGACAAACAGACAGACAAGCAAAAAGGCAGACAGACAAGCAAGGAGAGTGAGAGAGTGAACGAGAGACTGAAAGAAAGTTGGGGGGGGGGGGGGGGGGGAGACAGGAGACAGACAGACATTCTGGCATGGTTTGTTTTAACTCCGGGGAGTTAAAATTGGCACGTGCTAATTCTAACTCCCAGGGAGTTAAAAAGTGGAGGGGAGTTAAAATGGATCGTTACACCGGATTAACCGTTGAAAAATTTTCCATTATCTTTTCCAGTAGACGGAAGGGAACTCGAAATCGAAGTCGAAGCGTAAACGCGAGACTTGAAAACTACTGCGTTTGCGAGCGACAGAGTTCACAGATTCGGCCTGTACAGAGAGCGTGCGATCCGCGTCCTCACTCGACGAACGTCGCTCACCGAATCCCCCGATGTGATCTTTGAATTTCTGAGGGAGATTAACATTTTTCATCTGATCTAAGATTTTACAGAGGAAAGATTTTTAACGAAATTCCCGTTGTGTTTTTGGAAGGTGTGTTTTGGAGAGTTGTGTGAATGAGGTTTCTTTCTTCTTCTTCTTTTTTTTTAACGACTTGTGAGTTAACTTCAACGCGGTGACAGCCCTGATATGGCCCTTTGCGGTCAGCAGGGCTAAAAGCAACATTACCATTATCACTCGTCTCTGAGCGACGGAATTGGAGACGAGTGATAATGCTACAAGCACGTATAAGTGTACAAGCCTAAGGATAAATAGTCCTGAGCCACTTTTGAGTAGTTTTAATGGTCCCCCCCAAAATCAAAATGTCTTTCCATGACTAGTACCAGGAAGTTGCTCATTCCATAGCCAGTAAAAGAGATGTAGTTGCCAAGCAGACCCTGGTCACCATGCACCCCCCCCCCCCTCCCCAGGACTTAACCTAAGTGGATCCACAATGTACCTTAGGGAGCACTGAACACGTTTCTGGTTGTTCCCAAGAAAATAACTCATTTGGACTATGAGTTATGGCCCTTGATTTAAGGGTAACCCCCCCCCCCCCCCCCCCCCCCCCCCTTGTATGCTGACTACAATCATCAATTTAAGTCAAATGTAGCTCATGTGAATTACCAGAAATCCACGTTTCTGTTACTTTTGTAATTAAATCATTGACTTGCCGTCTTAAAAAGCCTTTTGTGTAGTCCAATATAGTATATCTTGGCTTCAGGGATGCGCTATCTACTGAAACTGTCATTTTTACAATACGGACTGTATGTCATCTGAGATACATTGAAAATAATAGAAAGCAGGGCTTTGGGAGGTTTGTTTTCATATACAACAATGTCTATGGGTCATTCAGGACCAATCAGCGCTTCCCTGTCCCGTTTTTTTATAGGTACGAAATTAAATATATCTCCTATACCCCCTAAATGCGCGATTTCGACAAAAACAACACAACACGCTTTAAACAGAACAAAATTGTTGTTATTTGCAACAAGCATTGCTGTGAAATAAAATGAATATATTGTAGTGAAATACAACAGTAATATGATACAATTTGCTGTTCTAGATGTTGTGATTATTTTCAAGAAATCTACATTTCATATGTACATGTATAAAACACTACTACTTGGAAATCGCATGCATTTGCATCTTAACCAAAAATGTTTTGATTTGTATTACTAATGTTCTTTGCTGTGTTTGTTTTTGTGTGTGCAGGTGAATGAATCCTCTGGTGTAATGATCAACTGAACATGGCGGCAAGAAAGCGAAAACATGAAGACAGCCCTGTTGGTGAAGTGTATGTCATTCATTTCAGCGATTCTAACAAGAGATCATTTGTTCACCTCTCTAACTGCAAAGGACATCAGAATAGACTGATAAAACTTCAAGACATTTGCAAGAAAAGACTATTGCAGCCACTGGATTCTCCATATCGGATGGAAGAGGCTTTGAACTGCGTTCCAGGTGATTTACGGCCAGAATACTACCATCCTGACTGTTAACAAAGGTTCACTAAAAACCTTGATAGACTGGAATCATCTTCAGAATCACAAACAATAACTCCAGAGCAAAGACAGTCTGGGCGTTCTTCTGGCTCTGTGGAAACAATTATCTTCAAACCAGACTGCATATTTTGTAACAAAGAGGGGTTGAAAACAAAAAAAAATCACAGAATGCTTGGACAACTGATCCAAGTTTGAACGTGAAGGATGGAGCACAGTTCTTGAATTTGCTGAGCACAAAAAAAGACGAGAGACTGTTGTCAGAATCAGAGGGTTTGACCTGTTTGCCTGTGAAGCACAGTATCACCCTTCCTGTCGAAAGAAGTATGTCAGAGATCCTGCAGCATGGCAGTCAAAGAGAGATCAGGAAAACCTGGAAAAGTCACATAGGACAGCATTTGACAGAGTCTGTTTAAGAATTGAAAGAGGGGTGCTTCAGCAGCAGAAGATTTTGAGACTGTCAGACCTGTGTGATACATATACATCTGCCTTGAACGAGACAGACCACCCAAATACACACCATAGGGCTGAAAAGCTAAGGCGGAAGTTGGAGAAGAGTGAGACATACGGGCACAGATTGTCATTGGCTTCACCTCACTGAAAAGGTGGGGAGTTTCAGTCATTGCTTGTGTACAGTTCAGAAATGAAAACTGACAGAGCTGTCATTCTAGCGTACGAGCTTGGCTCAACCGACATGCTGAAAGATGTTGCCCTGTATCTTTGACCGGTCGAGCTGCGAATGCCAATTGAAAAATTACTCTACATTATTTGTAACTGCGGACGCAAAGAAAGAAAGGAAGACCTCATCATGGTCATGGAAAAGAACCATGAAAACGTACATAATGTCTTATGTTCTTGTAAAATGATGTGGAGCAGAAGAAAAATTTTCGAAGGACAATAAAGTTAACGGAATTGAATTGAATTGAACGAAACGTCGATGTCACATGACTTGGTTCCGTCTCTGGATCTGCTGTTGTGGTCTCCCTTTCCGTGATCTCGCATATACGAGTCACAGTAGTTCTTGTCAACATCAACAATGGCGACCGAAGCAGGTGTGTGTGTGTGTGTGTGTGTGTGTGTGTGTGTGTTTTCGCATTAGTGCTTTCGTAGTTTAAGTATTGAAAGACATGTAAACGAGAGATTTAGAGCTTCTCTGTTTAAATATCATTTTTTTATTTCAATGGAGGGCGTTGGAGAGCTCACTCATTATCACATGTTTCTTTGCAGTACATCCTCGTCACTTTGTTACCGTCACTGTAATACCAAGCTACCGACTCGTCTGATTTCCCATCCATCCCCTACCCCGCCTTTCTCTATCTCTGTCTCTCTGTCAGTCTCTCTCTCTCTCTCTACGACTCTCTCTCTCTCTCTCTCTCTCTCTCTCTCTTCCTCTCCAACCCTATTCAGTTTATGTCGTAATGGCATGTTGTTTTTGTAACTTTAATACTGAGTCGATTGATATCTCAGTGTCATTAAATTTTGAATATATGATAGAAACGTATGGGATAAGTTTATTGATTTTCAGTATTACCCCGTTAAGTGATAATAAAATGTTAATGGCTGGTTGGGTAAAAGACCTTTCTACTTTTGAATATATAATAAAACGAGTTGTAGATCGATATGATGAACAGATTCAAACTGTGTGTGTAACTGCGACTTCACAGGCATTTGAAATTGGGTCACATAACTTCCAAGATTACATTTCTGATAAAGGCAGTTCTCAAAGGAAGCAAATATTTGCTGAATCTGTTTTGACAACACAGTATATTGAAGAATGGGCTCAAATGGGAAGACTGGAATCATACAGTTAAGTTTATCAACTTGATAGATGGATCATTAAGTTTCAAAGTTTGTTGAAAGTTGAATATTCACAGTCATATGCTGATATTAGATCAAAATGAAATTCCCCTACATCATCTTGACCATACTCTTTTCATTGATCATCATAAACAGAAAACTACTGTGATCCGTTATGCCCTGTTCTCATGTTACCTTCAGTTTTGATTTTCTCAGAGCTACTAATTAGTGCATGTCCATGTCTGTGTTGTAGTTCCAGGACCAGTTGTCCACAGGACCTTGGTATCTTTAAATCATGAGGCAGCCCACCAGAGCAGACAGTGTACTGCTGCTTAGTCCCTTTTAATGTGTTCGTAGGTGCCTGTTCTGATACAAAGGACACCACCCACGAAGCCTTAGAATAATCACTGCTTTGTTGTTGTAGAGTCTCAGTCAGCATGAGTCATTGAATTAGCCCCCTCCCCATTCTCTCCTCTCTCTTTTACTCCAAAGGGAAATCACCACTATGTACATCCAGCAACAGTGTCCATGTCCTAATGACACTGGTGACTTTGACCAGAGGTACAGATGAGGATGGGCAGTCGAAACTGAGGCCATCACAAGAGAAGAGCTGGAAGGGCCAAAGAAATTGAACCTTTATTGTTGTGATGAGTTGAATAATATGGGACTCCATTCTGATCTGAGCCTACATAACTGGCTGTACATTTTTTTACATTAGTATCCTGGCATCAGCCATGGCCGAAGGATCATTCAGATATCTGAGTGCAGTGATGGATCATCTAGACACGTGCAATATTGGCCATGAAATTTGAGCAGTTGTCTCAGAGATGAGCCCATGAAGGGCATGAAAATGGCATTGTGGTTCCATACTTCTCAGCCAAGCCTTGTGCACACTTGTCAGTAATGGGCAGGAGCTGGCTGGGTCAAATAATCCCACAAATCTTTATGGCCTCATGAGACTTGAACCCTGAACCTCCCAGCCCACGAGTTGTGATGATAACCATTACTTAATTGTGGCTGGTGCAAAGTTAATGACATTATGATTGACTGTGTAAAATTAATATTTGCTCAGCAGTGCACTGTAGAATTAAATATAACAAATATGCATTAGTTGTGAATGCATGTGGGTGTGCCTATGTATTGATGAGCTAGAATAAGTGGCCTGAGAGAAATATTGAGAGGGCATGGAACATGGAAGATGAGTCAAAAAAAAAAAAAGCTTCCTAGTATGCTTGATAACTACAATGAAAGCATATATATGTGCATGAGGAATCAGTGGACACAGCAGCTGCAGGGGATGCTGCTGCTGAGGACAAGCCTATTTCTTCCATCTCTGACAATGATGGCAGTCCAAGGGAAGAAACGCCAGTGGCAATGCCAGTGGGTGCCGGTGTCACGTGCATGACCTCAGACATGGGCAACATTGTAGCACAGGAAACTGGTTTGTTGTTTTCTTGCCCATCTTACAGTTCTGGATGTTATATTACTATCTCATCAGAATTAGGCAGAGCAATGATAGTGTTTTTTAAAAACAAATCTATGATTATATTGTGAGTGCTTCAGGATGTCACACATTGATTGCATTGATTGGGTCTTTCAGATGCACATGACTTAAGTCGCTTGCCTGAGTTTAATAATGATTACAACTTAATGGCACAACAGTACTGAGAAATATTGAGAGGGCATGGAGAATTTTAAGGATACTGAAGGAATGAGATTCTTCATATTGTAAAAGATAGATGAGATTAATTTTTTTCTTTTGTTTTAAAGTAGAAAGTGCTTTGAGAATGAACAATTTATGAACCTGTCATAATCTGAATGTAAAGTGAACCTATCAAAATACTTTTCTCAAGTGTTTGGTTTCAGCTTGAGACCGTCACCTGTTCGGCAGTTGTAAGACTGACTCAGCTCTTGTTAGCAGCTTTTTTCTGGGTAATGTGCTGCTAGTTCTCAAATCTCAGTTGTAAACTGGGGACTATTCAAATCTAATCTATTGGAATACTACTTTGGCATTAGATTGAGAGAACATTTGACTGTGGGACATTACAAAGAAACAGGAAACTAAATCTCAAAGGAGGATATCAAGCTTGTTGCTACTGAAGTCATGGTTCCAGGTGGAAATTGTTTTTTTATTTCTGTGAAACATGGACAAAAGGTAATACTTAACAGAAATTTTTGATAAGGATTGCCTCCACAAAAGAGGCCTAATGCCTCCTGATTGTAGCACATTGTAGTAATTCTAGCCCATGACCGAAGTGAAAAGCTGCCTTTAAGAACAAAGACACTGTCAGTAAGAAACAGTCCACCCAGTTAAGGACTCAAAATGAGAACATAAACTAGTGAAGAAAGGTATTCAATGTATTCTTGGGGAGAAAAAAAATCAGTTCAGAAGACAATGAAAATGTTTTTTCTCTCTGCCAGACACGCAAAGGAGGAAGAAAATAACCACCTTCCAGTTGTCATTACTTGTGGCCCACATTGTTTGTTTGTTTTCATTCAGCTCAGATCACAGGCAGAAAGGTGCGAAACCCTAATTTGCACATTTGTTGTATCCTTTGGCTTCTGAGTTATGCTTTCATTCTCTAATTTTAACTAGTTGGGAGGTGGTGGAGGTGGGGGGAGGCTCTTAAGATAAAGTTCATAGCAAATGAAAATTTTACGATTGACTTTAGAGGAGATGATTTGTTGTTCTCTTGTTTTGATTTTAATAATAATGATAATAATAATGAATACTTATATAGCACCTATTCTCGGCTAGAGGCCAAGCTCTAAGTGCTTTACAATCCACACTCGTTTACACAACGGGCTGCCTACCTGGGTAGTGCGGACTGAAGAGCTGCCAGCTGGCGTTTCCCATGTCATCAAGTCAGTATCGTTCACTCAGTTTCCTTTCTTCCTTCATTCTTTCCATTTCTCAGGCAGGGTACATGCTATGTGTAACGTGTCCAAACTGGCCTACTCTTCTGAAAGTTGGTGATGGGATTTTACATGTGTGCAAGATGTTACGCGTGTGTTCACACATGGAACCTCGGTTTATAGTCTCATTCGAAGGACTGTATGGGAAATGGAGTCAGAACCAATGTTAACTCCGAGGGAAAAATCCCCTATACCGAAACGGTCCGGCGGAGATTCGAACCCGCAACCCCGGGATCACGAGTCCAGCACGCTGATTTTAAAATAGAAGATTGATAAATATTATGAAGGACTTTCCAGCTTATTGAAGCTTGTCATATGTACCTTTTCTCATGCATCCCCCGCTCCCCATCCTTCCCCACCTAAAAAAAAAAGAAAGCAACATAATATGTACAGAGTATTACCATATTGCACTTAATTGACTTGAATTTAATAGAGTTGTTGAAACTGGTGCTACTGTTTCTTGTAGGGGATTCTCTTGACTGCTATTGATTAATGTGCTCCTCAGAAAAGGATTGATTCTTTCTTTTAATGGGACAGCTACATCAGTTAAAAAAAAAAAAAACACCTGCATATGACCTGCATGTGGAATAGCATCATTTTTGTCTGCTGAGCCAGTCTTGTGGCTGGCCTTGAGATCCCTAATGGTCTGTTTGGCGTCATATACTATACCATGTCAGACCATAGCATTCTACGGCAGTTAGTCAGCTCTGCCAGGCCGAATTTTTTGTGGCTAATGCAGTAATAAGACAGTCACGTGACACCCACCCTACTTCCGCCGTTGGAAGAAGCCGGTGTCCGCTTCCTGTTCCTCATTCATCTTCAGCCTGCAGCCCAAACAAGATAAGTCTTGTGCTCTGTCTCGCCTTTACCTTTGCCATGTGTAAAGATTGCTTGTGTGTTTGTTTCTTTACTTGTTCAGTTGTGGCTTGCGCTAAACCCTGGTCCTCTTGCCGTGTGAGGTTCTCGGTTGGCGGGTTTTATTTCATTTCCATGCTCTTTACGTTGGCGTGTTTTGATTGAATTTTCTCTCGTTGGTGTTGCCCTCGCGACTTTGTTTTTTTCCATGCCATTCACATTTTCGGCACTTCGTCGCTGGGATTAGGAACTCGTTCCTCCTTGGAACTCATTCCTTCTCATCCATCCTTTATTGAATCTCTTTGGCACACTTCGCCTCTCTCTCGCGCCCCTCTCGGCAATTTATTTCGACGATCTTTTACTCGCCGGTCGTTCGGGCCGCCATCTTTCCCCTTCGCCGGTCATCTCCGCCATCTTGCCTCATGCACTTCGTGCCTGGTTTAGCGGTTCGGAGAGTATTTCCCCACTGCTTTAGCACCTGCCTCCTACCATCATGTACTAGTACGATCAAGTTTTTCTCGATCTAACAGTACTCGTTGGTACTGTTCCCATCACGGGGTGATCAATTTTCCATCCGATTTCTCGATCCCTGAGTATTCGATCGTCACTCCTCTTGATCGAGTATTAGCGGTGCTTATTACCAGTGTTTATCACAAGGTTGATCGAGATTATTTCTATCCCTCGATCCACCGGCTCGTCTCCTCTTTGCGATCGTGTGTGAGGTGATTGTTCCCCACCATAGCCCAACATGGTGAAGGGCAACGACGGGTTGAGCCACTCCACTGTTCGGAAGTCGCTCTCTACCCGGAGGACCCGCTTGTCGATTCCTCGGAACAATCCGTTCTTACCACAGAAGAACGTATGGCCGGTGTGGAGGGGGGTTCCACGCAGGGGACGCGCGACCATCAGTCTGACACCTCCTCTACCCGACCGGCGGACACACGATCGCTGCGTCCGAAGGCTGTCAGGCAAGCGGCCACTATTTCTAAATGTTTGTCATTGAACTCTTCTAGAAAATCTAAGGTTAAGGCTCCCCTAAAAGGGCCAGCCCGTTTCAAGAATTCCCATCGAAATTCTTCTTCTTCACCGGCCAGCTTGCCCACTTGCCTTCAGACGCACTCTGAGACATCTTTATATCATGCTGAGTCTCGCGACCCTCGGTCCCCGGGGAACTTTGCTGAAGCGCGGACCAGCATGGGTGACGGCTCACGGTCGGAATCACCGCCCGTCACTCACCAACATGAGCCTCGTGTCCTTAGCCTTCCCCCCACTAACGACACGCAGACTCAGTACGCTCTCCCCAACAATGCTCAAGTGCAGCCACCACTCAGGCACGAGGAGCATCAACACTCCGGTGGAGGACTTATGGCCAGTTTTTGGTGGGCCCCCCTCCCCCCCCCCCCCCCCCCCCCCCCCCCACTGACCATAACTCCGGGTCTTGGCCACAGGCATCGACTCGGTCGGATCTGTGCCGCCCAGACCCCCGACGGTCGACCCACCCCAATCGAGTGTTGCACTTTCCCCTAGGGGTACAGGACGTTGGGGAGTGGACTTATTCCGCTCCCCACTTGGGCAACGTCTGTGGTCCCGTTGCTCCGGGGGGGGGGGAGGATCGACCAGCAGGACCACGGGTAACCTACCCGATCCGACCCTGCGGGTGTCCACATCACTGCAGCCATCCCAATCCGCATTCATGCGGGTAGGGGGCTCGGTTGCAGACCCTCAACACTCTGTGGGAGAGTTCGGCAACTTTTGCTAGGGGTGCACAGGCCGTCCCTCCGCCAGGGACTGAATTCCTCTCTGCCCCTAACGCGGTCCCGGTAGGCTCCTTCCTCAGGGACCAGCGGCAGGGCCACCATATCTTCTCGCTGTTCTCCTCCAATCCAGTCACCAGGGAAATTACCATTTCCCGGCTGACTGCCGGCTCACTCCCAACCTGGCTCCCCCTAACTCCGCCACCATTTCTATCAAGAACCTGGCAGAGTGGGACCGTATAGCCAGAACGGGGATCCTTCATACCACTGCTGGACATGTCTTCCTCAACATGCTCTTGCAGCGAGCGGAGGAACTCTGGCCATAGGAGAACGGCACTGCCTCAGTGTCCTCAGATGCACATGACTCTGAGTCACACCATGAGACAGATTCTCGCTTGTATAGCGACCCGCTGATGCGAATCCTCATTAACAAGATGGCGCATCACCTTTCGGCTGTGGTGGACAGCGCAGCTAGGAGCCACTATAACTGCCTACTGGCCATTAGAGATGCTGTGCTGTCACAGTCTAGTCTCTCCCCAGCGCTTAAGGCGGCCTTGCGGTGCATCCCGGGTCAGGAGCAGTTGCTCTTCGGCAACTATACGACTGCTGTCATCAACCACTCAGTCGAAGAACGCAGGCAGGAGGCGTCATTTGCGCCCAGGCTCCCTTGCCAGCCTCGCCCTGCCAGACCCGCCTTTCGCTCCCACCCACCCCCCCCCCCCCCCCCCCCCCACTCCAGACCCCAGCCCTATCCCAAGCAGGCACCATCTCGCGCCGCACAGCCCGGCAAGTGCCCTAATACTGCTTCCAGGCCGAAGCCGAAACTCCCCCAACAGAATTTTTGGTTCAGCCAACAGGCACGGCCTCAGAGGTGACTGGCGGACTCACCTACGGGGGAGCAGGAACCTCGCTACCCCCCGGCCCCTCGGCCCCTCTGGCGGGCAGCCTATCCCGGCATGCCCACCAGTGGAGACGTATGGGCCTCAACCCATGGATAGTGGCAGTGTTACAGGAGGGGTTCCACCTGCCTTGGGCCCACGAACGCCCCCCTCTTATGCGTTCTCCACCCCCCTCCCCCAGCGAACCCCCTTCTGCTCAGGCGGAGGCGCTTCGCCAGGAAGTCGAGGAACTCCTCCAAAAAGGGGCCATCATGGAGATATCCCTTCCCAACCTGGGGTTTTACTCTCACCTCTTTGTGGTCCCCAAACCTTCAGGAGGATCATGGAGGCCCATCCTCGACCTCTCCCCCCTCAACAAGTTCCTCACACCCACCAAATTCAAGATGGAGACCCTGACTCAGATCAGAGACTCCATCCACCATCAGGATTGGGCCACCTCAATAGATCTGAAGGACGCTTACTTTCAGATCCTTGTACATCCTTCCCACAGAGATACCTTCGGTTCTTCTGGCAGGGTTGGGTGTTCCAGTTCAAGGCACTCCCTTTGGCCTCTCCCTGGCACCCTTCCTCTTCATGAAGGTAGTCAAGGAGATGGCTTCCCTGGCTAGGCAGGAGGACACTCGCCTCCTGGTGTCCCTCAACGACTGGCTCATCCTGGCTCCCTCCTGGGCCCAGTGTCAAGCCCACACATCCCACCTTCTGCGCCTGTGCTCCTCACTAGGGTTTGTCACCAACCCCAGCAAGTGCGAACTCATCCTCAGTCAGCAGTTCTCCTTTCTGGGCATGAGTTTCGACACGATCTCCATGCAGGTCTCCCCGACTCCAGAGAGGTCCACCCATATACTGGACCTCATCTCCCACCTCCGCCCATCCTCCCACACCTCGGCCAGGACCCTTACCTCCCTCCTGGGGATAATGGAGTCCCTCTCGTCCCTCATTCCCCTAGGCCGGGTCCCCAAGCGCCAACTCCAAAGGGAGTTCCATCATCGTTGGTCTCAGACCTCCGACTGCTGGGATCAGACCATTCCCCTCGGGCCTTGGTTCCTTTGGGCTACAGAGGAGTGGCTCAGCCCCTCCACACTGACCCCTGGGGTTCCCATCTCCTCCCCAGCCCAGGCCCTGGAACTCTACACAGACGCCTCGAACTCAGGCTGGGGGGCCCACTTGGAGAACAGTCATGCCTCAGGAGTGTGGGACGCACAGACTGCCCGTCTCCACATCAACGTCCTGGAACTGGAAGCGGTCAGGCTTGCCCTCCTCCACTTCCAAAACCAGGTCGCGCACTGAGTTGTTCTCTACTCACGGACAACACCTCAGTGGCTTGCTATGTCAACAAAGGGGGGGGGGGGGGGGGCACGCTCCATCAGCCTCTCCCTCCGGACAGAGGCTCTTCTCCGCTGGTGTCATGCGCATGGAATCACCTTCCGTGCGAGACACATTGCGGGGACCCACAATATTTTGGCAGACTCCCTCAGCCGCTCCAAGTCCGTCCTTCACACGGAATGGACCCTCAGCAGGCTAACCCTAACCTCGGTGTGGGAACATTGGTTCAGGCCCATGGTCGACCTCTTTGCCACCCGATTCAACCATCGTCTGCCAGTGTATGTCTCTCCCGTCCCTGATCCCCAAGCATATGCAATCGATGCTCTCTCCCTTCCCTGGTCGGGCCTCATAGCATACGCCTTCCCTCCCTTCCCGATCCTCCACAAGGTGATCAGGAAGGCGAGACTGGAAAGTCCCAGGCTCATTCTCATAACCCCATGGTGGCCGACTCAGTCCTGGTTTCCAGACCTCAAGTCTCTCACCCATGTTCCACCCTCCAGTTGAACACCTGGTGGGACATGCTCAGGCAACCCCGCTCGGGTCGCCCTCACTCCAACCCCCAGATGCTCCATCTCCACGCCTGGCTTCTGTGCCAGCCCAGCTGCGAGCACCTGCCCCTACCTCCCGGACGGACAGGTCCCGGTCCTTCTCATACATACTCGAGGGGGCTGGGGCCTCACAGGACCTACGGGACCTAGCGACGGCCTCTCGCAGGGCAAGCACGGAGTCCCTCTACGACTACCGATGGGAGAGATGGGTCTCCTGGTGCTCAGACAACTCTGTTCCCCATGATCATCCTTCCAATATCCAGGTAGGCAGTTTTCCATCTCACCTATCCTCCTCCCGTAAGCTCTCAGCTAGCTCCATATGGGGCTACAGGTCGGCCATCTGCACCACCATTCGCCAGCTCAGCGGACCCTCCTTTGAGAATGACTTCCTTCTCAGAGAGATCTCTAGGGGAGTGGCTCTGCGTGAGCCCCAGTCCCCTAGGCGCATACCCCTTTGGGACCTCTTTATTGTCCTGGACGCTCTCAGAAAACCCCCTTTCGAGCCTATCGCCACCCTGCCCTTTGACCTTCTTTCCATGAAGACCACCTTTCTCCTCGCCCTGGCGAAGGCGAAGCGAGATTCATGCCCTCAGCGGGGACCCCAGAGACATTGCCTTCCACAGGGATGGCTCTGTCTCTCTTAAGTTTCTTCCCGAATTCTTAGCCAGGAATCAGGAACCGGGCACTCCCTCTCCCTCCCTCGTCATCCGCTCACTGGTGGATATCCTTAGTAATTCCTAGGAGGAGGGGAGAGCGGGGGAGACATGGACCTGTGCCCTTCCAGGTGTCTGAGATACTACTGGGAACGTTCACGCCCCAGGCGTGCCTCCCAGCGACGTCTCCTTATTTCTATCAACCCCAAGAATAAGAAAGACATCTCGACTGGCACTATCTCTAGGTGGCTTTCCCAGACAGTTAGATCTGCCTACGCCCAGGTGTCCAAGGATCTCACCGTCACATCTCCTCGGGCCCATGAGGTCAGAGCCCTGGCCACTTCCGCAGCGTTCCAGCACTCTGTCCCCATGCGCCATCTTCTGGAGGCAGCCTACTGGTGTTCGGAAAATCCCTTTTTAAGCTTTTATTTAAGGGATATCCGCATGACCAGGGCTGATGGTTCTAAAGGGATCTCCTTTGTGGCGGCTAATGCAGCTATATCGGTTAACCCCAAGAACCACTAGGGCACTCGGCCCTCCTCCGATTCCTTTAAATTCTGCTATGGTATAGTGACATGGTATAGTATATGATGCCAAAATGGGGAGTTTGTATTATACTCCCTGTTTGGCTAGTATACTTACCATGTCAGACTCTAATGCCCGCCCTACCTTCTCCTCTAGCGCCAAGGTTCTCAGGGTTACCTTGCGTGCAGGCCTCGCTGAATGAGGAACAGGAAGCGGACACCGGCTTCTTCCTACGGCGGAAGTAGGGTGGGCCTCACGTAACTGTCTTATTACTGCATTAGCCACAAAAAATTTGGCCTGGCAGAGCTGACTAACTGCTGTAGAATGCTATGGTCTGACATGGTAAGTATACTAGCCAAACAGGGAGTATAATACAAACTCCCCATCTTTGTTTAAATCAATGAAGATATGTTAAAAATTGATTTTTTTTTTTTGTGGTCATGACAGGACAGACTGTTTTGGCCATATTTCAAAATTTCATCACACAAACGCATAGTGACAAAACAGGCATTTAAAACTTTCTTACATTTACTTTTCAAATTTCCAGACAGTTTTTCATAAGTTGTACATCTAAGTTTCTGCAATTATAAAAATCATGTCACTATTTTTTGTGAAGGAAACGGTATGAAAGAAATGAGTTCTTACAGCACAGTGTTTTTCATCAGAAAATGTAATGAATAGAATAAGATGATTTTTTTCCATCAGACTACAAAATGGTCCCTTGGTCATGTAAACATATTCATCGTCACTTTTTAAAAATTTTTTTTTTTACATATCACAAGTTTGATCACCTCTCAGAATAAATATTGCTTCTTCATCACCATTTTGTTTTGGGAAAATGTGAACCTTGAGGTTTTGTTGTTGTTGTTTTTTTTGCTGTCCCGTCTTCTGTGCCACCTCAGTGGCATTGCATCCACGCCGCTCATTCCGACATCCCGTCCACAGCTACAGCCTGGTCAGTCCCACTGCAGCCCCAGCACCGGCAATCCACAGGGAGCAGTCAATGTCAAGTCGTCAAGAGGCAACCCACCGGAGGAGACACTGCACTGCTGCCAAGTCGATTTCGGTGGTGTTCAGTGGCGCCTGTTCTGATTCAACATATGCAGGACACCACCTACTAAGCCCCCTACTGACGACAATAATTGCTTAGTCGTGGAGCCAGCGTGAGTGAGCTCTCCCTCCGGAGGGCACCACCACTTCCGTCCAATGACAGCCCCCATGGACTCGCCGATACCGGTGACCCTGACGGAACTAAACCAAGGCCACAGACGTGGAGAGGACATCAAAACTGAGGTCACCATGAGAGCAGGGCATAAAGGGCCACAGAATTTGAGACTTTTTTTATATGCTGATTGATGAGAATGAGGATGATTCAGATGATGCTACAGATCTCCATTCCGGTCTGAGACTGCATGACAGGGCTGTAATGTACGCTTCCTTTCATAACATAACCCGGCGTCAACCAGGCCCGAGAGAAACAGACACCTGCAGTGTTGGTCAGGAAATTTGAGCAACACTCTCAGAGATGCATCCATTAAGTGGATGAAACTCGACTGTGTGGTCCCAGTCTTCCCAACTGAGCCCGTAGCAAACTCAACTCTGGGTAGGAGCCGGTCGGAGCAGAAAAATCCCACATGACTGATGGGAATCGAACCCACAACCTCCCAACCGGGAGTCCGCAGTGCAAACCACTTTGCCACGGCGGCTGATGTGAACCTTGAGTTGTTTATGAATAATGCTGTAAGTGAGAGAAAACTACTCCGTCATCATTTTTAGGGGAAAGAACTCTATAACCCATTTCTGATTCAGTTGCCAAAATGAACTCGCCCTGTAGCCTAGGCTGCTTTGAAGAAAACACAGAAAATCGAGTGTACACTGTAAAATTACTAACGACCCGAACATTTTAATGCAATGACAGTGCACATTTAACATTCTGATGGAAGTTAATAGCTGTCAATACTGAATTTTTCAGAAATTTCCCTGTTTTAAAGAGAATTCCTGAATAAAGAGAATTCCTGAAATCTTTATTTGGGAGGTGGAGGTGGGTTAGGGGTTGGTGGAGAGTAGGGGGAGTACAGAATCACAATTTAGGCTATAGGAGCTGTCTTAAATTTTGGAAAGGGCCAATGAAATATTACATTTATGCCAAAGCAGAGTTTACAGGTGCTGGCATGAATTATACATTTAAAAAAAAAATTTGTTGTGATTAGCTAGAGGATTAAAGTGTTAAAAATATTTCCAGTAAAAAGCCACATTGCCCCTATATCCCCTCTAGAAGGCTGGCAGCTTTGGAAGTTGATAAAGATGGTAAGCATGAGAACATGGACCTAACTGAAAATAATTAGACCTAAAGAAGGATTTGGAATATGCTCGATATTCTGCATCATTTCTTAAACCAGCTACTGCTGTGGCCTCAGGGAAGTAGGAGAGATGGAAGGCTCGCCTGTCATGGTGGTAAGTCATGTACCGTGTGAGCTTGCCTATTCCAGCCAGCAGCCATGTTTGAAAATTTTTTTTAAGCATTTCTTTATTGAACAGATGTGGACATAAACCAATGATTGAACTGAAGCAACAACAAGCAGATGCTTATGATGTGCTCAGTTACGGAACATGGCCATGTTTTCTACGTCATGGAGCCACTCAGTCTCTCGGACAGCACTGTTTACTGTGCATGGCCCTTCCAATAACACATGTTGTCTGCACTGTTTACGTGTCATGGAAACACTGTATACTTTCACATCTTGATGTTTATGTGTTTAAGAGCATACCAGGGTCAAGAGACTAACTTAGACTTAGATGCTTCCATGTCTTGAGGCAGTCAAGTCACTCCACTGTGCATGGTCCTCAGCCAGTCTGCTGATGTCATTCCATCCTCTGTCAAAGAGTCTGAGGTCTCTCTCCACTATTGCCAGCTCATCCTGGGTTGTTCTTTTTCTCTAGCCTGCTGGGGTCCATTTAATGGCCTGGTTTGCAGGTCTTGATGAGGGTAATCTCAAGACATGACCCAGCCAGCGGAGGCGCCATCTGCAGATAAGGAGCTGTTTGGACCTCTCCCTGACCTCTTCATTTGGTATAAAGTATGACCATTTGATGCCCAAGATCTTACTTAGGCACTTAGTGTCAAAAGTGTCAAGTTTTTTTCTCCTGGGTGGTCTTTAATTGCCCATTTGATGCCCAAGATCTTACTTAGGCACTTAGTGTCAAAAGTGTCAAGTTTTTTTCTCCTGGGTGGTCTTTAATTGCCAGGTTTCACAGCCATATAGCAGCGTTGAAATCACACTGAAGTCATAAAACTTCAATTTGATTCCAAGGGAGAATTTCGTGCTGTTCCATATTTTGTTCAGCAGATTGAATACTGATGTTGCCTTCCCAGTACGACACTTCACGACACTGATAATGAGGCCAGTGTTGCCTACAAACTTGCTGATATTGTCTACAAGCACCTGCAGATCTGAGTGGTGCTTGCAAGAGCGGCAATGTCATCGGCAAAATCCAGATCTGAGAGGCTGTTTCCTTCTGTCCACTTGATTCCCTTTTCTTGGGTTGCGTGTTTCAAAACCCAGTCAATGGCAGGTGCAAAGAGGAGAGGGGAGAGGATACAACCTTGCCTTACTCTGGTGACAACTTCAAACCAGTCATTGTAGCCATCTTCCATCCTTACTCAGCACTTGGAGTTTATGTAAATTTGCTCTATGGCCGACACAACTTTCTCTGGGATGCCGTAGGATTTCATGATTTTCCACAATGATGGTCTGTGGACACTGTCAAATGCTTCGGTGAAGTCAATGAAGCTGATGGCCAGAGGTACTTGGTGTTCTCCACACTTCTCGATGTGTGAAGATCTGCTCCTCACAGGATTGTTTTGGGCGGAAGCCTGCTTGTTTTTCCCTGAGCTCATTGTCCACAATGTCGCGCAGTCGATTGAGGATGACCTGACAATACACTTTCCCTGGTATTGATAGTCAAGAGAGAGAGAGACAAAAATGGAGAGAGATGGACAGACAAACAGACGCGCACACACACACACACACACACTCACACATACACACACATTCATACACATGCAGGCACACACACACACACACACACACACACACACACACACACACACACACACACACACACTGTCTCACATACACACACATACACACACACACACTCACACACACATGCACACACACACACACACACACACACACACACACACACACACACACACACACACACACACACACCACACACACACACACACACACACACACACACACACACACACAAAACACACACACACATACTCATGCGCGCGTACACACACACACACACACACGCACACACAC
>CM065714.1:78166364-78233864 GCA_033310375.1 Conus canariensis
TAACTCATTCACTTGCCACATTTTATTCACCTGGAAACAGAAAAGATGCACAACGAGTAAGTGATGAAACAGAGGAACACTCATAGGTGAAAATCTCATGCAGTGGATGACCAGCTTTTCTGGCATTGGCTCATCGCGCTAGCGGTGGTGGGTGAAGGATATTAGGTAGGTGAGCCTTCCATTTCTCCCACTTCCCTGAGTTGTTGGGAATGAGTGAAATGGTCAAACAAATAATGTGAAGTTTCCAGGAGTGAAGCTTGCATGAGCATGAAGAATTTCTGCCTTCCAACAGCTGATTAAACTTTAGCAAAATACCATTGAATGAAGATCTGACAATTGTGGGGTTGACTGGTCCCTTATCCATGTCGGCTTGAGAATGCAAACACCATCCTGAACCTGTCCTCAATAGATTGGCCTCACCCAAGTTGGTAGTGACTTGACCAAGGAAAAAATGACATACTAATACGGGAAACACTCTTTTGAACTTTTATCCACTTTGTTTTGATTCCAGATACAAGTTTATCAGAAACGATAGACTTCAAGGTGATATTCAACAAACAAAAGTTTGACATCTCCATGCAAATAGACTCCACTATCGAAGAATTGAAAGCCAAGACTCAGATTTTAACTGGTGGGTATTTATACTACTGATGTTATTAAAAGTTTCAGATCTGTGCACTGGTGTTATGTATATTATTTTTACAAGAGGCATTTTGATAATTTAGAAGAAAAATCTCTAAAGATGATTGTGATTTTGCTGCTGTATTATTGATTTTATCATGGTGCACCTTTTTTTTCTTTCTTTTTTTCCATTAGGTCAAGTCAGAACTGCGTGATGACTAGCAAGATTTCTGCCTTCTTAGTAAGCCATCAGGTGTTGACTGAAATCAAGTGTGTTTCAAAGTGCTGTTGAGTCTGACTTGTGGTATCAAGTATGAATGCTATGCTTGAATCTAGAATGCTACACTGAAAATGTCAAAATGCTACACTTTATGCTTTTGAGACCTTGAAAATCTCTGCTGAGAGAAGCATAGTAAGTCATTGAAAAGTGTAGATGGCTGTGAACATGTTCAGTCAGATCATGAAGCTTGAGGATCAGATAGGCATAATTCACCTCAGGGTTTGGTGGCTTACCAAACCATGAATGTGCAAAATGTACAGGATATTTAGAAAGAATATAGGCACCACCATGCATTTCCACACTGGCAACTGAAATGCCATTAAGAACATTCAAGACAGCAACAGCAGCCTTGTACATGACTGAGTACAAAGACTTGAAATGCTTCAGAGCCCAGTTTATCATCTGATGATATGATGACTATAGAATGCACTTTACACATTGAGTAACATATAACAAGGTTCTGTGATGGGTTTTGATGTTATGTCAGTTATTCTTAGCTTTCAGCAGGGAGAATTAATTTACTTTACAGTTGTCCTGTAATCAATAGTTATGATTATACAACGTAATTATTAATCATGTATCCCAACTCATTTTTGTTCAGTGTTTATTACTGTGGATTGAAAAAACAAGTGTTTATATGTATTAATCATTATGCCCATCACTCCCGGTGGAGCATAGGCCATTGATGACTCTTCGCCATCGCAGTCTGTTTTGGGCTGTTCTGGCCATTCCAGTCCAGTTGGTCCCTTGTTGCTTCAGCTCCGCCTTAGTGTCTCACCTCCAGCTGTTGTGAGGCTGGCCTCTCTTCCTCTTTCCCTGCAGGTTCCAGGTCAGGGCTTGGCGTGTGGTGCTGGAAGCTGGCTTCCTGAGGGTGTGTCCGATCCAGCCCTACTTTGTTAGCAGTATCTGCTTGGCCACTGGTTCCTGTCCTGCACACTCCCACAGATCTTTGTTTCGGATCTTCTCCTGCCATCGGATTTTGTAGATGCACCTCAGACAGGTGTTGAAGAATGTCTGAATCTTTTGTTGCATCGTCTGTGTTGTCCGCCATGTCTCGCATCCGTAGAGCAGAATTGACTTCACACTGGAGTTGAAGATGGCGTTTGGTTCTTATGCTGATTCCTCCAGATGCCCATATGTTCTTGAGCATGACGAAAGCTGATCTTGCCTTGCCAATTCTGGCTGTGACGTCTCGTGCCTCCCTGTTGGTCAGTCACACTTCCCAGGTAGACGAAAGACTCCACCTCCCTGAAGGGCTCTCTACCGACTGTGACTGATGTGTTGGCAGTGGTGTTGATTTTCATCAGCTTGATCTTCTTCCTGTTGATGTTGAGCCCTGTCCCGGCTGATGTGGTCTCTAGGCGAGTCATCTTGTCCTGCATCTGGCTGTGACTGTGTGACAGGAGCGCCAGTTCGTCAGCGAAGTTGAGGTCATTGAGCTGCATCCAGAGTGTCCACTGTATACCGTTGTTCCTGCCTGTTGTAGTGGTCTTCATGATCCAGTCGATGACCAGGAGGAAGAGGAACGGTGACAGCAGGCACCCCTGCCGAACTCCGGTCTTCACCTCGAAACTTTCAGACAGCTGGCCAGCCTGGGTAATCCTTCAGTTCATGTCCTGGTAGGTGCACTGGATGAGGAGATGATCTTCTCGGGGACTCCGTAGTGCCTCAGCAGCTTCCACAGTGTCTCTCTGTCCACACTGTCAAAGGTCTTCTCATAATCTATGAAGCTGATGTAGAGGGGGGGAGTTCCACTCTAGCGACTGCTCCACGATGATGCGCAGGCTGGCGATCTGGTTGGCACATGATTTGTTCCGCCAGAAGCCTGCCTGCTGGTCTTGGAGCTTGGGGTCGACAGCCTCCTTCATCCTCTTCAGTAGAACCCTGTTGAGAACCTTGCCTGGCGTTGACAGGAGCATGGTCCCTCGGTAGTTGCTGCTGTCCCTGAGGTCTCCTTTCTTCGGCAGCTTGATGATGATTCCTTCTTTCCACTGGGCCGGTACCTCCTCCTTCTCCCAGATCTTGCTGAAGAGGCTGTATAGCATGTTGAAAGCTGTCTCTGTGTCTGCTTTGATGGCTTCTGCTGGTATCTCATCCAGCCCTGCAGTCTTCCCATTTTTCAGAGTCATGGCCTTCTTGATCTCTGCCTTTGAGGGTTTGCCGCAGCTGATGGGCAGTTCTGACTCTGCGGGTGGGATGTCTGGTGGTGTGTCAGGGGCAGGGCGGTTCAGCAGCTCCCTGAAGTGTTCCTGCCCATCGTTTCAGCTGTTCCTTGGTTGTTGTCAGTGGGTTTTCGTTCTTGTCCTTCACTGGCTTGTCTGTCTGCTGGAACTTGCCTGTCAGCTTCTTGGTCACCAGGTACAGGTCCTTCAGGTTCCCCTGTCTGGCTGCTGTCTCTGCTTGACTGGCCAGGTCGTCAGAGTAGTCCCTCTTGTCCTTCTTGATGCTCCTCTTTACTTCTCTGTGCGCTGCTGTGTACTCTTCCTGTGTCGTTGCCTTAGTTGCTCTTGTTGGGGCCGGAATAGCTCAGTTGGTAGAGCGCCGGACTCGTGATCCTGGGGTTGTGGGTTCGAATCTCTGCCAGGCCGTTTCGGTACAGGGGGATTTTTCCCTCGGAGTTAACATTGGTTCTGACTCCATTTCCACACAGTCCTTCGAATGAGACTATAAACCAAGGTTCCGTGTGTGAATGCATGCATAACATTTTGCACACATGTAAAATCCCATCACCAACTTTCGGAAGAGAAGGCCAGTTTGGCCGTTGGTATGGATGACACGTTACACATAGCATGCACCCTGCGTGAGAAACGGAAAAAAATGAAGGACGTAAGGATATTGAGTGAATAGTATTGAACGATATTGACTGGATGGCACGGGAAACGACTGAATGAAGTGCCAGCTGGCAGCTCTTCAGTCGGCACTACCCAGGTAGGCAGCCCATGGTGTAAATGAGTGCGGATTGTAAAGCGTTTAGAGCTTGGTCTCTAGCCGAGAATAGGCGCTATATAAGTATTCATTATTATTTATTATTGTTATTATGTTCGGCTCGTGTTCAGCATAGTTTTCTTCTCTCTCCTTGTTTCCAGCGTGTAGATGGTGTTGGGAGAGATCCATTCCTTGTGCTGGGCCTTCTTCTTGCCAAGGATCTCTTCACATGTGTCATGCCAGAGCTTCTTGCAGTGTTCCCACTGTGTCTCAATGTCTGTCTCATCGTCTTCTATCAGCTCTTGTTGCGGCTGGAACCTGTTGGAAAGGCTGATCTGGAATGCTGCTTGTGTGTCCCTGTTTCTGAACAGTCAACATTGTACCTTGTCTGTGTGTTGTTGGTGTTGGTGAATCTCTTGAGGCGAAGTCTCACTGTTGTTAAAAGAAGGTGGTGGTCTGATGACACGTCAGTACCTCTCATCACTCATACATCCCGCCATGATCTCCTGAAGTCATCTTTCTTCTCTTCTTCCGCATCATCAGTGGGAGCATAGCACTGGATGATGTTCGGCCTGATGTCATTCTTCTTCATGGTAAACTTGGCTGTGAAGATGCGGGAGTTGACAGGTTCCCATCCGATGAGTGGCCCCTGTGCCTCCGGTGCCAGCATCAGGGCCACACCCTCAGTGTGGGGGGCTCCATCCTCTGTGTGTCCTGAGTACAGCAGCTGTTCTCCAGATGAAAGTTTCAGCTGTCCTGGCTGTAGCCACCTTGTCTCACTCAGTCCTAGCACTCTGATCTTGTAGTTTTTCATCTCTCTCGCTACTTGGATGGTTTTCCTGTTTCATACATTGTCCTGATGTTCCATGTGGCTACTCCTGGGTGTTAGAAGGGGAGTCAGCCTTGCAGCTTCCTTTTGGCTTTCACTGCACCGGGTAATAAGTTTCCAGGATGGAGAGGAGACCCTTCCTTGCTCAGGTGAATGTTTTTGGTTCGTTGTCGTCGATGCTTCTGTAACTGGTCTTTTTTACAGGTAGGGTTGTTAGCCCTATGCAAACCCCTTTATCCTCCGGGCGAGGTGGTCCTGCCTTTGTCACCTCTTACAACATGCATGGCAGGGCAGTGGGTCTTGTTCTATGCCCAACCCACAGGGCAGTTATATGTATTAAACTTAAAAAAAAATATCTTGACCACATATTTTTGAATCTTGCTTGTTTCCACATAGTATTTATGACACATTATGTGCTTGAGTGTGTGTGTATGTGTGTGTGTGCGCATGCGCGTGTGTATGTGTTTGTGTGTGTGTGTGTGTGTGTGTGTGTGTGTGTGTGTGTGTGTGTGTGTGTGTTTCTAGGTGTTCCTCCACAGATGCAAAAAATTATGTACAGAGGTAAGACAAAGACATTGGCACTTTTTTTTTAATGTTGTTAAGCTTTTCAATGGTGGAGACCCTGTGTTGTTGAGAGGACATGAAAAGGGAGAACATTGCGGTTGAAGGAGACGTGAGGGAGAGGGGTGGGATGGCAGATCATGAGTGTTGTGTGAGGGGATCGAATCTTAGATTACCATATGAGCAGGGGATTAAAGACCACAAAATCAAAGACAGCTTTTTTTTTCTGAGGTTAATCTCATATGAGCAGGGATCAAAGAATACAGAATTAAGGAAAACTCTGATTTAATCTCATGATTACACATGACTTGTGATGAGGATGGTAATATGGATATTGTGGAGATCCATTCTGTTTAGGATGGTAATGATAGCAAGGATGCTACTGAAAATTAGTTTGTGTTGATTATATAAGGATGATAGCAAGGATAACCTGAAGACCCAGTTTTTGTGGGTTAAGAATGATCACAAAGATGATTTGAAGATCCATTTATGTAGGATAAGGATAGTAGCAAGGATCACCTGGAGATCAAATGTTTGATAAGGATGGTAGCCAGGATAACTTAAAGATCTGTGTGTTTGATGAGGATGGTAACAAGGACAACGCAAAGTTCAGTTTATTTGATAAGGATGGTAATAAAGATAACTTGGAGATCAGTTTGTGTAAAATTAGGATGATTACAAGGATGACTTGGAGTTCAGTTTGTTTGATAATGATGGTAACAAGGGTGACTTGGAGATCCAGTTTGTTAGTGTATGGATGGAAACAAGGATGTTGTAGATATCTCATTTGTCAATAATAAGGATGGTAACAAGGAGAGCCAGTTTGTGCATGATAAGTATGGTAACAAAAGTGTTGTAGAGATCCAGTTTGTATAATGATAAAATCAAGGATTTTGTGGAGATCCGCATTGTGTAGGATAAGAATGGGAACAAGGATGACTTGAAGATCAAGTCAGTGTAGGATAAGGTTGGAAACAAGGATTTGTGAAGATTTTTTAAGATAAAGATGGTAACAAAGATATGTTTAAGATCAAGTTTGTGCAGGATAAGGATGATATGGATATCATTTTGTGCTTGATAAGGATGGTAACTAGGATGATTTTGAAATCCAGTAAGTGTAGGATAAGGATGGAAGCATGAATGTTATAGAGATCCAGTGTGTGACAAAGATGGTAACAAAGCTTTTGTGGAGATCCTGTTTGTTTAGGATAAGGATGATAAAATGAATGTACTTTTGTTCTTCCTTTTCTTCTGGTTTGCTTTTTTGCCCACCCACAATTTACACATTTAAGTTGTGATTTTAGCTGTCAGTAACTGGTTGCCTCTGAATGACTTTGGATGGAAGAGGGGTAGTCAGTGAGATTAAGTAGCTAAACAGATATGACTGGTGATTTTTGTGAGTTATGCAGAGAAAAAGCCAAGTAGAAAATTAAGCAGGAATGAATGGCAGGATGTAAATGTTTAAGGAACAAAGTTTCAGTTCAGTATCACCAAGTAGGCATCAATACACATGGACCAGTCTTGTATCCTGCAACACATTGACTAAGCCATAAGGTCACAGTGTGCAAGAGGCACAATTGAATAAATGGCCTGGAAATAAGTAAGGAAATAAATGAGAAGGGGTGCTTCTGGACAGAAGTTTGGAGATACCTGACCTGCAGGTTAATCCAGTGTGCTTATCAGACCTTGAGGGAGAAAAAGTCAAGTGAGAGTGTAATAGGTAAGCTGTAGTGAATGGCATGGCAGTGCATGCAGGTCATGTGTCTTTCAGGTCTGGCCAAGGATCACCAGACGCTTCGTGAACTGAAGGTCAGCAAGGGAGGCAAGATCATGGTGGTGGGCTCCACTTTGAATGACGTCCTCTCAGTCACTGCACCCTCAGAGATAGACCTAAAAGAAGAAAGCAAGGCCAGTGCCTCCAAGGAACCCCTTTCACAGCAGAAGGTAGAACCTGTTTCATTGCTATACTCCCCATCATAGGAGGATTGTCAATCTTTTCTTATCAGAAGATGTGTTTTTCTTGATATGCAGTGATATTGTGAAGAAGATCTCTTCCTGTCAGTGTTTTTCTGGCTTTCTTGTCTTTTGTGTATTTTGTGTATTTTTTTCAAAGCTTTTTGTCATCGCCAATTATGCATTTGTAGGTTGTAATATTAAAAGAGGGAACTAATAGTAAATTTGTCGTTGTTTCATGTGTACAATTTTGTTTTAGTCATTCATTCTTTCATTGCCTTACCTAGAGAGAGAGGTTAACAGGATAAGGAAGGGAATCAAAGATAAACATCACTAAAGCAAGGTGGTTATGACCGTTTGGTAGAATTTCAGGTTGTCCCACAGATTTCTGAAACAAGATGTCTTACATCTTCATGAAACAAAATGTCCCACATCATGAAAACAAGCTGTCCCACATCTTCATGAAGCAAATTGTACCACATGTTCATAAAACAACTTAGTCACTCATTTTCATGTAACAAGTTGTCTGACACCTTCATGAAACATGTCCATGTTCATGAAACAAGTTGTCCCACATCTTTATGAAACAAGTTGTCCTGCTTCTTCATGAAACACATTTTCCTACATGTTCATGAAACAAGATGTCACTTATAGTCATGAAACAAGTTAACCCACATCTTTAAGAAACAAATAGTCCCACATCTCCATGAAACAAGCTGTTCCACATCTCCATGAAACGAGCTGTTCTACATCCTTATGCAACAAGCTTTCTTTGGGACAAAGTGTTTGCGTATCCCAGAAACAGCAAGTTGCTCCTCAAGGACAATCTGTTGCCCCATATCTTTGAGAAACAAGTTGTACCATGTTTTCAAGAACAAGTTGTCCTTCATCTTGTCTCCTTTTCAAGATATGACGAGTCCCACCACATCCTTAAAAAGCAAGTTGTTATCGAACATCTTCAGGAAACGATTGTTCCACATCTTCAAGGAACAACAACAAATTGTTCTACACGTTTGTTCGGGGGTCAAAAAGTTGTCCCATATCTTTTGGGAACAGCAAGTTATCCCACATCTTCAAGAAACAAGAAGTTGCCCAACATTTTTAAGAAACATGTCCCACATCTTCAAGCAATATGTTTTTCACATCATTAGGAAACAACAAATCCCACACTTTAAATTGAAACAACAGTTTCCATGTCTTCAGGAAACAAATCATCCCAATCTTGAAAAAGGAAAAAGATCTGCAGAATTTAATCAGATTCATTTGATTTACTGAGAGAAATACTAATATTTGATATTCAGTGTTTAAAAATAGCTCTATGTATAGTTGGATACATTTAGGTTTTATCATGTAATTGAAGCTTTGTACTTTCTATCACACTGGTGGTGGTTCTGTTGGACTCTCAGTGTGAGGACGTGTGGTTTGAGCCCTGGCAGAAGTTGGTGGGTGAATGATGCAGGGGCCAGACTTGTTCCTATCACCCAGGGTCAGTGTATGTACAGACCTGCCAGAAGCTGAGCCCCTACATGTGCACAGGCACATGGAAAACCAGCTGTAAATTTTAGAGATCTCATTAGTGTAATTCATGTCAAAGTTTGGAGTTTTCATGAATCATAAAACTACCCATTCTGTACCAGGATGATTGGAGAAATCAGCACCACCAAAGATTCCCCTGTTTTTACCATTCCCTCTTTGCTCACTGAAGTGGAGACTCCAGAGAGCAAACATGACCATGTTTTACGATTGAGTACAGTGTGTATCACAAGATCCATACAACAAGCAGTCATGGAATCGTGTGATGTGATGTAAGGAGATAAGATGTAATAATGTGATGTAATATAATGTGTGATGGGATGTATAATGTACTATGATAAATCATGTAATGTTTGAAGATTTGTTATGTGATATGATATATGAAATGATGCAATGTAAATGGATGATGTGCAAACCAGTATCATTGATACTCTGAGCTGTGACTGTTGAACATGACATTAGATTGTATGTACAAGTTGTCCTGTAAGGTTGGATGCCAAAACCAATTTAGCTTACAGATGGTGCATCGGTTTGTAAAACAGCCTATTCAAATTTGAGAAAAAACATTTTGATTTGCAGTCCAAAAACTGCTGTAACTGCACATATATGCACCGGCAGAAGATGTGTTCCCTGCTCACAACTGGTCTGTCACAGGTGCACAAGAAGGTGCTAGACAAGTACGGAAAACCTGAGGATGTCTTACCTGGTATTAAAAACCATAGAGAACCTCTGCCTCCCACACCTTTATCAGGCATGTACAACAAATCTGGCAACAAGGTACGCCTAACCTTTAAACTGGAGGCAGACCAAGTGTGGATAGGAACCAAAGGTAAGCAATAGGATTTGTGGAATACTGTCATTGTGAAATGCAATTTGAAAACTATGCTACTGGAGGGATAAAGTTTGTAGTATTTTTAAGAATAATTTTGATTCTTATTTTTGACTTGTCATGGTTAGCATTCCTCTTAATTTACACCCGCAGGCTTAGTATTTTGTTTCCACTTTTGATTTCAAAACAAATTTTGGTCTATTTTTGTCAGAAGTAACTCATGTGAGTCATACTTTGAACATCTTTTTCTCAAACAATGAGATCACATTGTTGACAGATGTTGAATGTATGTGAGCAAGTGGAAATCATGAATACTTATCTTAAACTCACCATTTGGAAGTGAGCAGAGAGCTGGGCCAAGACCGTTTGGAAAGTGTTGACAACTGGTTCATGATTGGAAGCAGGTGTGGAGATTTTGCATGCATATGTCCAAGGTCTGAATTGCTTTGAACCAAGTATTTTTTCTCATGGAAATAAATTATTCATCTTCATCACCTGTGTATTGTTGATCAACAGAACAACTGGAATGGATGGCTTAGCTCAACCTAGTTTTATCTACCTTAGTTCAGCAATTAAGTTCTGAGTAGATGTTGATAATTCTGTCTGTATAGAAATGTTGCTGTGTTTGTTGTTTCATGATGGGGCATTGACTACATGGTGACAGCCGAAAAGTGGTCAGCTTGAGTTGTAACAAAACTGAAAATGGAATATCACTAGCTATGCTGGTGCAATGGTCAGTTTCTCAGGTTTGTAGGCTGGGAGATCATGGGTTTAAGTCTCATCAGAGGCATTTATTTGCAGGATTTTTCAGCTCTGGCAGAAGCCAAGAGATGAATGAGTGTGCTGTGGGCACATATGCAAAATTTGGAACTCAAACATTGCAGGTGGCTATTTCTTGGCATTGTTGACAGGGAGATACATTCTGAAACTGCCTCACTTTTGAATGAATGAACTATGGAGTGCAGCTCTTGTTATGTTGTCTCAGACCTGAATGGAACTCACAGCATCATCTTTATCTGCTTTATCTGCTTTGATCATTAAAGAAAAAAAAGATTCTGTTTCCCATCATGTCCTTGCTCTCATTGTGCTGTCCTCAGTTTCAATGTGTGCTCCATGTCACTGCTTGTGGTGATTTCATGTTGAAGTGGTTGGCATCAGCATGTTCGTCAGTAGTGATATTGGATGGACATATTGGTGCCCTCCAGAGTGCGACATTCTTTTGCACTGGCTTAGTGACTGAGCATTTATTGTCATCACTAGAGAGCTCGATTGGTACTGTCCTGCATATATGTTGGATCAGACAAGATGTTGCTGAACACTATTTGGCAGGAGAGCAGTGACACCTCTGGTGGGCTGCCTCATGACAATCTGATATTGATTGTACCATGTGAAATGGGGTGCTAAAGCTGTGAAGGTTGTGTAAGTGGGAGCTGGAATGAGTGATGTGGGGGTAATGCTTCTAAAGGGAAATGAGTGATGTGGGGGTAATGCTTCTAAAGGGAAATGAGTGGTGTGGGGGTAATGAGTGATGGAAATGAGTGATGTGGGGGTAATGCTTCTAAAGGGAAATGGAAAGTGACGAAAAGAAAAGAAAAAAGGAAAGTGGTCATTGGAGTTTGACAGTATAATTATACATGAGCTGTTACAGGTTTTCTGTCGTGGAATATTAAGAGTTCTTTCCCTTTTCATTACAATCAACACTACAGATAATTTGTGTATAGATATTTTAGCTGAGAAAGTAAAAAACATTGTCAAAGGAAAGTACCTATAAACTATTTAAACAAAAAAAACAACAGTGAACAGCATTGGACAATTGAAGATTATGATAAGGTAAAGAATATTTTGTTCACAGAAAGAACAGACAAGATTCCAGTGAACTCTATAAAACAGGTGATCAGTGAACCTATTGATGGCCAGGAAGAATATCACCTAATGGTAAGTACTGTCACAGTTTTGCACATCCAGCAGTACCATGTTACAGTGCAAAACGGCAGAACATGGCTGTCCTCTTCACAGCAGCACTTGTCTTCATGAGAAACTTTTAGAGGGGGAGATGGGGTGGGTGTGTGGGTCCTTTTATTGCAATGAACTTGCACAGGGAATGGTTAAAACAGTGTAATGTATGAAGGCATGATATAGCAGAATACTATATCCTCCATTGCTGAATGTTGTAAAATGTTTAGGTATTCAAGGAAAGCAGTCTTGCCCCCAAAAGATAATTCTTTTGACATTTCAGGGATCAGTTTTCTTTTCTCTTTTTCGATATAAACACATGATCTTCATTTTTTTTTCTTACATAGGTTGGCTTTCTTTTTTCACATTGTTTTTGTCCATTTGTTTTACATATATTTAAGTAAAATTATTCTGCGTGAGAAAATATTTAAACCCATTGCCTAGAATTCCCGGCATGTTCAATCCATGTGCAATCATTACTACATGCCTTCCTCTTCCATCTAAAATCATGTATCTGAGAGCGATTGAATTTCAATTGCAACCTTTTTTTTTATCCGAAAAACATCAAATTGATGAAACTGTGGATGCAGAAGCTAACAGTTGAGTGAAAATTGAGTGGAAATCTTGGCAGACTTTGGAAGCCATGATGAAGAATTTGTAAGTTTTATGCTAGAAGATATTGCCAAAACTGAACAAAGAAGAATGGTGAAAGACTTTGCCGACAGTTTGTGCAATTAGTGGTGAAAAATTTGCTGGAATTAGTTGAACTGAAGTTGGATTCTGAATATGATGAAGAAGGTAACACCATTCCCATGTTCTGTGCATATGATTTACACTGAAGAAAAGAATTTGAAAAAAAAGGGCAATAGACACTTTACCACTTGTAATTGAGTTTGAAGTGTTTGGTAATTTTTTGATGACACAACCTGTGACTGAGACAAGCAAGTACTACAATTTTCTACAGACATTCTTAGAGCTTTTATGCATGCTTTTGCCATTGTGTTCAACTCTGGGTCAATCAGTTTCTTGTCATACATAACTGAATAATATTTGAATCCAGCACACTGCTCTTTATGTCTTAATTTCACAATAATTTATCATGGTCACCACCACCACCAACAGCAACATCATTAACACTGATACCATTACTTTCACACTAAAACTCAGGCAGATCATTACACAAGTACACAAAGCATTCTGCATGTATCTTCAAATTCACTATGATTCCTCCCCCCCCCACCCCCCCCCCCCCCCACCCCCAAGATATTGTGGATGTTGAATCAATCCTGAATTTACTTGGTGTACTGGTATATAGTAACACTAAGATTACTTGGTAAGAGTATATAGTCATGTGGTAATTTATTTCTTTTACAGTATTTTATATAATGGTGCTTCATATTTGAAATGAAGGAGTGGGGAGAAAAGGGGGAGAAGAAGTGGAGGGAGGTAGGTGGTGGTGGCAAGAAGTGGTGAGGACAGATCAGGCATTATTTGACATTGGATGTGTCTGTCTTCTGTCTTCACACTTTTAATATTGCTGTATTTCATTACATTCGGTATTACATTTGCATGCCACTAACAACTAGGAATTAAACAAGATATCTGTGGTTGGGATGAGCAGCCATTCACATTGTTACCTTAATGTTGCTGGTGGTCTGTTCAATGCAGGGCTTGCAGCTAGGACCTACAGAAGCCTCAAGGTACTGGATCTACTGGGTGCCAGCTCAGTATGTAGAAGCCATCAAGGATGCCATACTGGGCAAGTGGCAACTCTTTTGAAGGCAGTCATTTTCTTCTCCGACCATGTATCTGCCCCTCCTCCCCATGCCATCTCCCTTTCAATCTCTCCCCCGAGTTGCCAAGATATGACAATCGTGTATCCTGTCACAAAGTGTCACTACATCTGTCGTAACCCAGTCTTTTTTTTTCCCCTCCCAGCCGGATATGTCCCACTGCTTTGTGCAGTGAATGTTTCATGCAGGAAAGAGAAAGGAAAGACTGACACAGTGTGCTGCAGAAAGCTGTCAGTGTAGGCTTTTTTTTCTTTTTTTTGTATCCCATCTTCAGTGCCACCTCAGTGGCATTGCACCCACACTGCTCATTCCGACACCCCGTCCACAGCCACAGCCCGGTCAATCCTGCCACAGCCCTGGCAATGCACAGGGAGCAGTCAGTGTCAAGTTGTCAAGAGGCAACCCACCGGAGGAGACACTGCACTGCTGCCAAGTGACTTGGGTGGTGTTCAGTGGCACCTGTTCTGATCCAACATACGCAGGACACCATCTACTCAGCTCCCTACTGACGACAATAATTGCTTAGTCGCAGAGCCGGCATGAGTGAGCTGTCCCTCCGGAGGGCACCACCACGTCTGTCCAACAACAGCCCCCATGGACTCGCTGGTACCAGTGAACCCGATGGAATCAAACCAAGGCCACAGACGTGGAGAAGACATCAAATCTGAGGTCACCGTGAGGGCAGGGCATGAAGGGCCACAGAATTTGAGACTTTTTTTTTTAATGCTGATCGATGACAGTGAGGATGATGAAGATGATGCTACAGATTTCCATTCCGGTCTGAGACTGCATGAAAGGGCTGTACTCTACTCTTCCTTTCATAATATATCCCGGCGTCGACCAGGCCCAAGAGATACAGACACCTGCAGTGTTGGTCAGGAAATTTGAGCAACACTCTCAGAGACACATCCATTAAGTGGATGAAACTTGACTGTGTGGTCTTCCCAACTGAGCCCGTAGCAAACTCAACTTTGGGTAGGAGCAGGTCGGGGCAGAAAAATCTCACATGACTCTGATGGGAATCAAACCCATGACCTCTCAGTAGGGAGTCCATGATGCTAACCACTTCGCCACGGTGGCTGGTATCAGTGTAGGCTTTGTCAGGCATGCTGATGAAGCAGGGTATTCTTTGATACCAGAGTTGTGTTACCTGAGACAGAGGAGGATGGAGCCTGTTTGGAAGCAAACAGTGGGAGGGATAGATCCAGGGACTGGTTTGTGTTACAGTCGATAGGCTGAGAAAGCCAGTTGTATGTGTACGAGGAAAGAGGAGAGACAGCGTTTCTTTGCTTCAGACTGTGATGGCAACTGATTTATTTTTAATGACAGTGTGCATAGGTGCTTTGGATCCTACACCTTACGTTGATATGGCATGTAGCTTTTGTTGGCTTCAGTGCTGTCCGCTGGCAGACATCCCAAAACATTCCTCCATGACTGCATATTTGGGTAGTTCACCATCTAGACCAGCTGGTTCAAGTTACTTTTTGCAGCGGGCAGTATTACTCTGTTCTGGTGAGTGCATGTGTTATACCTTGTGGATTTGGAGTTATGTGCTGTTGTGTGAAGTTGTGAAGGTTTTGCCCGACTCATGCTTATGTATTCCTTACATCACAGTGCCATTTAAGTGTGGCATGTTGTGATATGGTGCTTAGTGAAGAAATGCATGGAAGTTATAGTATCAAAATGTTTTCAGAATTTTGAATCAGTTTTTGTTTCATCACCAAACATTTCAGGAAATACTGGATGTCAGGATCCAAATTTCATTTTATTGTCATCAGTTTTGTTTTTATCATTAATATCATCATTATTATCGTAATCAATAATTCTAGCATCTGTCAGGTTATTCTAAAAAGTAGACCCATGTTAGCTGTAAGAATTGCCTGCCTTCATGACATGAGTACTCCCACATTCAGTGTCTGTAAGTGCCTGGTTCATCTTTCTTGTTTTCCTTGTTGCTGTTCTTCTGTTTTAATGTCAGCATGAACATGGACATACATGAAGCACATTACAGGAGTATTGGGTTGAAAAACCCCACAGGAAGGACAGACTCTGTATTTTCCATTCCTACTCAAGTAACCCCTGTATTTAATATGTATCAAAACTCTTTTTTTTCCTGATATTTAAACATGGATGAATTTTGACTTGTATCTTATTATGATTACACAGCTTGTTCCTACACAGAGTTGAGGTTGCCATTGGCACAAATGAGAAGACTGGAAGCACACAGTCAAGTTAGATCTGTTTACTGGACGCATCTCTGAGAGAGTTGCTCGAATACCCTGACCAACTCTGCAGGTGTCTGTATTTCTCTAGCCTGGGTGATGCTGGTGTTTATTAGGAAAGGGAGTATAGAATACAGCCCTGTCCAACAAAAATGAATCTCAGTGGCTTCAGCTTCATTCTCATTATTATTTATCAGCAATAAAAAAAAAAACGAAGATTCTGTGGCCATTTACGCTCTGGTCTTTTTAGCTCAGTTTCGATTTCCTGTCATTCTCCCACCCAGCCACCCAGCCAGCCACCCACCCACCCACCCACCACACCTTTTAGTGAGTTTGTGCCAGGAGTCATCTGTGTTGGCAAGTTTATGGTGATGTTGTACAGATGTGGAAGCATCCAAAGGTGGGATGGGGTGGGGTGTGTATGTAAAGGTACAAGGGAAACATCATGGCAAGCTTATTCATGCCCTGTCCTGTGATCTCAGTTCACAGGAGCGCTGTGACAGACATTTGGGCACTCAAGGATTTCTACAACTGTCTGTCCACAGTCATACACAACAGTATAGAGGTCTTGTGTCCAGTCCAGTCTTTCACATTGTTCATGGGGGATTTGTTTGGTCTGCCTTTGTGATGTCGGCATCCACTGAAGCCTTTAGGATGGTCTTGGACCAGAAGTCAAGGTGGGAGACATTTCCTTATTGGTTTACGGTATCTTGGAACTGCAATAACTTACCTAACAGATGTGTTGTCATTTGTCTTCTTTTGGCTATACAAGATGTGGGGAAGCCAACAGAAGTATTCATTCTCAAACATCAGAATTTTTTATTTAGACGCTCTGGTCAGTATTCACTTTCAAAGGTTATCTTGGAAGCCATTAGAGCTGGTCTACAAAATTCAGTCTTGCTTTGATTGTCTTAGGTGAGCTGCCATACCAGACTAGAAATGATCAGATGTTTAAAATGGCCTTTTCTTCCAGTGTCTGTACAGTTAGTGTGATGGTGGTTTGTCTGGCACTGTTGATTTCTTCCAGTGTCTGTACAGTTAGTGTGATGGTGGTTTGTCTGGCACTGTTGATCAATCTTCCACTTTTCACCGAGCTGATTTCCAGTCCATATGTCTTTGATACTTTGTCCTGTCTGTGGCAAATTCTTGGATTTCTGGGTCACTGTCAACCATAAGGTTGATGTTATCAGTGAAACGTAGGTTGTTAAAAGGCAACTCTCTGATAGATGTAGATAGTATGAAGTATAGCTTGCATCACGTTCTTCAGGATCTTAAACTAACAAAATTGGAGAGATGGTTGTTTATAAGGAGTGTCCAAGGCTGTTCAAATAGAGGATATCTATATCTGTGGAATGCTTAAAGCTGCTTTGCCTAATGGCTGCCACAAACCTCCGTTCCAGAATCCATGTTATAGTCAGTGAAGTTGTGAAGAGATCAGTTTGGTGTTGAAGGTGCTTCTCCAGGAGCTGTATGCTCCTCTCAGTCAAAAGCATGCGTTTTCTTCAGTAAAGACTGTTTCAGTGTTTGGCTTCCTTTTGGTCTATTCAGGAGGACGCTGTTCAGATCACTTAATAGGCAAAGCTGGTTGAACTGATTGTCCCTAATTTTTACAGAGTTGCACATTTCCTTTCTTGGGCAGAGATATTAGAAATTTTGTCTGTTCTCTATGCCATCATTTTGTTTCTTATATTCTCTGGCAAATAGTTTTCAGTGCCTTGATGACTTCTAGCCCACTGCACATCATTAGTTCTGGAGAATCAGAGTATCCTAGTGTTTCAAGCAGGTTTCAGTAGCACAAGCATTGCAGTGGTGGGTGTTTGTTTAGAAGAATCATTATTGTACAGTTTTTTGCACTATAAAGTACACCTTTCATTCCTGTCTGTTTTGAAAGAAGGAGAGAACCATTCTTTACAGCTAAGCCTTAGGCTACAGCCATCCTGTTGGCTTCATCAGTGTGTCTTGTTATATTCTTTGATCTTTGTTTCAGCTCTTATCTCATTTGTCAACAGTTCATTTCTTTCTGGCCTTTTTTACTTTCTGTCAAACATTCCCATTTATTAATGCATCCTGGTGACCTGCCTTGCTATTTTCTTCTTTGATTTTTGTTTCAACTCTTATGTCATTGGTCAGCAGTCCACTTCTGTCTGGCTCTTTCACTTCCTGTGAAGTGTTCCCATTCATTAATGCATTCTGTGACCTGTCTCTGCTTTCTTTATTCTCTTTACTTTCTTTCTTGTATCATATGTCCAGAATATCATCAGCAACATGTGGTTCAGGCTTTGTGGTATATTTTTTGTGTGTTAAACCTCTTGTGCTGCCTTATAAAGTTCTTCTCTCATGTTGTTGATGACAGACCTGTTTGCCTGTACAATTTTTCCTTATTTAGCAGGAAAAAAATCAATGACAGACCTGTTTACCCATACAGTTTTTCCGTATTTAGCAGTTAAAAATCATGGAAATATGATATTGCTGAATAAAATATGAAAAGGACCTTGTCAAAAGAAGGAGAAAGATTTTGAAAATTGATCTACATTCAGCAACTACTCAGCCTGTGAACGCAAAACTGTTTCATCCCTCTGTACTATGATCTTAATTCGGCATAGTGACACGGCAGGACTCAACAGTCATGTTTCTTACCATGCAAACTGCACATACTTTCACGGCAATTTATTTGAAGAAAATTGCCAAATTTTGGTATCACCTTGTCCAGTTTAACACATTTGCCTTCTTTAATGAAAACAAAGCTTTGCTGGTCTGTAATTTCATAATCAAATCATGAGGCTTCGTACAAACCTCAAAAGTCATGAGATCGTAAAATCAGATGTTTTTCAACTCAACCAAGTTGGCTTTGTCAGTGTCGTTCTCTGAATGTTTTTGCACAAAGTGAATTTGTTTTTATGCCGAAGTCATGATGAAACACATCTGTGTCGTCCTCTCTATTTAGATGTGAAAAACAAATCGCAGTTTGCATGAAATTCATGGGGAAACTGCTGCTTTTGCTTCTCGATAAAACTTCTGTGTCTACTAGTGGAGCTGACCGATCAATACAATTTTATACGATTTCAGTGACAAGGTGCATGACATGTACACAACCTGTGCTTCTTTTTCAAAGTTTATTTAGTTACAGAAAGGGTAGTCAGGTCTGTGATAAGACTGTCAGAAGTAGTGTCTAGCAGACTGCTTGTAGTAAAATTGTCTCCAACAATTTCCTTAAATACTCCTGCTGCAGTTGGGTGATCTTTTAGGGGTTTTTTTCTTGTTGAATCTTAAATGTGAACTGCACTGCATGTAGTATTGTCTTCATCTTTATCTTGATTATCATCAGTACACTGTCATTATTGCTGCTAAAGTTAGTACCAAGAATTTGTTGTTGTTGTCTTTGCTAATAAAGGACTTAAAATTCCAGGGAATGATGATGAAGTTGATTTAGTAGCATACCTTGCTATTTAGTGCACACAAGGTCATTATGTGGGAGATCTTAAGTGGGAAAGTGATTTTGCTGACAAAGAGTCATCTTGAGGCAAATCTAGAATATGCAGTTCCCTTTTACTAGTTTCTCCTGTTGGCAAGTTCCTCCTGTTCCTACCCACCGATTGTATCTAGACTTGCTTTAGCATTGTAGTCCACCACAACATCAAGGAATCTTTCCTTTGTAGTTTTCTTGACATTTTCTTACCTTTTATGGAATTCCTCTACTGGTCCATCACCTTTTACTAATTTTTGGTGTGTGTACTTGTTAACTGTGATATTCTGTGGCTGCACTGAGACACATATAGCGATGATTCAACTGGATATTGGCATGCAGATATGAGAGAGAATGAACTCTCATTAACAGTGAAGCCTAGGTGATGCTGTTAAGAAATCATAGCTGTGCCAAAGTTTGCATCTGAGATGGTCTCTCCATCACCTGTCTCACTTCAGCTAGAACTAAGATGTCCCACTCACATCTCTCTGGCAAAAGCATGGATCACCTCATTCATATTTCTGTTTTCATGTGTGAACATTCCGTGTTCTTATGGTTATTTTTTTTTCATTGGGAAGGCCAGTGGAGACATTTGTGCTTCAGGATTGTGCTTTAGAATCCCAGTCCACACAATACAGCCATGTCAAAGGCAGTTGGTGGCTATCAGGACGTCATTGGTCCACCATATTGTTGCTGTTGTGACTGAGTGTCCATCGTGACATTTTCAACAGACAGTGTAGCAATGATTAACAATGCCCATCTCCTCTCCAAATATCCAAATGACTGGACATCTGTGATCTATTAGGTTGTAGAGGGACAGAGTTAATTCCTTGTTTTGCCAATTTGACAAGGAAAAAATTCAACATGACATTGGAAGATCTGCGGATGGTGTGATGTGAGACATGCTGGATGTTGTGCAACAGTTTGTGAAATTGCAATTGTTGTTACCTGGAATGAAGAAGCTCATTAATACAGAAAATTCCACCATGTGTGGAATTCAAACTTAGAATTTAAGGTATCTGATTTCCTGTGCCAAATAGGGAAAGCGTACAAGTAGGAGTTCTAGCAAGAAAGCAGGGGAGGAATAGTGGTGCATCAGATGAGTGGACACAGTGCAAAAAGACAGTGATTTTCTGCGTCTGCACTTCCTGCGTGAATGTTTTCATTCATTGAGCCACCCACCTCCATTTAGCTGACTGAACAGTATGTAAGACAAGACTTGCTGAACAGTCAATACAATCCTGAAAATCATGTTTGTTGTTATTTGGGCTCAGACCCAACAATGCTATTAAGAACAGGTGCCAAAAATGTTTAGAGAAAAAAAATCTGCTGTTGAAGGTGGATCCCAACCACCTAGTTGCTAGTTTGTGGTTTGTAGTTGTCTGGAATCTCATTGTTCTTGCTTTCTTCTCGCAGACATCAATGAGAGCACCAGCTGAAAACAATCATAACCACCAAGAAGGCTAGGAGATTGTTAATGTTTTTATTATGACTGTGTGATTTATACTTTTTTTTCTTGTAAGTTAGGAGTGTATGAGGTACATGAGTGAGAGTGTGCACATTTGTGAGTTGCTGTTTTTTTTAGCCATTTATGACTGCAAAGGAGTGATTAAACTGAAGAATTGGTATGGATTTGTTGGGTTTGAGTGTCCGATACTGAGTGGAGAGTTAAAAGTTTGGGATGATGTATTCAGTGTCATGTGGTTTCACACTAGCTACTGTCTGACATCCATGGGCAGGAGTTGGGTGTACCTCAAAGGAGCATTCTTTCTCCTACTCTCTTCAGTATGAAAATTAATGACATTGTCATTAATGACATGGTCAGTAAACCGGGGTTCTGAATCCTCTCTGTTTGTTGATGACTTTTCCAAGCACCAAAAACACTGTATCCATTTTCACAATTTTAGTCAGTTCTTTGCCTATCCAGAAATTCGTCTGGACAAATGCACCATTCCAGCTGTGAAAGGAGCCAAATTTCAAATTTCTTGGAGGGTTTTTTTGTGTGTGTGTGTTTTTTTTTCATCAAAAACTGAACTTTAAAAGTCACATCCAACACTTAAAAACTGCTTGTCAGAAATCACTGAACATTCTGAGAGTTGTAGCACACATGGATTGGAGTGCTGATAAGAAAACTCTTCTCCATCTTTACAGGGCTGTAATCCGCTGGGAAAACAGGTTTACTTTTCCAAGCACCAAAACACAGTGTATTCATTTTCATAATTTTAGTCAGTTCTTTGCCTATCCTGAAATTCGTCTGGACAAATCCACCATTCTAGCTGTGAAAGAAACCAAATTTCTAGGTGTTATTTTTTTTATCAAAACCTGAACTTTAAAAGTCACATCCAACACTTGAAAACTGCTTGTCAGAAAGCACTGAACATTATGAGAGTTGGGCACACATGGATTGGGGTGCTGATAAGAAAGCTCTTATCCATCTTTACAGGGCTCTAATCCGCTCCAAACTGGACTACAGGTGTGAAGTCTACAGCTCAGCCAGACCTACCTACCTGAAAATTCTCGATCCCATCCACCATCAAGGGCTTTGAGTCTGGGTGCATTCCACACCACCCCTGTTCATAGCATGTTTGCTGAGGTAGGAGAACCATCTCTCTCGAACTGTCAGCTGAAACTTACCTTGCACTACTGTTTGAATCTCACTTCTGAACTCCAAAGTCCTGCATATGACTGTGTTTTTACCCCAAGTTTCAAAAGAAATTCGATGACCATCCCGGTTCCATCCTACCCTTGGGAATTCATATTCTTCCCCATGTGAACAATGCAGATATAGATCTTGGAGTCACATGTGATTTATCCAGGTTTCCTTTCTTTACTCCAGATATTTGGTTTGATTTAACCTTGTACCATAAAGATTCCTCTAGCTCCTTGGCGTACAAGTCCTTTTTCGCTGAACTGTGTTCCAAGTTTCCATCGTTCAGAAGAACTTTCGCCAATGTTTCCAAATCACAGGAGGAGTTGCCTCTGCTGTGTTATGTGCAACAGATCCCCCACAGAGATATGCTAAACACATTCCCACAGACAGCTACGTCTACACTGCTGAGTTGACAGCCTTGGTCCTTGCTCTTGAAATGGTCTCTAAATCAAAACAAAAAGATTTCCTCATTTTTTCAGACTCCCTTTCTGCTTTGGAGGCCATTGCCGGTTGTAACCTCAAGCACCCTCAGCTGCTGTAATTGTTCAAGCTTTGCACCTCTCTGAAATCAGACAGCTACAACATAGTTTTTGCTTGGGTTCCCAGCCATGTGGGCATTGGAGGCAACGAAATGATTGATGAACTTGCCAAGAGTGCCACAACATAGTTTTTGCATGGGTTCCCAACCATATGGGCATTCTGGGTAATGAGTTGGTTGATGAACTTGCCAAGAGTGCCACAAAGAAAGAGTTGAGCAGATTGAACATCCCTCACACTGGTCTGAAACCCAAAACACAGGCTTATGTCAAAGAACTTTTGCAAGAGGAATGGAACTCGCAGACGGATAACAAATTGTACAAAATCTGTCCAAACTTGAAGAGTTTTTACCATGTTCTTGTGGCGGCCATAAAGAAGAAAAAATCTTACACCCATTCTTATCTTTTAAAACGTGAAGAAGCTCCTTGGTGCATTCCATGTCATGTACCACTCACAGTGAAACATTCTTTTAGAGTGTTGGGATTTGCACAATGTGAGACATGATCATTTTACAGTAGACTTCATGAAAACCTTGTTCAGGGATGTCCCACCTGATGTAATCTTTGAATTTCTGAAAGAGGTTAACATTTTTCATTTGATCTAAGACTTTATGGTAAAGTTTACGGAGTGTTTTTAGAAGGTGTATATTAAAGGGCTGTATGAATGTGTGTGTGTGTGTGTGTGTGTGTGTGTGTGTGTATTGTTTTACATGACTTGTTGACTTCAGTGTGGTGACAGCCCTGATCTGGCTGGCCCTTTGCGGTTGGCTGGGCTATATACCTTACCTTACCACACAGTAACTAGAAAACTCAAGATCAGTCATAAAATGACATCAACTGTGCAGGACAAAGACACTCAACTGGTTGGAAAATGACAATTAAGGATACATGAAACAATACAGAGATCAGCAACACACTGGGACTGCAAATGGGAAGACTGCAAACACGTAGTTGAGTTTCATCCACTTCAAGGAGTCATCTCTGAGGATGTGGCTCAAATTTACCGACCACCACTGCAGCTGTTTTTGCATCTCTCAGGTCTGCTTTATGCCGGGATATGCTTCTTAAGAAAGCGTAAGTCCAGCTCTGTTATGTTACTTCATAATGCAGTCTGAACCCAGATCGGAACTCCTTAGCATCATCTTTATCATCCTCATTGATCATCATTATAAGAAAAAAGGATTAAACTGTGTGTGGCCCTTTTTGCCTACTCTCATGTAGATCTTGGTTCCACTTTCCTATGTCCTTACCTGTAAGAGTCCGGGTCAAATTGTCAGAGATTGTTAATTCATGGCACTATCATTGGACAGTGCCCTCTGAAGTGGGATACTGGTGCCACAAGTGAAGTTAGTATCTTCATTAGTAGGGAGGCTTAGCAGGCAGGCACATGATGAAGTAGAACAGGCACCACTAAAGAATGCATAAATGACTTGGCAATAGCATCATGATTTGCCTTATGATGAGGTAATGTTTATTGGTTCACATGAACAGCCAGCACTGAGTCTTCAACTGGAGGTATCTGGATGTGGTAGAGCCAAACTGAGTGACATTCAAGAATGCCATGATAAGGCACAGAAAATAAGATAGACGAAAGAAAATTGTCAACAATTAGATAATAAAGTGGATGATTTTTAATGACTCAGAGGTTTAGAATTTTTCCAATCATCATGGGATGCCTTCTTCTGACAGTTTAAAATCAGGGGACAAAATGCAAAAGCATGAGACAAACTTATTGTAAGTTCTCAGAGCTTTAATGCAGTTTTAACAAGTTGTTAGCAATAAGCACAATGGATTTGTTTTAATTGTACTTTTCGCTTTATGGACACTGTGTATGTATAGACTATTTATCAAGTTCTGTGTGAGAGAGAGGGGGAGGGGTGAGAGAATGTGAACATCACTTGAGAAAGAATTGTCCAATCACAATAGTGATATTAGATTTTTTTTTAAAAAGGTAAGGAAAGGTGGTGGGTAGAGTGAGAAGTAGTGAGTAATAGAGGTGGGTAGGTGCGGGGTGTACCTGTGTGCGCAGTCTTCCTTTACTGCTTCATGAAGGATGATTTGTTGTCGAATCATATTTGCAAACTGCAATGCTTGATCTGCTGGAAAAAATATATTTGTTCATGTTCTGTTCATCAGTTTGTGACACTGTCTGCCTCCGATTTGCCTCCTGTGGTATTTGTGTCTCTACCGACTGCACAGCACAATGTATGCAGCATGTATCAAGCCAATAATTGCAAAGGAATGCTACTCTATTCTTCCGTGAATCCTTAACTCTTGTTACTTGTTTCGACTTCAAATTGATCAAGAGCTGATCATTCATATCTCAAAGCGAACTGTGGTTGTGTAGAGAGGTACAATTTTTTGCTTCTGATCCTCTATAAGATTGAGTTAGATAGGTAAAAACCGATTCCTACCTAGGCATTATGGCCAAAAGCGCGCAACATTATGGCACTCAAGCTTGATATGATGCACGCTATATACAAATTTCGTGTTAAAATACCGGGAGCATGTTGACAATCAGAAGATCCGATGACATCCCCAATCCGTCATCTCCTCCCAAACTATCCACCCGACCCCCATCCCATTTTCTTCCCAAAACAGAGGTTGGCATGGAAGTGTAGGTGCTGTGTTGTTTACAAAAAAAATATATATGCTATATCAAACTGGGACTTACATGGTGAATCGCAAAGTGAGGCGACTGCAGGCGAAGATCTAAAATTTAAAAGTAATTATTATGACTCCACCGAATAACGAGGACATACAAATCACAAGACAAAACATGACGCATTTCGACCTCTTAGGTCTTCTTTAGGCAAGATAAACAACATTCAGGACAATGAAAATGAAGAACGAGCAATCACTTTTTGCTGAATTCGGCAAATGGGCGTTTTCGACAAAGATATTTGATTGCTCCTTCTTCATTTTCGTTTTCCTGAGTGTTGTTTATGTTGCCTGAAGAAGACCAAAGAGAAACGTGTTGCGTTTTGTCTTATGATTCGTTTGTCCATGTTGTTCAGTGGAGTCATAATAATTACTTCAAAAATTTAGAAAAATTTACATTTTCTACTTAAGGTAAGACTGACAACAGTATTTTCAGAGCTAGTTGTAGATATGTTTTGCCAGCAGTTTAGCTCGGTGCAACCAATGATGATTGTGAACTTTATTATGGTATTCACAAGAAAGAAAAGATACACTGCCAGCAGTTTAGCTCAGTGCAACCAGTGATGTTTGTGAACTTTGATTATGGTATTCACAAGAAAGAAATATACAACCAAAGGTGTTTACTCATACACCTGAAGGCGTTTGCTCATATTCTACTTCGTGCATACACTTGCACACACAGTCACTTGCACAGATATAGGCATAATGCCTATATCTCTATGGTACTGCATACAGTTGTATACATACCCCTCATCCCTCCCTCCCTGTCACACACACACACACACACACACACACAGATATAGACAGGTAGGTGGATCAGAATGTGTGCATACAGATACAAAACACTCACAGAAACACACACACACACACACACACACACACACACACACACCATGCATGCACACACACATATAGATCCACAGATATAATCTGGGAAAATGTTGGATATAGCAGACTTTGTTCTTGAAAAACAGTGACTACAAATATAACTTTCTCAACAGGGAAATACGATTTTCACAAAAATACTCGATCCAGTTCAGAAGTTTGGCAGTACAAATAACCTAAACTAGATGAAACAATAGACGTCATGTCTCATATAAATGCTGTCGGTAACGGGTTCAGCTTCTGTGATCTGGTGTAAATAATTAACTGACTTTCTGAGCAGCCATGGGCTGTGTTTCTGTATGCAAGTACAGCTGGAGTAAGTACAAAACAAAAACAACAACAACAAAAAACAAAAACAAAAAAGTCTGGGAAGAGGCGGATGGGAAGAGCTAAATATGTACTGCGGGCTATGTCCAGACAACAGACCTGGGTCAGTATGTACGTACAAATGATTACCTCCTCACCTACACATAAGCCTCAAGTATTTTTTTTGTGAGCATGTTCCAGCCAATAATGCTGTACACATGAACACTTCCGAAACAGCATGCCATTTAGGTCACACATCACAATAATCTGATCAGATTAATTACAGGAAAATTATTTGACTCTAGACACAAGGAAGCTTGTTCAGATTTCACAGTAAATACACTGTGTATTTAAATATGATTGCACAATCCTACACATCCAAATACATGATAAAATTCATTATTCATGAAAGAAAACTGATGTTCAATATTCGTGAGAAAGCAAAGTATTTCACAAAAACTCAAACCAAGGAATACTGAAATACAGTGCTACATTGTGGTATTCATATAATTAAATACAGCACAATGCCTTGCAAATACATAAATATTTTTGTTCACCAGTAAATCCCGTATAATGCTTTAGAGATACATTAATAGTTCCAAAATGAGCACACTTAATCTCGGCTACTGGTTCATCTATTAATATTTAGCTCCACAATACCTTTACATACACACAATGACATCAATCCATAGGCAGGACTTGGGTTTACCTCAAGGGAGCATTCTTTCTCCTACTCTCTTCAATATCAAAATTAACAACATTGGCAGTTCAGTAAACCAGGGTTCTGAATCCTCTCTGTTGATGATTTCGCACTCTACGCAGTTGGAGCCTCATATGCCAGCATACAGCATTGACTCCAACTTACTAGATACTGGATGGTTTCTGTGTTGAAGCTCCTAGGAGCTTGTTCACAGGTCTTTTTCCACTAGTACAACTGATTGTCATGCATGGTACAAAAATTTTGACAGTTGTAGCTAATGATAACAGTCAGGATCAAACTTTGCAGGAAGCACCTTCCAGTGTGGGTTGAGCCTGTTCTTGAAAGCATTGACTGTGACCACACTGTTTGGCAGGCTGTTCCATGTGGCGGTCACACGCTGTACGAAGAAGCAGCTTCTGATGTTGCGCCTGCAGTGTGATCTTTCCAATTTCAGGCTGTGCTCTCTGGTGTCTTTTCACAAAAACATTTAGCATACAGGCTATAAACAGGGGTGGTGCGGAATGCATCCGAACAGAGTTGAAGCCCTTGATGGTGGATGGGATCAAGAATTTTCAGATAAGAAGATTTGGCCGAGCCGTAGACTACACGCCAGTAGGCCAGTTTGGAGTAGATCAGAGCCCTGTAAAGATGGAAAAGAGTTTCCTTATCAGCGCCCCAATCCGTGTGTGCCACAAGTCTTAGAATATTCAGTGCTTTTTTACAAGCAGTTTTTAAGTGTTGGATGTGACAAGTTTGGTTTCTTTCACAGCCGGAATGGTAGATTTGTCCAGACGAATTTCAGGATTGGCAAAGAACTGATGAAAATTGTGAAAATTGATACACTGTGTTTTGGTGCTTGAAAAAGTGAACTCATTCTCTTTGGCCCACTGTCAAATCTTATCCACACGTAAGAAAACGAGAGTCAAAACAGATTGCTATTAAACGTGGCCGACAAGAAACCTCAACATTTGCTGCTAATCGGCGACTTCAACTATCCCGATATTAATTGGGAGCAAGACAGGAGTCTGAAAGGTGAGAACCATGCAGCAAGCAAATTCTTCAAAACGACAAAAGAAGCATTCTTGATAGAGCATCAGAGAGAACCAACAAGAATCAGGGAAGGCCAGCTTCCAACTCTAGACGACCTGGTGATGACAAAAAGGGAAGACATGATTAATGATATCACTATAGCACCAGCCCTTGGGAAGTGCGACCATGTAGTACTGATCATCAGCCTGTCCTGTGCATACCAAGAAAGAGGACAGAAGGAACATTTCAACTTTGCAAAGGCAAACATAGAAGAGATGAGGAAAGATCTGGAAGATATCAGATGAGAGGATGAGCTGAAATATCTATCAGTTGGAGAGGCATGGGAAAAACTGCGCAGGGAATTGGACAAAGTAACAAAGAAACATGTACCAAAGACGGGAGGCTCAAGAGCAAGAAGGAAGAAGTGGCTCGACGGAGACACACTTAGAACAGTGCGGCAGAAGCACAAGCTGTACAGGCGCTGGTTGCAGACCAAGGATGGGCACGACCATCAGGCCTACATCAGGAGCAGAAACAAGCGACAAAGGCATGCCGTAAAGCAAAGAAGAAACTAGAGGAGACGGTAGCAGCACAAGCCAAGACAAACCCAAAGTCATTTTGGTCAGACGTGAAGACAAAGACGAAAACAAGGATTGGTATCACAGACTTGAAAAAAAGTGATGGATCAAAGACAACCACAAAGAGAAAGCCAATCTGCTGAACACTTTTTTTCAGGGTGTCTTCACTGTCGAGAAAGAAGGCGACCTACCAGACATGCCAGAGTACACGTATGACACAGAGCTGACGGACTTCGACATTTCTGTGTGAAAAACGTTCACAACCAGCTGCAAGCCTGAAGATAGCCAAGGTCCCAGGACCACATGAAATCAGCCCACGCATAGTTTCCGAGCTATCAGATGTACTCACTCTACCAGTCACAATTGTCTTCAGAAAATCAATGGAAACAGGCAAGATCCCGGACGAGTGGAGAACTGCTAACGCGCCTGAAGATAGCCGAGGCCCAGGGCCAGATGGAATCAGCCCACGCATACTTTCCAAGCTATCAGATGTACTCACTCTGTCAGTCATAATTGTCTTCAGAAAATCAATGGAAACAGGCAAGATCCTGGACGAGTGGAGAACTGCTAACGTCATCCCCATATTCAAGAAAGGGAGCCGTCTTGCAGCCAACAACTACAGGCCAGTACATTTGACTTGCGTCCTGCGCAAGGTGATGGAGGTGCTTGTTCGTGAGCACATCATTGAACACCTGCAGCGAAACGACCTCATCAACCAAGAACAGCATGGGAGATCATGCATGACGCAGCTACTTGACGCTTTTGACGTCTGCACAGAGGCCTTGGATGCTGGAGGAGGAGTCAACGCGATTTATATGGACTGCTTGAAGGCGTTCGACAGCGTCCCACATTGCAGGCTTGTAGCCAAAGTAGAAGCCCACGGCATCAAGGGAAATAGCCTTCAGTGGATCCAGGACTTCTTGAGCCACTGGTCGCAGCGAGTCTGTGTCAACAGCATGAAGTCAGAGAGGGGAGAGGTGACAAGCGGCATTCCACAAGGCAGCGTCATTGGCCCAGTACTGTTCCTCATGTACATAAACGATCTGCCTCGGCATGTCCAGAGCCATGTCAAGTTATCTGCTGACGACATGAAGGTCTTCGCAAGGAACGACGACGACACTGCCATGGCAACACTGCAGGACGACCTGGATCGCCTTCACGAGTGGTCAACGAACTGGCAAATGTGGTTCCATCCTGAGAAGTGCTCCGTCATGAGAGTGGGGAACCCGAAGACGGACAGGGAGTACCACATGAGAGGCCAGGATGCACAGGGGGAACAGACTGTGGTGGAGCTAGCAGAAAGTGAGGTGGAGAAGGATCTTGACATCTTGATTGACAAAGGGCTGACCTTCAAGAACCACATAAACCAAGCAAATGCAAAAGCAAACCTAATCCTTGGAGTCATCCAACGATCATTTGACTTCCTCACCCCTGCGGTCTTCATCCAGCAGTACAAGTTTCTGGTTCGCCCGATTCTCGAGTATGGGCACACAGCGTGGCAACCCCAGCATAAGACATTGTGTTGCGAGCTGGAGGATGTTCACCAAACTCATTGCATCCTTGAAAGAAAAGCCATAGCCAGAGCACCTTGCTGCACTGAACCTGCCCAGTCTCAAACATCGCCGTCTCAAGGGGGATATGATCGACATGTACAAGTACACGCACGGCCTGTACCTGACCAGCCGCCCACATTTCAGCAACTTCCAAGGCAGAGACACGAGAGGACACGGCCTGAAATTGGAAAGATCACACTGCAGGCTCAACATCAGAAGCTGCTTCTTCGTACAGCGTGTGACCGCCACATGGAATAGCCTGCCAAACAGTGTGGTCACAGTCAATGCTTTCAAGAACAGGCTCGACGCACACTGGAAGGAGCTTCCTGCAAAGTTTGATCCTGACTGTTATCATTAGCTACAACTGTCGAAAATTTGTACCATGCATGACAATCAGTTGTACTAGTGAACCGCCAAGAAAAACGTGGACAAACGAATCACATGACAAAACACGACGCGTGTATTGCCATATTATCACCGAAAGTGGTAGTAATCCTCTTTATTTATTTTTTCAATATTTTGACCATTATCAGTATTCCTATCAGTAATATAATTATAATCATTACTACGTATTCTCCCTTCTGACAGCCTCGTTTTCATTCAATGCCTATCTTGCGCTGAAGTGATTGAAGATCTGTGATTGCTCGTTCATTTCCGTTGTCCTAATTGTTTTTTGTATCTTGCCTGAAGAAGACCTAAGAGGCTGAAACACGTCGTGTTTTGTCTTGTGATTCGTTTGTCCACGTTTTTCTTGGCGGTTCGCAAACATTTATTTAAGATTTGTTTAGATTTCCGCCTGAAGTCGTCTCACTTTGCAACTAGATCCAAACATAAAGATTTTCTCATTTTTTTCGGACTCCCTTTCTGCATTGGAGGCCATTGCCAGCCGTAACCTCGAGCACCCTCAACTGCTGAAGTTATTCGAACTGTACACTTCTCTGAAATCAGATGGATATAACATAGTTTTTGCTTGGGTTCCCAGTCATGTGGGCATTCGAGGCAATGAGATCGTTGATGAACTTGCCACAATGATGAAGAGTGCCACAAGGAAAAAGTTGAGCAGATTGTCTATCCCTCACACTGATCTGAAACCAAAAGCACAGGTTTATGTCAAAGACTTCTGGCAAGAGAAATGGGACTCGAAGACGGATAACAAACTATCTAAATCCGTCCAAACCTGAATGAGTTTTTACCATGTTCCTGAGGTGGCCGTAAAGAAGAAACAATTTTGTGCCGTTTGCATACTGGCCACTCGTTTTACACCCATTCTTATCTTTTAAAAGGTGGAGAATATCCGTGGTGCATTCCATGTCATGTTCCACTCACAGTGAAACATATCTTTTTAGAGTGTTGGGACTTGCATGATGTGAGACATGAACACTTTACAGCAGACTCCGTGAAAACCGTGTTCAGAGATGTCCCCCTGACCTTGAATTTCTGAGGGAGATTAACATTTTTTTATCTGAACTAAGATTTTACGGAGGAAAGATTTTAAACGAAATTCCCGGTGTGTTTTAAAGAGTTGTGTGAATTTTTTTTTAATGACTTGTGAGTTAACTTCAACGTGGTGACAGCCCTGATATGGCCCTTTGCAGTTGGGTGGAATGTAAGCAACATTACCATTACATACACACAACAAATTCATCCCACATTCATCCTTTTTTGTCATGTTCCAGTAACGCTGCAGTTTGTTTCTGTTGTCATCCCACATAGAAAAAAACAAACCCACTTAAAACACTAGCCTGTTAAAGAAATGTCTTCATACTCTGGGTACAATCAATGCAATTCATTACAAATTTTACATGACTACAAAACACTAAACAAAAGCTACAACAAATTTTGAAAATCTTTCAAGACTGTTCAGATTTCACCTAACAACAGAAGATGCACAAATAAAGCAGGCAGACTGTCTCCTCATCATAAGTCATTGCAGTAATGCGTTGTCGAAAATTGCATTGAGACACCAGATACATTAGGTGTTTTCAGTCATTTTGGAGGACATGACACAGACAGAAACTGTCTAAAATATGAAATCGCTTGATTAACATATCAATCTTTAGTCATATTTGTTTTTAAAATAGTAACATAAACAAACAACAAAAAGCCACCACTGACATATTTGATACAGGTGACACTAGACAAACTAAGATCAAAACAAGTATGAATTGTTTATATGACAACATAATTTTGTTTCTACTTTTGTTGGATCATAAAATATCTCATGCTGGTTGTTGGCTTTTGTTTTGGTTGTTCTTTTAAGAATACAGTATAAGAAGTATGATGCTTGTTCCCAAGAAACAATGGCTATTACTATACATTCCACCACTGCCCACGGAAATGTCACAATGAGTCATTTCTGCCAAATGCGATGGAATCCTGAATTGGCAGTGGCTCTGATCATTAATTAATATTCATGCTTGCTTGTTTGCTGGATGGAAGTGAAATGAATGCTACCTGGACAGGTATATTTCTGCATCTACTGGGGCGAAAACTTCAACCATGACACTTTCCAATGAGAGCAGCAGCTCCGTGACATAGAATACACACACCTGACATGTGAACTTGCCATGTAAGAGAGGGAGATAAGATAAGATAAGATAATGTTGCTTATAGCCCAGCCGACCGCAAGGGGCCACATCAGGGCTGTCACCACGTTAAAATCAACTCACAAGTCATTAAAAAAAAAAAAAAAACACCTTTCACACATCTCTTTAAATGACATCGTCTAGAAACGCACCAGAAACTTCGTTAAAAATCTTTCATCCGTAAAATCTTAAATCAGATGAAAAATGTTAATCTCTCTCAAAAACTCAAAGATCACGTCAGGCGGGACATCTCTGAACAGGATTTTCATGGACTCTGCTGTAAAATGTTTGTGTCTCACATCGTGCAAGTCCCAACACTCTAAAAGAATATGTTTCATTGTGAGTGGCACATGACATGGAATGCACCACGGCGCTTCTTCATTCTTTAAAAGGTACGAATGGGTAAAATACGAATGGCCGGTGTGCAGCCGGCACAGAACTGTTTCTTCTTTATGACCACCAGACGTAGATGGGAGGAACTCCTTAAGGTTTGGACGGATCTGAAAGAGTTTGTTATCCGTCTGTGTGTTCCAATCCTCCTGCCAGAGGTCTCTCACATAATCGTTAATTTTGGGTTTCAGATCTGAGCAAGGGATATAAATATTGGACAATTTCTCTCTTGTGGCATTCTTGGCTAAACGATCAACCATTTTGTTCCCTCCGATGCCAACATGACCAGGAACCCAAGCCAGAATAATGTTGTAACCATCCGCTTTCAACTTGCTAAAAAGCTCAAAGAAATGTAAAAGTTCTGGATGCTGAAGGTTGCGGCCAGCTATGGCCTCCAAAGCTGACAGCGAATCCGACAGAACCAGAAAGTCCCTCTTGGTAGATTGTGAAATTATTTTCAATGCCAGAACCAGAGCAGTAAGTTCAGCAGAATAGACAGAGGCATCTGGAGGTATATGTTTTAACAGTATCTGAGAAGGAGCACCAGGGCATAGGCTGCACAGGCCACTCCATCCTCAGACTTGGAACCGTCAGTGAAAATTTTCTGACAGGATGGAAATTTTGAACAGAGGTCAGCATACAATGCCTTGTATGCCTGAGAGCTGGTGGACTCTTTACGAAAAGCTGCGAGATCAAAACGAATCTCTGGTGTGAAAAAGGTCCACGGAGGCTGATCCGGAAACTTGGAAAAATCAGACACAACTCCTAGGTCTAGACCTGCATTCCGCGCGTGAGGCTGCATACGAACACCAAACGGCGGAATACAGTTAGGGTTGTTTTCGAATTTGTTTTGAAACTGGGGGTCAAAGACACAGTCATAGGCAGGATTCTGTGGTTCTGAGAACAGTCTGATGTAGTAATTTAGAGACATTTTCAGCCTGCGGTTGGACAGTGAGGGTTCACCTGCCTCTGCGTACAGGCTGTACACAGGGGTGGTGCGGAATGCTCCAAGACAGAGACGAAGCCCTTGATGGTGGATAGGGTCCAAGAGTTTCAGATAAGAGGGTCTTGCAGAGCCGTACACAGCACAACCATAGTCCAGTTTGGAGCGGACCAGGGCTCTGTAGAGATGCAGCAAAGTTTTCTTATCAGCGCCCCAGTCAGTGTGTGCTACGACCCGCAGAATATTCAGAGCTTTCTGGCAAGAGGTTTTGAGATTTTTAATGTGGCTGAGAAAGTTGAGTTTTTGATCAAAAATAACTCCAAGGAATTTGGCTTCTTTTACAGCTGGAATGGTGGACTTGTCCAGACGAATTTCAGGATCAGCAAAAAATTGACGAAAATTGTGAAAATGGATTGACTGAGTTTTGGTACGTGAGAAGGTAAACCCGTTTTCCTCGGCCCACTGCTGGATCTTGTTGACACAAAGTTGGAGTCGACGCTGTACGCTGGGGTAAGAAGCTCCAACTGCGTACAGCGCAAAGTCGTCAACGAACAGAGAGGACTCAGAGCCCTGGCTTACCGATTTCACAATGTCGTTGATTTTAATGCTGAAAAGAGCAGGAGAAAGGATGCTCCCTTGAGGGACACCCAACTCCTGCCCATGGATGTCAGAGAGTGTGGTGCCAACACGCACCTGGAACTGTCGATCAGCCAAAAAGTTCTGTATGAACAGAGGCAGGTGACCACAGAAACCAAGTCTGTGCAAGTCCAGAAGAATTCCTGATTTCCATGTGGTGTCATACGCTTTTTCGAGGTCGAAAAAGATAGCGACCACATGCTGTTTATTGACAAAGGCATTGCGGATGGTGGTTTCCAGACGGATTAGATGGTCGACTGTCGAGTGGTATTTCCGGAACCCGCACTGTTGACTGGCCAAAAGGCCATCGGTTTCCAGCTTCCACATCAGACGGGAGTTGACCATCTTCTCCATCAACTTACAGAGGCAGCTAGTCAGAGCTATTGGACGATAGTTGGAAGGGTTGGTAAGGTCCTTTCCAGGCTTTGGAATTGGAATGATCAGGGCTTTCCGCCAGGAGGGCGGAAAGCACCCTGTGGTCCAGATATGGTTGTATACTTTAAGAAGAGTCTGGAGACAGCTTTCTGGAAAATGTTTCAAAACCTGATAATGAATATCATCCAGACCAGGGGCAGAATCAGTGCAGGTTTGTAAAGCTGTTTTCAGTTCATTGATTGAAAAAGGGAGATTGTAGGCTTCAGAGTTGTCTGATGTGAAATTGTATAAAGATTTCTCTCTGAGTTGTTTGTTTTTTAAAAATGCTGCAGATTTATTTGAAGATGAGGAGTTCTGTTGGATGGTGGAAGCCAACAGATTGGCAACAGCTTGTTTGTCAGTGACCAGAGCATCGGCAAGTTTCAAGTGATGAATGGAGGGGTTGGTGTTTTTCCCTTTGATTTTTCTGATGATGTTCCAGACTTTTTTCTTTGAAGTTTTTGATGTCAGCCCGGAGCAGAAGTTTCTCCAAGACTGACGTTTACTGATTTTGAAAGTGTGTCTCGATTTGGCGCGGAGTTTCTGATGGGCTCGAGCGTTGGGACCTGAAGGTCGTTGGTATACCCGACGCTGTGCCCGTTTGCGAACTTTTGAAATTTTTTGGCAGTCTGAATTAAACCAGGGTGTTTTGGGCATTTGGAGTTTATTGGAAGACATTGGAATACAGGTTTTAGCACAGTTTATCACAGTATTGGTCAGAGATTCTGCTGGGTCTGGACTCTGAAGAAAATCAACTTCCTGGAATTCTTTTGAAATATTGGTTACAAAGAGATCCCAGTTGGCCTTCTTATAATTAAGATGTTGTGAGACAGAGATGTTTTCAGTTAATAAGGGTTTTAAAAGAACAGAGAAATGGTCACTTCCGTGCAGATCGTCATGGACAGACCACTCATAGTCCAGGACCAGCGAGGGGTCACAAATCGACAAATCTAAACACGAAAGTGAACCTGTGGAAGAGTGGAGGTAAGTTGGAGCTCCATCGTTCAGACAACACAAATCAAAGTCTGAAAGGACATCCTCAAGAAGCAGACCTCTGGATGACGAACTGACACTACCCCAAAGAGGATTGTGACCATTAAAGTCACCCAACAGCAAAAAAGGTCGAGGAAGTTCTCCGATCAGACTGACAAGGTCCTGACGACAAACCGGGACAGAAGGTGGCAGATACAGTGAGCAGATTGTAACAGTCTTGTGGAGAGTGACTCTCGCAGCTACAGCCTGAAGGGAGGTAGTCAGAGCGACAGGACTACACAGCAAAGTTTTGTGTAAAAGAAGGGCAACACCGCCTGACAGTCCCAATGTGGATGGTTGTGCAGGTTTAGAAAGAATATTAAAGCCAGAAAGAGTGAAGGTCTTCTGGCTTTGAATTTTAGTTTCTTGAAGAGCCACGACGGAAGGTTTTACTGTTTGACACAGAAGCTGCAGCTCCTCAAAATTTGAATTTAGGCCACGGATATTCCAATGGATTAGTTTACTACTATCCATGGTGCAGAGGATGAACAGGAGAGAAATCAAGTCATCTCCTCGTCATCGTCTGCGTTCAGTGGAGCAAATTTATTGCTTAGTTTCACTGGACTGTTTGGGTCTTCAGACCTGCTGGCAGACTTGCCCACAGGTGAAGAAGGTCTGGATTTTGGAGATGGTGGAGGTTTCTTCCTCATCTCCACCATCTCCACACTTGGTTGAACTCCCTTGCCCGCACGGGCACTGCTCGAGGAAGTTCGAGGTGGGAGGCCTGGCTTTTTCATCTGCCCAGCAGCAGATGGAGTAGACTGCTGGGCAGTCTGAGGGGTGGCGGATTGTTTGCCTCCACCAGGGGCACCCACTTTGGGTTGGGAGGTGGTGGACTTGCTTCCACCCGAGCTTAACGGTCTTCCTTGTAATGTCTTTGAGAAAATAAATTCATCAGTCTGGCAGCAGACTGAACGGGTCGTTACTTTCTTTATTGCTGAAGCATATGAAGACGCTGTTGGTGTCTGACTGCCAACAACCTGCTTACGTGCCTCAAAAAATGAGATCTTCTTTTCTGTTTTAACTTTCTGAATGTTGGACTCCTGGATCCAGACAGGGCAGTTGCGTGAAGAGGAGGGGTGGTCGCCACCGCAGTTTGCGCAATGAGCCGGGTCTTTACATGGCCCATCATGGGTTGCCTTGCAACAAATACCACACACCTCCTCCCCAGAACAGCGATCTCTGACATGTCCAAATTTCTGACATCTGAAACACCTCAACGGGGATGGGACATACAATTGCACACGGACATTTAGGTACCCTACTTTAATGACCTGAGGCAGCACAGGGTTGCAGAATGTCAGAAAGAGGGTGTTGGTGGGCACTCTTTCTGCACCTTTTTTGACTGTCACCCTATGCACCTCTGTCACACCTTGGGATGCAAGTTCTGTCTTGATCTCCACTTCCGAGACACCTTTCAAATCCGGGCACCGAATAACTCCCTTGGATGAATTCAATTGCTTATGGGGAGTCACCCGAATCTCTCTGTCCACGAGCTTTTTTGCCTTCAACAGCTGTTCCGATTGTTTTTTTGACCTGCACTGGACGAGGAATGATCCGTTCCGTAGCCTTTTCACGGACTGAGGGTCACCCGCTAGACCTTGGAAGCCCTTCTGGATCGCAACAGGACTCAGAGCTGAAATGGGCTTTTCCTGCTCCGTCCCTTCTATCACGAGCCAGGAAGCCCAAAAACCTGTCCTCTCTCTTATCTCTATATCTGAGTCACTGTCCGATTCGAAATCCCCTGAAATAGGGGCTGCTGCCTTCCTCTTCTTTTTTGGGGGGATGATTTTTGAAGAAGCCATGTTTAGTTTAATTATATTTCGTCTCTCCCTTACCCACCCACCTTGGAGTCCAACTAAGGGGCCAGGGCCAAGAAATCACTGTCTTGACCCCTTCCAGGCTTCAGGAGAGATATACGACAAACAGAATGCCACTACCCCTATCCCCCCTGATCATGCTCAACTCCCGGGAACAGAGAGCCGAGCACTGCAGGGTTAACTTGGCCAGCGGGAGAACTGCCTGTCTTGACCCAGCCCCAAGAAGGGGGAGCCGATTAGTACACGCGGGCCAGAGTGTACCTCCTGTCTAGGAGAGGTCCGAGCCAAAGTGATGTGTTGAGGGCGTTGGCCCTCTCAATCACCAGGATCTCATCCCCCTCCGTCACAGGTCGCACCGCACGGCAAACGCGGCGGATCTTAAGAAGACCACAGAGAGAAAAGGAGTGTGGAAAAGAAGACTTGAAGGGGAGACGAAGATAGAAAAGAGCCAAATAAGAAAGGCAGAAAACAAGAAAAGGAGAAGGCGGGTTACTATTAGTCAGGATCCTCACCCTTAGCCTATCTGACATGGGAAGCCCTACCAGGGGCATCAACTCCTTACCACGTTATGTTTAGGCCAGACAGCATCTTGACTTCTCAGGCCTAGAAGCAGTTTTAAAAAACCAGCCTATCTTCAAGTATTGATGCCCCCGCCAGCAAAGCCTAAGGGATCACAGGACCACGCAAGCCCTCCGACCACGGCAAGGTTGCAACCCCCGGAGGGGTAAGAGAGGGATGTCCATGGAATAACTGAGAATATATTAACAGAATTCGCCAATAGAGAAATTAACAAGATCCAGTATACTGGTATGGACTTCAAACACCATCATGTGATGCTGTCAAAATATTGAAGTTAACGACAAACCAGCTGCATGAATTTACCAAACACACTCATCATATAATAACTAATCCTAAATACATCAATTGATTTGATCCACACTGTAGACCAGCACCAAAATCTAGTAGATTCATCACATTTTCTCTTTCCACCAAGTTTTTTTTAGGTCGGTTTGACAGTTGTTGCGTAATCTTGCTGAACACATAGCACAAACATTTGATGGTATTGTTTTGGGGAAACACTTCAATCTTTCAATCTTTCCACCAAAATTTGTTATTTCAGTCTTGCTGGCAAAACAATTAATGCAACAGACGCTTGTGGATACACAATTACCACGGCGGAGATAGCAATAAATGATTTTCATCATACATAAATGTGTCTGAACTGTCACAGAAATATCACTATCATCCAAATAAGTGGGCTCCAACCCTTCACTATAATCGTGACGAGTTGAAGATGATACCTTACAGTGATAACTGCAGAAGCAAATGATCAAAGGGTGGGCAGGATCAGTAAATAGGGCAGGAGAGAACAGAAATTGATGTCCCTATATCATCTGCAAAACACAGTTTTTCTCCCTTCAGTCTGTGGAGACAGATGGAAAGAAATTTCTGGAAGGATTTGAAGGCATTTATTGTCATCAGTTTGTGTATTCCGTTCTTCTTCCTTGAGGCATTTCAAAGCCTTTCAGATTTTTGGTTTGAGACTGGATTACTGTTGTTAATCATATACAGAAAAACATTTTCAAAGGTGGTTTTCTGTTTTGTTTCTTGTGGGATTTTTGTTTGTTTGTTTGTTTTTAGTGGCCTTACAGAACAAACATATTTCAAACTTGTTTAACTTCTGTTCTTTATTTGTGGCATGTTATGGCCAGTATGACAGCAATTCATTGCTTCAAATGCCAGTATGGGCAGGTATCCAGTTAGCCTTTGTCAGCCTTGGAAAAGGAAATGGAGGATTCTGGGAAGGCTTGCTGCAATAAAGCTGCTTAATATTATTACATTTCATTAAAACATCATGAAGCAACAAGAACAATAAATCACGGGTCACTGGAGATATTCAGTCAGGACCTTTGGGACACAATTCAGAATTTAACAAGGAAAACCAGACGAAAAGTGGATTTTGAGCAGACATGGCAGCTCACCGCCATGCTTAGGTGAACAGGAGATAGGAAAAGGCCAGAGATGGACATATTGTCACCACTGCGACAACATCGAAGCAACGACAAAGAAAGCAATGGCAAGGCACACAGACAAAGTGAACAGGGTCGCAGCAGTCTATGACCGGAGTAATGGTGGATAATAATATTTTCCCGACCAGCCGCCGTGGCGAAGTGGTTAGCGTCGCGGACTCCCGGCTGGGAGGTCGTGGGTTCGAATCCCATTAGAAGTCATGTGGGTTTTTCTGCCCCGACCGGCTCCTACCCAGAGTTGAGTTGCTGCGGACTCAGTTGGGAAGACTGGGACCACACAGTCGAGTTTCATCCACTTAATGGATGCATTTCTGAGTGTTGCTCAAATTTCCTGACCAACACTGCAGGTGCCTGTATCTCTCGGGCCAGGTTGACGCCGGGATATATTATGAAAGGAAGCGTAGAGTACAGCCCTGTCATGTAGTCTCAGACCGAAATGGAAATCCGTAGCATCATCTTAATCATCCTCATTTCTCATCGATCAGCATTAAAAAAAAAATGTCTCAAATTCTGTGGCCCTTCATGCCCTGCTCTCATGGTGACCTCAATTTCGATGTCTTCTCCACGTCTGTGGCCTTGGTTTGGTTCCGTCGGGGTCACCGGTATCGGCGAGTCCATGGGGGCTGTCGTTGGACGGACGTGGTGGCGCCCTCCGGAGGGAGAGCTCACTCACGCCGGCTCCGCGACTAAGCAATTATTGTCGTCAGTAGGGGGCTTAGTAGGTGGTGTCCTGCGTATGTTAGATCAGAACAGGCACCACTGAACACCACCGAAGTGACTCGGCAGCAGTGCAGTGTCTCCTCCGGTGGGTTGCCTCTTGACGACTTGACATTGACTGCTCCCTGTGGATTGCCGGTGCCGGGGCTGTGGCGGGGCCGACCGGGCTGTGGCTGTGGACGGGGTGTCGGAATGAGCGGCGTGGGTGCACTGCCTCTGAGGTGGCGCAGAGGTTGCGACAGCAAAAAAAAAAAAAAAATTTCCTCCACGCTGAACTGATGGCAGTGCATGGAAGGAGGACAGAATTCTACAAAGCACCGTACACTGTAATATACAATGGTATTTCAACATACTGGACTATCCCGTAAAAGCACCAGCAAATATGGGAATGTTCTGATTCTCAAAGAAAGGGAGAGAGTCTGAGGGGGTGTGGGTGGGTCTCCGTCGTTGTCTTTTTTTTGTTAAAGGGAGATAACTTAGCACTAGTGGACCATGTACTAGAAGAAGTATTTAAAAGCATGGATGCCAGAGTTGTCATGGCACTAACTGAGCGCACGAGAAAGAAAGATGTGGTTGAAAGAATGGACATTGACCATCGTCTTATGTTGGTAGACAGTACCACTTGGGGGTTAGAATGTTCAGAAGCACGGGCTATTGCACTATTTTTAGGTCAATGATGTCATCTTTTGTGCTAATCAAAAGGCATTCTATCTAGTGGAACTCAATAAGACACAGCAAGTGATCCCCCAATGACACCTTTATACAAGAAAGAAAATGTGCGTCAGTCTGTCAGATCGACAGTACCACCCATTAAATCAGCAACAACAATTATATTAACAGTACCGCTCAACAGAATAATAAAATCATTACACAGAAAAGCAGGCAGCACTGACACCAAAAAGGTGCATGGCTGAACACACTTTGAATGTCATTCTGCTGCCAGAGATTTTCAGAGTCAACATGAGCATGTGGCAGGACACGAAGAACTTTCACTTTGACGACAACCTCATTTTGGTCATTATGGCTCTTTAAAAGACACAAACAGTGCAGTTTTCTCGCCGTGGTGCTTTCTTCCAAACAATGGTAAGAGTATGTCAAAGTTGTTTTTTTTCTTCCCGTTAATATATACTGTTCAAAAAAAGTTAAGGACCAACATTTCACTGACTTATAAAAAAGAAAATTGGGAAGTGATCAATCTCCAAGTGTAACATGAATTTATTGACTATGTGAAAAGTGTGTAAAGACAAAGACAAGTCCGAGGAATCAACAAACTGGAATCGAGCGCAGTACAAACACCCCCACCCCCAAATTTGAAAGTCACAGGAGGAGTGTTTGTTCAATGTCATGGTTAATAACGTGTGTGTCCCCCGTTATTGGCAAGGCATTCAAGGCAGCGTTGTCGCATGGAGTTCACCAGTGTGCGCAGAAAGGCCTGGGGGACAGCAGCCCGCTCCTGCTGGAGTGACTCAAACAGCTGACCCAGGTTAGCCGGAGGAGGGCAATGCTGCTGCAGTCTCCGGCCCAGCTCATCCCAAAGATGTTCGATGGGGTTCAGGTCTGGGCTGTTTGCGGGCCACTGCATTCTGTTGACACCAGCAGCTTGGAGAAACGTGTTTACTGCTCTGGTGCGATGGGGCCGTGCATTGTCGTCTTGAAAGACTGCCTGAGGTCCAAGCTGTTGAAGGGCTGGCAGCACCAGGGGTTGCACAATCTCTGTTTGGTAGCGAACACCATTCAAGTTCCCTGCCACATTGTAGAGTACCATTCTGTAGCGTGTGCTTATGCTGCCCCAAATCATAACGGATACCCCACCATAGTGGTTCCTTTCCAGGACAGCTTCTTCTGCAAAATGCTCCCCACGGCGTCTCCAAACCCTGTTCCGTCTATCGGTGGGATCCATGCAGAACCGCGACTCGTCTGTAAACATCACGTTAGCCCACTGTTCATGTGTACATCTCACGCGCTGCATGCACCATACTCGGCGTGCTGCTCTGTGGGCATCAGTCAAACGAGGTCTTATGGCTGGTCATCGAGCACGGAGGTTAGCGGCGTGTAGGCGGTTTCGTATGGTCTGATCACTGACAACAGTGTTGGTGGCATCTCTAAGGCGACGTCTGGTGTTGTTTGCACTTGCAGTTCTTTCTTGTGTGGCCTGCCTTTCAATGTATCAGTCCTCTCGTGGTGTTGTTATTCTGGGTCGACCAGAGCGTGGTCGTTCTTGCACTCTTCCTGTGTCTTGAAAGCGTTGTCTGAGTCTGATAACAACAGAGTGTGATACCCCAAGTCTCCGTGCCACTTCCCAGACTGCAACTCCTTCTTGGAGCCATCCTATTGCTCTTCCTCGATCCAGCTCGTTCAGACTTCGACGTGGAGGCATGCTGTTGCATTGCATTTTTCGCCAGTACAGTGGCTTTTAAAGACGTTTGGTTGAGCATACTTTATGACCTACAGCCTGACTTAGCTCATGCTTCACATGATTTTGATTCAGCACATGCTCCTCCGATCCCAAACACATCAGAAATTCACCCCAATTTGTTCCAAAAACGACAAGTCACGACACGTGCTTTTCAAGGCGTGTGAGAAATGTGTGCCACAAAATTGCAGTTGCCGCATTCACTATCAATTTGTGCGTGTGGTTCAATTTGTTTGGACCACAAAGGCGGTGCAATTGAATTTTTGTGAATTTTAAAAAGTTTTTGTGCATTCTCAATGTTGGTCCTTAACTTTTTTTGAACAGTATATATATGTTCAACATCTGCCTGCAAACTACAGAGGTGCCTGACTTGTCAACATCCTGAATCCATCGCAGATAAGATAAGATAATGTTGCTTATAGCCCAGCCGACCGCAAGGGGCCACATCAGGGCTGTCACCACGTTAAAATCAACTCACAAGTCATTAAAAAAAAAAAAAAAAAAAAAAAAAAAAAAAAAAAAAAACTTTCACACATCTCTTTAAATGACATCATCTAGAAACGCACCAGAAACTTCATTAAAAATCTTTCTTCCGTAAAATCTTAAATCAGATGAAAAATGTTAATCTCTCTCAAAAAGTCAAGGATCACGTCAGGCGGGACATCCCTGAACAGGATCTTCATGGACTCCGCTGTAAAATGTTTGTGTCTCACATCGTGCAAGTCCCAACACTCTAAAAGAATATGTTTCATTGTGAGTGGCACATGACATGGAATGCACCACGGAGCTTCTTCACTCTTTAAAAGGTAGGAATGAGTAAAATACGAATGGCCGGTGTGCAGCCGGCACAGAACCCTTTCCTCTTTACGACCACCAGACGTAGATGGGAGGAACTCCTTAAGGTTTGGCCGGATCCGAAAGAGTTTGTTATCCGTCTGGGTATTCCAATCCTCCTGCCAGAGGTCTTTCACATAATCATTAATTTTGGGTTTCAGATCTGAGCAGGGGATATATATGTTGGACAATTTCTCTCTTGTAGCATTCTTGGCTAAACGATCAACCATTTCGTTACCTCCGATGCCAACATGACCAGGAACCCAAGCCAGAATAATGTTGTAACCATCCACTTTCAACTTGCTAAAAAGTTCAAAGAAATGTAAAAGTTCTGGATGCTGAAGGTTGCGGCCAGCTATGGCCTCCAAAGCTGACAGCGAATCCGACAGAACCAGAAAGTCCCTCTTGGTAGATTGTGAAATTATTTTCAATGCCAGAACCAGAGCAGTAAGTTCAGCAGAATAGACAGAGGCATCTGGAGGTATATGTTTTAACAGTATCTGAGAAGGAGCACCAGGGCAATAGGCTGCACAGGCCACTCCATCCTCAGACTTGGAACCGTCAGTGAAAATTTTCTGACAGGATGGAAATTTTGAACAGAGGTCAGCATACAATGCCTTGTATTCCTGAGAGCTGGTGGACTCTTTACGAAAAGCTGCGAGATCAAAACGAATCTCTGGTGTGAAAAAGGTCCACGGAGGCTGATCTGGAAACTTGGAAAAATCAGACACAACTCCTAGGTCTAGACCTGCATTCCGCGCGTGAGGCTGCATACGAACACCAAACGGCGGAATACAGTTAGGGTTGTTTTCGAATTTGTTTTGAAACTGGGGGTCAAAGACACAGTCATAGGCAGGATTCTGCGGTTCTGAGAACAGTCTGATATAGTAATTTAGAGACATTTTCAGCCTGCGGTTGGACAGTGAGGGTTCACCTGCCTCTGCGTACAGGCTGTACACAGGGGTGGTGCGGAATGCTCCAAGACAGAGACGAAGCCCTTGATGGTGGATAGGGTCCAAGAGTTTCAGATAAGAGGGTCTTGCAGAGCCGTACACAGCACAACCATAGTCCAGTTTGGAGCGGACCAGGGCTCTGTAGAGATGCAGCAAAGTTTTCTTATCAGCGCCCCAGTCAGTGTGCGCTACGACCCGCAGAATATTCAGAGCTTTCTGGCAAGAGGTTTTGAGATTTTTAATGTGGCTGAGAAAGTTGAGTTTTTGATCAAAAATAACTCCTAGGAATTTGGCTTCTTTTACAGCTGGAATGGTGGACTTGTCCAGACGAATTTCAGGATCAACAAAAAAATGACGAAAATTGTGAAAATGGATTGACTGAGTTTTGGTACGTGAGAAGGTAAACCCGTTTTCCTCGGCCCACTGCTGGATCTTGTTGACACAAAGTTGGAGTCGACGCTGTACGCTGGCGTAAGAAGCTCCAACTGCGTACAGCGCAAAATCGTCAACAAACAGAGAGGACTCAGAGCCCTGGCTTACCGATTTTACAATGTCGTTAATTTTAATGCTGAAAAGGGCAGGAGAAAGGATGCTCCCTTGAGGGACACCCAACTCCTGCCCATGGATGTCAGAGAGTGCAGTGCCAACACGCACCTGGAACTGTCGATCAGCCAAAAAGTTCTGTATAAACAGAGGCAGGTGACCACGGAAACCAAGTCTGTGCAGGTCCAGAAGAATTCCTGATTTCCATGTGGTGTCATACGCTTTTTCGAGGTCGAAAAAGATAGCGACCACATGCTGTTTATTGACAAAGGCATTGCGGATGGTGGTTTCCAGACGGATTAGATGGTCGACTGTCGAGTGGTATTTCCGGAAACCGCACTGTTCACTGGCCAAAAGGCCATCGGTTTCCAACTTCCACATCAGACGGGAGTTGACCATCTTCTCCATCAACTTACAGAGGCAGCTAGTCAGAGCTATTGGACGATAGTTGGAAGGGTTGGTAAGGTCCTTTCCAGGCTTTGGAATTGGAATGATTAGGGCTTTCCGCCAGGAGGGCGGAAAGCACCCTGTGGTCCAGATATGGTTGTATACTTTAAGAAGGGTCTGGAGACAGGTTTCTGGAAAATGTTTCAAAACCTGATAATGAATATCATCCAGACCAGGGGCAGAGTCAGTGCAGGTTTGTAAAGCTGTTTTCAGTTCATTGATTGAAAAAGGGAGATTGTAGGCTTCAGAGTTGTCTGATGTGAAATTGTATAAAGAGTTCTCTCCGAGTTGTTTGTTTTTTTAAAAAGGCTGCAGATTTATTTGAAGATGAGGAGTTATGTTGGATGGTGGAAGCCAACAGATTGGCAACAGCTTGTTTGTCAGTGACCAGAGCATCGGCAAGTTTCAAGTGATGAATGGAGGGGTTGGTGTTTTTCCCTTTGATTTTTCTGATGATGTTCCAGACTTTTTTCTTTGAAGTTTTTGATGTCAGCCCGGAGCAGAAGTTTCTCCAAGACTGACGTTTACTGATTTTGAAAGTGTGTCTCGATTTGGCGCGGAGTTTCTGATGGGCTCGAGCGTTGGGACCTGAAGGTCGGTGGTATACCCGACGCTGAGCCCGTTTGCGAACTTTTGAAATTTGTTGGCAGTCTGAATTAAACCAGGGTGTTTTGGGCATTTGGAGTTTATTGGAAGACATTGGAATACAGGTTTTAGCACACTTTATCACAGTGTTAGTCAGAGATTCAGCTGGGTCTGGACTCTGAAGAAAATCAGTGTCCTGGAATTCTTTCAAAATATTGGTGGCAAAAAGATTCCAGTTGGCCTTCTTATAATTAAGATGTTGTGAGACAGAGATGTTTTCAGTTAATAAGGGTTTTAAAAGAACAGGGAAATGGTCACTTCCGTGCAGATCGTCATGGACAGACCACTCATAGTCCAGGACCAGCGAGGGGTCACAAATCGACAAATCTAAACACGAAAGTGAACCTGTGGAAGAGTGGAGGTAAGTTGGAGCTCCATCGTTCAGACAACACAAATCAAAGTCTGAAAGGACATCCTCAAGAAGCAGACCTCTGGATGACGAACTGACACTACCCCAAAGAGGATTGTGACCATTAAAATCACCCAACAGCAAAAAAGGTCGAGGAAGTTCTCCGATCAGACTGACAAGGTCCTGACGACAAACCGGGACAGAAGGTGGCAGATACAGTGAGCAGATTGTAACAGTCTTGTGGAGAGTGACTCTCGCAGCTACAGCCTGAAGGGAGGTAGTCAGAGCGACAGGACTAAACAGCAAAGTTTTGTGTAAAAGAAGGGCAACACCGCCTGACAGTCCCAATGTGGATGGTTGTGCAGGTTTAGAAAGAATATTAAAGCCAGAAAGAGTGAAGGTCTTCTGGCTTTGAATTTTAGTTTCTTGAAGAGCCACGACGGAAGGTTTTACTGTTTGACACAGAAGCTGCAGCTCCTCAAAATTTGAATTTAGGCCACGGATATTCCAATGGATTAGTTTACTACTATCCATGGTGCAGAGGATGAACAGGAGAGAAATCAAGTCATCTCCTCATCATCGTCTGCGTTCAGTGGAGCAAATTTATTGCTTAGTTTCACTGGACTGTTTGGGTCTTCAGACCTGCTGGCAGACTTGCCCACAGGTGAAGAAGGTCTGGATTTTGGAGATGGTGGAGGTTTCTTCTTCATCTCCACCATCTCCACACTTGGTTGAACTCCCTTGCCCGCACGGGCACTGCTCGAGGAAGTTCGAGGCGGGAGGGTTGGCTTTTTCATCTGCCCAGCAGCAGATGGAGTAGACTGCTGGGCAGTCTGAGGGGTGGCGGATTTTTTGCCTCCACCAGGGGCACCCACTTTGGGTTGGGAGGCGGTGGACTTGCTTCCACCAGAGCTTAACGGTCTTTCTTGCAATGTCTTGGTGAAAGTAAAATTGTCAGTCTGGCAGCAGACTGAACGGGTGGAAACTTTCTTTGTAACGGAAGCATAAGAAGACACTGTTGACGTCTGACTGCCAACAACCTGTTTGCGGGCCTCAAAAAACGAAATTTTCTTTTCAGTCTTCACTCTTTGGATGGTGGACTCCTGAACCCAAACAGGGCAGTTGCGTGAAGAGGAGGGGTGGTCGCCACCGCAGTTCGCACAATGAGCCGGGTCTTTACACGGCCCATCATGGGTTGCCTTGCAACAAACACCGCACACCTCCTGCCCAGAACAGCGGTCTCTGACATGTCCAAACTTCTGGCATTTGAAACACCTCAACGGGGATGGGACATACAATTGGACACGTACATTTAAGTACCCGACTTTAATGACCGGAGGCAGCACAGGGTTGCAGAATGTCAGAAAGAGGGTGTTGGTGGGCACTCTTTCTGCACCTTTTTTGACTGTCACCCTATGCACCTCTGTCACACCTTGGGACGCAAGTTCTGTCTTGATCTCCGCTTCCGAGACACCTTTCAAATCCGGGCACCGAATAACCCCTTTGGTCGAATTTAACTGCTTATGGGGGGTCACCCGGATCTCTCTGTCCACGAGTTTTGTTGCCCTCAGCAGCTGCTCCGATTGCCTCTTTGATCTGCACTGGACGAGGAAAGTGCCATTCCGTAACCTTTTCACTGACTGAGGGTCACCTGCTAGACCCTGAAAGCCCTTCTGAATAGCAAAAGGACTCAGAGCAGAAATAGGCTTTTCCTGCTCTGTCCCTTCAACCACAAGCCAGGAAGCCCAAAAACCTGTCATCCGTCTCGTCTCCATATCCGAGTCACTGTCGGAATTGTTATGACTAGAAATGGGGTCCACTGCCTTCCTCTTCTTTATGGGGGGTGTGATTTTGGATAAAGCCATGATTTATGTTTAGAAATTTCGTCTCTCCCTTACCCACCCACCATGGAGTCCAACTAAGGGGCCAGGGCCAAGAACTCATTGTCTTGACCCCTTCCAGGCTTCAGGAGAGATATACGACAAACAGAAGCCTACTGACCCTATCCCCCCTGATCATGCCCAACTCCCGGGAACAGAGAGCTGAGCACTGCAGGGGTTACCTTGGCCAGTCGGAAAACTGCCTGTCTTGACCCAGCCCCACGAAGGGGAAGCCGATTGATACACCCGGGCCAGAGTGTACCTCCTGTCTAGGAGAGGTCCGAGCCAAAGTGATGTGTTGAGGGCGTTGGCCCTCTCAATCACCAGGATCTCATCCCCCTCCGTCACAGGTCGCACCGCACGGCAAACGCGGCGGATCTTAAGAAGACCACAGAGAGAAAAAGAGTGTGCAAAAGAAGGCTTGAAAGGGAGACGAAGAAAGAAAAGAACCGTTAAGAAAGGCAGAAGACAGAATAGGAAAAAGGTGGGTTACTATTTGTCTGGGCCCTCACTCCTAACCTTTCTGACATGGGAGACCCTACCAGGGGCATCAATTCCTACCACGTAATGCTTGGCCAGTCAGCAACTTGGCTATACAGGCCTAGAAGCATTGACAACAACTAACCATCTAGTCGAGTATTGATGCCCCCGTCAGCAAAGCCTAAAAGATCACTGGACCACGCAAGCCCTCCGACCACGGCAAGGTTGCAACCCCCGGAGGGATCCATCGCAGGGCAGCCTCTTTGCAATCTAAAAGTTTTGCTGCTGACATCAACCTCAATAGGATCAGCAAAGCAGAATTGCAGGAGCTCACCATTAGTCCGGAGAACATAAAAATGACAGTTTGGATGACAGTTCAGAACTATGCAAAGTCTTGGTCAACTGGACAAGAAGTTGCAGTCAACCTCAGACAAGTCAATACAAGAGCTTTTGTTTCTTTAGCCCATGGAGGTATACAAAAAGAAATGTTATGCGTTACATGTATGTGTCACATGTAAGAAATTTCAGTTCACGCAAAGATTTCCAGTTTAAACTCAGGTCATTTAATTCTATGACAGACTTTAGACTGGCAGGCAGTTCAACACACTGGGCAGTAGAAATGGCTTCTCTAACTACAGCATCAAACACCGGAAGAAGCAGAGCATTTCAGGTGTCTTGTGTTCATTTTGACGAGAGAAGGCGGCTCCACAAAGGTCAACACTGTTATGTATTAAGTTCACATATAAATGTATTATTCCCCTTATTTAGCAAACACAAAATCAAGCGCCTGTTCCTGAAGTTCTAGAACTCTTACCGGAAGAACTCTTATTAGGAAAGAACTTAATCTAATATATAAATGTCAAATTCTGTGTGTGTGTGTGTGTGTGTGTGTGTACGCTATAGACTCAAAATCGGCTCAACCGATTGTCATGAAATTTGGCAGGTACGTCTGTTGTGACCCGAGGATGGTTTTGGGCTAATCTCTAAAAAAATAAAACCGTTAAAAAACTGTTATAACGGTTTCAAAGACATCTTTTTCCTCTGCTTTTCTTCAAATAGCCGTTGTGACATTGCACAGGTACAGGACTACTTCTCTAAAATTAGAACCGTTATTTGGCAGTAAAAAAAAAAAACAGTTAAAAACCGTTAAAAACACCAAACCCTATAAAACAAACTGTTTAAAACCCGATCTTCTTGAAATTTAGCAGGTACGTCTGTTGTGACCCGAGGATGGTTTTGGGCTAATCTCTAAAAAAATAAAACCGTTAAAAACCGTTAAAAAATTGTTATAACTGTTTCAAAGACATATTTTTCCTCTGCTTTTCATCAAATGGCCGTTGTGACATTGCACAGGTACAGGGCTACTTCTCGAAAATTAGAACCATTATTTGGCAGTTATAAAACGTTATTTATAACAGTTAAAAACCGTTAAAAACACCAAACCCTATAAAAACTGTTTAAAACCCGATCTTCTGAGGTTGGCGGCCACGACAGTCATCGGATCGCCACCAAACTTGACATAAGCCTACAGGAACATCCAGCGAGTAACATAGGGTCATTAGATAGTCATTATGACCATTAAATTTGACTGTTAAAAACCGTTATTTTCAAAATTTAGGCTGTTCTTGATGAAATTCGGTATACATGTGCAGTTTTAAATGCCGAAAAATGATATACAACTTTTACGGACCTAAATTCAAAATTGACCGTTAAAAAACGTTATGTTATAAATTTAGAGTATTCTTGAAGAAATTCGATATACATGTGCAGTTGTAAATGCTAAACAATGATATACAATTTTCAAGATCCGAAACTTAACATTGACCGTTAAAAACCGTTATTTTCTGAATTTCGAAATTTTCACCCTTCTTGATAACATTCCGTATGCACGTACAGTTTTAAGCGCTGAACAATGTTATGCAAATTTTACGAACCAAAACTTAACATTGACCGTTAAAAACCGTTATTTTCTAAATTTACACCGCTATTGATAAAATTTGGTATGCGTATGTCCAGTAACAGTAAGTAATTTTGCAACATGGATGGTTTAGCAGGTACGTCTGTTGTGACCCGAGGATGGTTTGGGGCTAATCTCTAAAAAAAATAAAACCGTTAAAAACCGTTAAAAAAAATTGTTATAACGGTTTCAAAGACATATTTTTCCTCTGCTTTTCATCAAATGGCCGTTGTGACATTGCACAGGTACAGGGCTACTTCTCGAAAATTAGAACCGTTATTTGGCAGTTATAAAACGATGCTCCCAGGATTCACCGAAAGGGGGAGAGAATGATGAATCCATCGGTGCTCAACCAATCATGACTGCAAATCCCAAACGGACTATGAACATGGACCAAATGGAATATCCATGTGTCTGTGGAAAGCGTTTCGCTACCACCCGTGGTATGAAGATCCACAGAACAAAGATGGGATGTGTGAAGACTCATCTGAATGAGCAGCAGCGCACTGCATCAGCAGATAAGACGTCGGAAGACCAAGGCCAGGATTTAAACCACAGTGCCAAGGACATCCACGCTGTTGGTTCGGATGAGGAATTTGCACAGGCCCTCGATGCCAGGCGCCTGAAACTCAACCTGCCACGAGCAAACGAAACTGAAGATTGGGAGAAACTGGATGCAAAAATCGTCCAAAGACTCGATGCACTGATAGGGAAAAGCACCCTGGAACACAAACTAGCCACATATGGGGACATTGTGTATGCCACATGTAGAGACGCCTATGGAGCAAAACTACCCAAAGAGAAAACACCTCCAAAGAAATCCAGACGCCAAGAAAAGATGGATAAGATCAGGGTCCAAAAGAAAAACCTCAAGATGCAAATGAAGACCGCACTGCCAGCTGAAAAACAAGGCTTGGAAAAACTGTGGAAAGACCTGAAAGAAAAACACAGTGCCCTCAGCAAAGCGGAATCTGCGAGGAAGAGGAAGAGCAAAAAGAAGAAGACACAAGAGCGCTTCTTCAGAGACCCCTTCCAGTTTGCCAGAACACTGTTTGAGCAGCCAAAATCTGGGACCCTAAGTGTGGACAAAGGAGTTCTTGAGCAGCATCTGAGGAAAACATACTCTGACCCACAGAGCAAAGCACCACTCGACATTCAAGGTCTGGTGTGGCCAACCAACCCTGAGGAACAGTTCAATGGCAAGCCTCCAACGTTGGCGGAAATCAAGAAGGTGGTCGACAAAGCCAGAGCCAAATCATCACCAGGGCCAAACGGAATACCTTACCAGCTTTACAAGAAATGTCCCAAGGTGCTGGAGTGGCTCCACAGGCTGCTGCGATCGGCTTGGAGAAACCAGAAGATCAGCGGCCAGTGGATGACGGCAGATGGTGTGTACATCCCCAAAGAGCAAAACTCAAGTGACATTAGCCAGTTCAGGCCAATATCACTACTGAACGTCGAAGGGAAAATCTTCTTCTCTGTCATGGCAGCAAGGCTGACCAAGTACCTGATGGAAAACAAGTACTTGGATGTGTCAGTCCAGAAAGGTGGCATCCCAGGCGTGGCGGGCTGTGTAGAACACGCCACAATGATCTGGGACGCAATCCAAAAAGCAAAGACAGAAAAGAGAGACCTGGACGTAGTGTGGCTTGATCTGGCAAACGCATATGGATCTGTGCCCCATGAGATGATACAGTTGGCTCTTGAGATGTACCATGTGCCAAAGAACATCCGCGACATGCTCAAGAAGTACTTCAATGGCTTCTCAATGCGGTTCTCTACCAAGGAGTACACAACAGACTGGATCAACTTGGAAGTGGGTATTGCAATGGGCTGTGCAATTTCCCCAATACTGTTCGTGCTGGCAATGGAACTCATCTTGAAAGCAGCAACAAACAACGCGAGACAAACAGACCTTGGCGATGGATACAAGATGCCTCCTCTCAAGGCCTTCATGGATGACACTACAGTGATTTCATCCAGAGAAGACGAGACACGTCATGTGCTGGAGAGGCTGGACGACATAGTTGCCTCATCCAGAATGAAGTTCAAGCCAAAGAAATCACGGAGTCTCTCACTGAGGAAAGGAAAAGTGGCCGGATCTGTGGTCTTCAGTGTTGCCAACCAGGCCATTCCAACAGTCACAGAAGAACCAGTCAAGAGCCTTGGAAGATGGTATGATGATACGCTGAAAGACACACAAAGAGCAAAAGAAACCAAGCAGATGGCGGAGGAAGGCTTGGAGACCATTGACCAGTGTGGGCTCCCTGGCAAATACAAGGTCTGGTGTCTGCAGTTCATGCTGATACCAAAGCTGCTATGGCCTCTGATGATATACGACATCTGCACCAGCATAGTGGAGGCAATGGAAGCCAAAATCAACAAGTTCACAAGGAAATGGCTTGGTGTCCCACCCTGTCTGACTGACATAGCGCTGTACTGTCGCCAAGCAAAGCTGAAACTACCCCTGAAATCCATCCTGGAGGAATACAAAGCAGGGAAGATCAGACTTCAAAGCATGCTGGAGGACTCAGGAGACAAGGTGGTAGAAGCAATTAAGCCCCAGCTGAAGACAGGCAGAAAATGGAAAGTTCAAGAGGCGATGGATTCTGCAAAAGAAAGTCTCAAGATCAGAGAAATAACAGGACACACACAGACCAACAGACAGGGACTGGGGTGACCAAAACTGAATGGTGGTCAAAGGCCAAAGGAAAAGCCAAAAGAGACATGATGATTCAGGAGATGAGAAAAGAAGAAGACAAAAAAAGACTCCAAAAAGCAGTCCAGCAGAGCCAGCAAGGGCAATGGACAACGTGGGAGAATGCACTCCAAAGAAGTCTCACTTGGAATGACATTTGGCACATGGCCCCTCTCAGGATCAGCTTCATTCTCAGATCTGCATATGACCTTCTGCCCTCAAATGCAAACCTGGTGAAGTGGGGGAAAACAGACGATCCTGCATGCCCCCTCTGCCATGAAAAACAAACAGTGGAGCATGTCCTAAGCTCATGTAAAGTAGCCCTGGCTCAAGGAAGGTACACATGGAGGCACAACCAAGTGCTCAAAGAAATTGTACAAGTAGTCTGGGCTAGTACCAACACCACAAAAGGGAAAATCAGGACTCCAAAAGCACCCACAACATTCTTCACGGCAGGAGGCAGCAAATCATGGCCAAGAACAACAGTGCCACTCGAAACATGCAGGCAGAGTCTGCTGGACGGGGCAGATGACTGGGAGTGCACTGCAGACCTCCCAGAATGGAAGAGTCACCCAGAGATCATCAGCAAGAGTGGCATGAGACCAGACATAGTAGTCCACTCTAAGTCAACCAAGCAGCTGATCATGATCGAGCTCACGGTGCCATATGAGAACAGAATGGAGGCAGCTCAAATCTACAAGACTGAAAAGTATGCTGATCTGGCAAACAGCCTGAGGAGAGAAGGCTATCAGGTCAAAGTCCTCACTGCAGAAATTGGAGCTAGGGGGTTTGTAGGAACGTCTGCATACAGCCTCATGAAACAGCTCTCAGTTGCAGGGAAGGAAAAAACCAGAGCCCTGAAAGCAATGGCAGAAGCGGCAGAGAGGTGTTCAAGCTGGATCTGGTCAAGGAGGAACAAAAGTGAACTTCATAAGGCTTAATTTCCCTACAAATATCAGGTGTCCCTGTGGCTCAGTGGTTAAAGCGCGAGTCATTAAGTGGAAAATGAGCATGTCCAGAGGGTCATGGGTTCGAATCCCAGCCATGGCTCGTCCCAAGATGGGAAAAAAAGGGGCAGCAGAGGGACATCCGGAGTCATGAACCGGGTGTGGCCCAACCCCCCTAGAGTGTCAGGAGATAAGGGCCGAAACACTTGCTTGAAGGGGGCTTCTCTTCTGAGGACTCTCTGCTGCCACGCTCTCCACGAGTTTCTTTCTACTTATTTATAACAGTTAAAAACCGTTAAAAAACACCAAACCCTATAAAAACTGTTTAAAACCCGATCTTCTGAGGTTGGCGGCCACGACAGTCATCGGATGCCACCAAACTTGACATAAGCCTACAGGAACATCCAGCGGGCAACATAAGGTCATTAGATAGTCATTATGACCATTAAATTTGACTGTTAAAAACCGTTATTTTCAAAATTTAGGCTGTTCTTGATGAAATTCGGTATACATGTGCAGTTTTAAATGCCGAAAAATGATATACAACTTTTACGAACCGAAATTTAAAATTGACCGTTAAAAAACGTTATTTTATAAATTTAGAGTATTCTTGAAGAAATTCGATATACATGTGCAGTTTTGAACGCTAAACAATGATATACAATTTTCAAGATCCGAAACTTAACATTGACTGTTAAAAACCGTTGTTTTCTGAATTTCGAAATTTTCACCCTTCTTGATAACATTCCGTATGCACGTACAGTTTTAAGCGCTGAACAATGTTATGCAAATTTTACGAACCAAAACTTAACATTGACCGTTAAAAACCGTTATTTTCTAAATTTACACCGCTATTGATAAAATTTGGTATGCGTATGTCCAGTAACAGTAAGTAATTTTGCAACATGGATGGTTTAGCAGGTACGTCTGTTGTGACCCGAGGATGGTTTGGGGCTAATCTCTAAAAAAAATAAAACCGTTAAAAACCGTTAAAAAAAAATTGTTATAACGGTTTCAAAGACATATTTTTCCTCTGCTTTTCATCAAATGGCCGTTGTGACATTGCACAGGTACAGGGCTACTTCTCGAAAATTAGAACCGTTATTTGGCAGTTATAAAACGTTATTTATAACAGTTAAAAACCGTTAAAAACACCAAACCCTATAAAAACTGTTTAAAACCCGATCTTCTGAGGTTGGCGGCCACGACAGTCATCGGATCGCCACCAAACTTGACATAAGCCTACAGGAACATCCAGCGGGCAACATAAGGTCATTAGATAGTCATTATGACCATTAAATTTGACTGTTAAAAACCGTTATTTTCAAAATTTAGGCTGTTCTTGATGAAATTCGGTATACATGTGCAGTTTTAAATGCCGAAAAATGATATACAACTTTTTCGAACCGAAATTTAAAATTGACCGTTAAAAAACGTTATTTTATAAATTTAGAGTATTCTTGAAGAAATTCGATATACATGTGCAGTTTTGAACGCTAAACAATGATATACAATTTTCAAGATCCGAAACTTAACATTGACTGTTAAAAACCGTTATTTTCTGAATTTCGAAATTTTCACCCTTCTTGATAACATTCCGTATGCACGTACAGTTTTAAGCGCTGAACAATGTTATGCAAATTTTACGAACCAAAACTTAACATTGACCGTTAAAAACCGTTATTTTCTAAATTTACACCGCTATTGATAAAATTTGGTATGCGTATGTCCAGTAACGGTAAGTAATTTTGCAACATGGATGGGACAGGGTAGGGGGATGAAAAGGGAGGAATGAGAGGGGCCAGAAAAATGATTGTACAGTGCAAAGCCTGATACACTATTTTTACATTAGACACAGACCCGTTGAAATAAACTACTTCTGCACAAAGTCTATTCCTACAAAATTAAGGGCAATCAGAAGAATGGGAATGGGAACAGTGAGTGCAGGTGGAAAATCGAGCGAGAAAAGCATCTCGACGTACTAGGGAAGATCCAGAGGAAAGGGGCCAGAAGCAGGCGGAAAACAATAGAATGTATAAGAGAGAGAGAGAAGAGAGAGAGAAGAAGAATGTGTATTTGTGTGGGGGGACGGGGTGGGAAGATGTTAGGGGGGGGGATTGATTGTAAATCAAAACAATTAATACATGTTTGCCGTCACATGAGTATCGCAAAGAATGTTCATATCCTGGGCAACGCCGGGTGCCCCTGCTAGTAAGATATAATGCCTGTGTCCGGTTTCCCGCATCACTCTCCCTCCAGGATTCCAGAAAGCAGCTTCCCCCTTTAAACCAAAGCCTAGAGAACTTCAACTTCCTTCCTCCAACGGATGAATTGTAACGTGGCATTCCGGTTAATAGAATTGAAACCAAACCAGTGGTCATCGTGTCATTAATTGTGAGGTTGTGTCAAATGTTAAATTGAGCAAAGAACCCACAAACATAATAACTGGCGACGAGGATGGGATCCATGGTTCTTGTGCAGAATGAAAAATAGAGGTTTCGTCTAGCAACAAGAAAGTGATGCGAGTGCAGTGAAGTCTCTGCTTTTCAAAAAAAAAAAAAAAAAAAAAAGTCGTAAGCATTGTTCCCCCAAGTTTAGGTCGACATAGATCAGAAACTGTATTCAACATAAATTGGGTTCCCTGTGTGCGCCTTCTTTGACTGTGGCTCATCAACTACGGCGTCGGAGTGACGGTCTACAGAATCAGGTCAGATCAAACCATTTTATTCTGCCTTTGTACCTTTGTAATTTTTTTTTTTTTTTTTTTTTTTTTGTGACCGTTACAGTTAGATCACGCAAAGTGCTGATTCACTGAACTGATAACAATGTCGCACTTTGGAAAGTTGGAGGAGTTTGATGTGACATCTTGTGACGTTGACACATATTTCGAACGTTTAGAATCATTTTTCAGAGCAAACCAGCAAAGTCTCACATTAACGAAAGCGGTTGAGTTGGCTCAAGCGCGTGAGGCAGTTGCGCGTGAATTCTTGTCTGTTCGCGGCACTGGCATGCACGAATCACTGGGCAGCATGCATAGACTTGGGCGCTCACACACGGCGGGCAGCAGCAATAGCAGGCGCGGAGGTAAACTTAAGCAGCTTCGCGCACCGTCAAATGCAAACCTGCACAGTGGCTCAAAGTCAACGCCAACCTGCCGAAACAGGAGTGGAACAACCACAGGCGCTCGAAGTTGTTACCGATGTGTTTAACAACACAACGCATCAACATGCAAGGTCAAAGCTTATGAGTGCCATGCCTGCAATAAAAAGGGTCATCTGCGCAAAATGTGCAGAAGTACTGCTAGAAATCCAAACCATTTTTTGGATGTTGAACAGGAACATGAGAGGGACAGAGAGGAAAATGAAAACGGAGAAGACTCATTTGGGGATATTTCATCATCGTCAGGAAAGAAAAAAATCTTGGACAGTCAACATGACAGTGGACAATCAGAATCTGAATTTTGAAATTGATACTGGTTCTGCCAAGAGTATCATTGGGAGTGATACTTTCAAAGAAAAATTCAGTCATAAGTGTCTGAAGAAGACGTCAGTAAGACTCAGGTGCAACACTACCCTTGCATGGCGTCATTGATGTAGTTGCTGAACATAACCAGCAGAAGGCAGGTCTGGAACTTCTGATTGCTGACATTACTGGACAACCTTCAATACTAGGACGTGACTGGCTATCAGCAGTCAAACTGGACTGGCAAGCCATTTGTCAAGTCAAAATGCTGTCTTCATTGACATTGGATGAAGTGCTCATGAAGCACGAAGAAGTCTTCAGAAATGAGTTAGGCACTATGAAGAAAACCAAAGCCACCCTGCAGCTTAAAGATGGGCACAGCAGACCCAAATTCTGCAAGTCAAGGCCAGTCCCCTATGCCCTTCGCCCGAAAGTGGAAGAGGAGCTGATTAGACTGGAGAGTGAAGGTGTCATTAAGAAAGTGACACACAGCGCATGGGCATCTCCAATAGTTGTAGTCCCCAAGAACAATGGCAAGGTCAGAATCTGTGGAGACTACAAGTCTACTATTAACCCCATGCTGGATGTTGATCAGTACCCACTCCCCAAGCCTGAGGATCTTTTTGCAACATTGGCTGGAGGAAAATTCTTTTCCAAGCTAGATCTCAAGCAAAAAAAAAAAAAAAAAGGGGGCAGCAGAGGGACATCCGGAGTCATGAACCGGGTGTGGCCCAACCCCCCTAGAGTGTCAGGAGATAAGGGCCGAAACACTTGCTTGAAGGGGGCTTCTCTTCTGAGGACTCTCTGCTGCCACGCTCTCCACGAGTTTCTTTCTACTGATGCATGGGTAAACCATTGACTTCCGGGAATAGGCCGGAGGACGTCCGGGAAAGACCGGAGGACACTGGGAAAGACCAGAACCAAGGGCTCTGTGGGCTGGCTCCCCACTTTGCCTTAAACATGTGGCTACTAAGAATAAAAGGAAAAGATGCTCCCAGGATTCACCGAAAGGGGGAGAGAATGATGAATCCATCGGTGCTCAACCAATCATGACTGCAAATCCCAAACGGACTATGAACATGGACCAAATGGAATATCCATGTGTCTGTGGAAAGCGTTTCGCTACCACCCGTGGCATGAAGATCCACAGAACAAAGATGGGATGTGTGAAGACTCATCTGAATGAGCAGCAGCGCACTGCATCAGCAGATAAGACGTCGGAAGACCAAGGCCAGGATTTAAACCACAGTGCCAAGGACATCAACGCTGTTGGTTCGGATGAGGAATTTGCACAGGCCCTCGATGCCAGGCGCCTGAAACTCAACCTGCCACGAGCAAACGAAACTGAAGATTGGGAGAAACTGGATGCAAAAATCGTCCAAAGACTCGATGCACTGATAGGGAAAAGCACCCTGGAACACAAACTAGCCACATATGGGGACATTGTGTATGCCACATGTACAGACGCCTATGGAGTAAAACTACCCAAAGAGAAAACACCTCCAAAGAAATCCAGACGCCAAGAAAAGATGGACAAGATCAGGGTCCAAAAGAAAAACCTCAAGATGCAAATGAAGACTGCACTGCCAGCTGAAAAACAAGGCTTGGAAAAACTGTGGAAAGACCTGAAAGAAAAACACAGCGCCCTCAGCAAAGCAGAATCTGCGAGGAAGAGGAAGAGCAAAAAGAAGAAGACACAAGAGCGCTTCTTCAGAGACCCCTTCCAGTTTGCCAGAACACTGTTTGAGCAGCCAAAATCTGGGACCCTAAGTGTGGACAAAGGAGTTCTTGAGCAGCATCTGAGGAAAACATACTCTGACCCACAGAGCAAAGCACCACTCGACATTCAAGGTCTGGTGTGGCCAACCAACCCTGAGGAACAGTTCAATGGCAAGCCTCCAACGTTGGCGGAAATCAAGAAGGTGGTCGACAAAGCCAGAGCCAAATCATCACCAGGGCCAAACGGAATACCTTACCAGCTTTACAAGAAATGTCCCAAGGTGCTGGAGTGGCTCCACAGGCTGCTGCGATCGGCTTGGAGAAACCAGAAGATCAGCGGCAAGTGGATGACGGCAGATGGTGTGTACATCCCCAAAGAGCAAAACTCAAGTGACATCAGCCAGTTCAGGCCAATATCACTACTGAATGTCGAAGGGAAAATCTTCTTCTCTGTCATGGCAGCAAGGCTGACCAAGTACCTGATGGAAAACAAGTACTTGGATGTGTCAGTCCAGAAAGGTGGCATCCCAGGCGTGGCTGGCTGTGTAGAACACGCCACAATGATCTGGGACGCAATCCAAAAAGCAAAAACAGAAAAGAGAGACCTGGACGTAGTGTGGCTTGATCTGGCAAACGCATATGGATCTGTGCCCCATGAGATGATACAGTTGGCTCTTGAGATGTACCATGTGCCAAAGAACATCCGCGACATGCTCAAGAAGTACTTCAATGGCTTCTCAATGCGGTTCTCTACCAAGGAGTACACAACAGACTGGATCAACTTGGAAGTGGGTATTGCAATGGGCTGTGCAATTTCCCCAATACTGTTCGTGCTGGCAATGGAACTCATCTTGAAAGCAGCAACAAACAACGCGAGACAAACAGCCCTTGGCGATGGATACAAGATGCCTCCTCTCAAGGCCTTCATGGATGACACTACAGTGATTTCATCCAGAGAAGACGAGACACGTCATGTGCTGGAGAGGCTGGACGACATAGTTGCCTCATCCAGAATGAAGTTCAAGCCAAAGAAATCACGGAGTCTCTCACTGAGGAAAGGAAAAGTGGCCGGATCTGTGGTCTTCAGTGTTGCCAACCAGGCCATTCCAACAGTCACAGAAGAACCAGTCAAGAGCCTTGGAAGATGGTATGATGATACGCTGAAAGGCACACAAAGAGCAAAAGAAACCAAGCAGATGGCGGAGGAAGGCTTGGAGACCATTGACCAGTGTGGACTCCCTGGCAAATACAAGGTCTGGTGTCTGCAGTTCATGCTGATACCAAAGCTCCTATGGCCTCTGATGATATACGACATCTGCACCAGCATAGTGGAGGCAATGGAAGCCAAAATCAACAAGTTCACAAGGACATGGCTTGGTGTCCCACCCTGTCTGACTGACATAGCGCTGTACTGTCGCCAAGCAAAGCTGAAACTACCACTGAAATCCATCCTGGAGGAATACAAAGCAGGGAAGATCAGACTTCAAAGCATGCTGGAGGACTCAGGAGACAAGGTGGTAGAAGCAATCAAGCCCCAGCTGAAGACAGGCAGAAAATGGAAAGTTCAAGAGGCGATGGATTCTGCAAAAGAAAGTCTCAAGATCAGAGAAATAACAGGACACACACAGACCAACAGACAAGGACTGGGGGTGACCAAAACTGAATGGTGGTCAAAGGCCAAAGGAAAAGCCAAAAGAGACATGATGATTCAGGAGATGAGAAAAGAAGAAGACCAAAAACGACTCCAAAAAGCAGTCCAGCAGAGCCAGCAAGGGCAATGGACAACGTGGGAGAATGCACTCCAAAGAAGTCTCACTTGGAATGACATTTGGCACATGGCCCCTCTCAGGATCAGCTTCATTCTCAGATCTGCATATGACCTGCCCTCAAATGCAAACCTGGTGAAGTGGGGGAAAACAGACGATCCTGCATGCCCCCTCTGCCATGAAAAACAAACAGTGGAGCATGTCCTAAGCTCATGTAAAGTAGCCCTGGCTCAAGGAAGGTACACATGGAGGCACAACCAAGTGCTCAAAGAGATTGTACAAGTAGTCTGGGCTAGTACCAACACCACAAAAGGGAAAATCAGGACTCCAAAAGCACCCGCAACATTCTTCACGGCAGGAGGCAGCAAATCATGGCCAAGAACAACAGTGCCACTCGAAACATGCAGGCAGAGTCTGCTGGACGGGGCAGATGACTGGGAGTGCACTGCAGACCTCCCAGAATGGAAGAGTCACCCAGAGATCATCAGCAAGAGTGGCATGAGACCAGACATAGTAGTCCACTCTAAGTCAACCAAGCAGCTGATCATGATCGAGCTCACGGTGCCATATGAGAACAGAATGGAGGCAGCTCAAATCTACAAAACTGAAAAGTATGCTGATCTGGCAAACAGCCTGAGGAGAGAAGGCTATCAGGTCAAAGTCCTCACTGCAGAAATTGGAGCTAGGGGGTTTGTAGGAACGTCTGCATACAGCCTCATGAAACAGCTCTCAGTTGCAGGGAAGGAAAAAACCAGAGCCCTGAAAGCAATGGCAGAAGCGGCAGAGAGGTGTTCAAGCTGGATCTGGTCAAGGAGGAACAAAAGTGAACTTCATAAGGCTTAATTTCCCTACAAATATCAGGTGTCTCTGTGGCTCAGTGGTTAAAGCGCGAGTCATTAAGTGGAAAATGAGCATGTCCAGAGGGTCATGGGTTCGAATCCCAGCCATGGCTCGTCCCAAGATGGGAAAAAAAAGGGGGCAGCAGAGGGACATCCGGAGTCATGAACCGGGTGTGGCCCAACCCCCCTAGAGTGTCAGGAGATAAGGGCCGAAACACTTGCTTGAAGGGGGCTTCTCTTCTGAGGACTCTCTGCTGCCACGCTCTCCACGAGTTTCTTTCTACAAGCAAGCCTACCATCAGATGCTAGTGGAAGAAGAGTCTGAGCCTTTGCTCACTATTAACACACACAAAGGACTGTATCGGTACTGCAGACTTCCATTTGGAATTTCTTCTGCCCCTGCCATATTTCAACAGAACATGGAACAGATAGTTCAGGGCATAGAGGGAGTAGTTGTCTACCAAGATGATATTGAGGTGACTGGATCAACACAAGACGAACACTTGTTCAGGCTGGATCAAGTGCTAGACAGACTAAAAGAGTTTGGATTGAGACAAGTGTGAGTTTCTCAAAAATGAGGTACGATACATGGGACATGTCATCTGAGAAGAAGGATTAAAGCCACTGGCAGAGAAGGTCAAGGCCATTGCTGATGCACTTGCACCAACCAACGTCAGTGAGCTACGTTCATTCCTTGGTATGGTACAGTACTATGCCAAATTTCTTCCAAATCTCTCTGCAGAACTAGCCCCACTACATGATCTCCTGAAGGATCAGACACCATGGTTGTGGACTTCTGACTGCCAGAAGGCAATGGAGAAAGTGAAGCATCAACTGATGTCAGCCAAAGTCTTGACGCATTATGATGTAAGTCTGCCAATCCGCCTGGAATGTGATGCATCATCACTTGGACTTGGAGCAGTCATCAGTCATGTGATGCCAGATGGAAACCAGCGTCCAACTGCCTATGCTTCAAGAACTCTGAATAAGGCAGAAAAGAACTATGCACAAACTGAAAAGGAGGCATTAGCGCTGGTTTTTGGAGTAAAGAAATTTCATGAATATCTTTACGGCAGATCGTTCACCCTGGTGACAGACCACAAACCATTGCTTGCCATACTAGATTCAAATAAAGGAGTGCCAACCCTGGCAGCTGCACGCATGCAACGTTGGGCACTGATACTGGCTGCATACAGCTACGAGTTGGAGTTCAGATCAACTGGTGAACATGCCAACGCAGACATGCTTTCCAGGCTTCTGCTGGAAAACGTTGACAAGACAGGCATGGAGGATGTAATCTTCCGTGTCACTGTACATGATGAGCTACCAGTGACAGCTCAGCAGATAGCCAACCTCACACGCAAGGATCCAGTCTTGTCAAAGGTATTGTCACTCACACTCAATGGATGGCCAAGTCAGACATCTGATCCAGACCTTCGACCATTCTTCAGCCGATGCTATGAGTTGAGTGTTGAAGAAGGAGTGCTCCTATGGGGTTTGAGAGTCATCGTTCCAGAACCACTCAGAGACAGACTGCTGTCTGAACTCCATGAGGAACACCCTGGTATTTATCGCATGAAGGCCCTGGCACGCAGTCATGTGTGGTGGCCAGGTATTGACCAAGATATAGAGGGAAGGGTGAAGAAGTGCCATGACTGTCTGCATGTCAGCAAAACACCACCCACTGCACCTCTTCACACATGGTTGTGGCCAACCAAACCGTGGCAAAGAATTCACATTGACTTCGCAGAGTATGAAGGTGAAAACTACCTTGTGGTTACTGATGCTCATTCGAAATGGCCAGAAGTCATCAGAATGAGGTTAACAACTACAGAAAAGACCATTAACATCCTGAGACGGCTGTTCTCATCGTATGGACTTCCTGAAGAAGTGGTGAGTGATAATGGACCACAGTTCACCTCCACCACCTTCACTGATTTTATGCAGCGCAATGGAATCAGACACACCAGGTCAGCTCCCTACCATCCTGCCACCAATGGAGCAGCAGAACAGCTTGTTCAAGTGTTGAAGAGAAGTTTGAAGAATGAAACTCAACACCTGACCAAGGAGCACCAGCTGGCCAACTTTTTGATGGTGTACAGATCTACACCCCACACAACCACTGGCGTGTGTCCTGCTCAGCTATTTTTAAGACGACAGATACGCGCGCGGCTGACCATCTTGAAACCTGACCCTGAGGCGACCATGAGGAACAGGCAGAAGCAACAACAGCAGCGACATGACCGAGGCACCAAGACACTGCGTGTGTTTCAACCTGGGGACAGCGTTGCTGTACGCCAGTTTCGTGGTCCAGAGAAGTGGGCCCAAGGCACGATAGTACAATGCCTTGGTCCAGTGGCATACATAGTACAGTTGGCAAATAAAACCTGCCATGTACATATTGACCACCTCATTTCGGCACCAGAGGATGGTCATCCGGAGGATGGAGCCTTGGACAACACACAAGTGGCAATGACCCATCCAAATTATCCCAGAAGGCCCCCTAGTCTGCCTGCAGAGGTGCGTAATCCCGCACGTTCCCTTGGCCCAAAACCAGAGATATTGCCACTTGTGCCCGAAGATTCAAGCAGCAAGCAGATGAAGGAACCAGGCATGCCTGTGAAGCCACTGCCCAGTTCAACTGCAACACCAGCCGCAGCAAGTGGAGGACCCGAACAGACCAGCCGAGGGCATCGCTCCCCGACCAGGGACCGGAGACCCCCGAGAAGACTGGACCTGTGAATTGGTTTACGCTGTCGAATTGGGAGCATTGACTGTTTCGGTTTCGTGAGACAATGCTGTCTGAATATTCGATTCATCATAGGTTCGATCTATCATGTGTCGAAGTTTTGTTTCAGTTCGAAGGCATTTTGAACCTCATTGTAAGGGGGGAAGGAAGGAAGTGTTATGTATTAAGTTCACATATAAATGTATTATTCCCCTTATTTAGCAAACACAAAATCAAGCGCCTGTTCCTGAAGTTCTAGAACTCTTACCGGAAGAACGCTAGCCTTATTAGGAAAGAACTTAATAAGATATAATGCCTGTGTCCGGTTTCCCGCGTCACTCTCCCTCCAGGATTCCAGAAAGCAGCTTCCCCCTTTAAACCAAAGCCTAGAGAACTTCAACTTCCTTCCTCCAACGGATGAATTGTAACGTGGCATTCCGGTTAATAGAATTGAAACCAAACCAGTGGTCATCGTGTCATTAATTGTGAGGTTGTGTCAAATGTTAAATTGAGCAAAGAACCCACAAACATAACAAACACACAGCCTAGTAATCAGTGCCATGTCAAGATTAATCTTGGATTGAATAGAAAACCATCTCTATCAGCTTTCTGCTGAAGATCAACCTCAATAAGTCACTAATAGTTTCTATGAATTCATCTGTGATCTCAAGTGAAATGTCTAGGCATTCAAGAATAAACGCCGCTAGTTCAGGTCTTTAATTTTACTGCCCACACAGAGCCCTGAAATTCTTTGTTTGATTGTTTGTTTGTTATAGCCCAGCCAACTGCACAGTTTGCCCAGCAGGTCGAGAACAACTGCTCAAGTCCAAGTGTTTATTGTTAAAACTCAGTCGACCACACAAAGGCCTAAAAAAAACTCTGAGTGGTTGGTTGGGGTGCACACACACACACACACACACACACACACACACACACACACACACACACACACACACCTTGAACTTGATGAATTTGTTCTCCAATGCCTGATTAATACTTCAGATATGGTTTCTCTTTGTCTCATACACAGAACATACATGACTAGTACCGACAGCAAATAGTCAGTTATGTTTGCTGGCGAACAAGAACGTTTGCTCTAGCCGTTTGCATACATGTTACAGATATGCATCCTGACCAACACTTTCCCAGAGGATGTTGCTGAGGAAGACTGGAGAAGTCCTGGATGGACAGAATTGGATTTGACGTAATACCGCTCCCCTGTCGTGTATAACCAAGGGCAGACAGCCATAGACATTTCTGACTACCCTTATTTCTGTTACAGTATTAGTCACTATGTCCATCGATGAGTAAACATTGACTGTTGTTTGCGGAAGAAAGAGATCTGCTTTGGGATCATGGGTAAGAAAGAGAGAACTGTAGCATTGTGCAGCAATGTACACGAGTGCTGAAGTTGACTGCATTTGACCAACCAATAGGCTTAGTTCACATCTGGTACAGCAAGTTATGACAATAGAAATTGTATTGATCTAAAGCATCATCAATAGGCGGGTTGAAATAGGCTTAAAATAACTTTTACATGTATATGTGTGCTTGTATGTGTGTGATGAGCACATACTCTCGTCTGATGCTGTGTTGTGTTTCTTCCCTACGTTTACACATGGATATACCTAAATAATCTAAATTTATGCTTGTACAGACAACTTATATATAGATGTATTAAAAGAATTTGAACTTGCGCATGCACAGATAACTAACACTGTCACACATTAGCAAACGCCTAAGAAAGTGGAATTCTTTTCGCTCTGAAAATAGACACATTACTTGAAGACACACACACACACACACACACACACACACAGAGGACGCGTTTACTTCGAGCTCGAGGCCAGCACGGCATAGTGTAGCACGGCACGACTTGTGTATCACTTTGTTTTTACACAACTATGACTGGAACCAGGCTACAACAAGTCTGACCCCATCATGTTATCTCTGGAATGCAAGATGGTCGCTTCCAGAAGTTTACATGTGGTGGCTGTCGATCCGAAAGCATAGCTGTTAGAAAGGTGGCTGCGAACGTTAAAGCGGCTTTGGTCACTGTGTGGTGCGAATCTTTCTCCTGTATTATTTGCTTTGTATTTGAATGATCTTGAAGGCTATCTGAAAGACACTGGGTGTTCACCATTAGAAATTTGGCTTTCTTTGGATATTGATATAACGAATTATGTCAAACTTTTTGTCTTGTTATATGCAGATGACACAATTATATTTTCAGACAAAAGTGGGATTGCAAAAAGCACTAGATTCCTTGCTATTATATTTTAATAAGTGGAAGCTAACAGTTAATGCTGCTAAAACTATAATAATGATAGTTTCAAAATGGAGTGACTGACGGCGGAGAACGAAGCAAAATTTAGAAAGAGAGGGTGTTAGTTACCGCCAATGACATTGACAA
>CM065714.1:78238864-78266364 GCA_033310375.1 Conus canariensis
AATGCCACCTTATTATTCCACTTACCTCAGTGACTATCATCCTACAGTACCATTGATCTCACCCATGCCAGTGAGCATCACCCACAGGTCATTGGTATTTTCCTATGCCCCCCCACCTTGCACCATTGCACCATCACCACTGCATTTTTCCACTTGTATAACAATGGTCACCACCTTGGTACTACTGATTTAAAATTATTACCATTATCAGTCACTGAAAATACTCACATCCAGTGAATACCTTCACACTGCACTATATGGAAATGAAGAGAAGCTGACCAACTGACAAAGGAAGGACAGCAGCCCCAACTGTAAAAGGTAGTCTCCTTGGAATAAATCTAAAATATTTCCAAGGAGACAAATAGGAAGATGACTTGAGCAGCACCCAGACTTCAACACGAGGGATGCATACTACCGGACGCCCAAATCAGACCAAGTGAACATTGTTGGACTGAGGATAAGGCTCCCCTGACCTCAACATGACAGGTCCACTATACTCCACACCTGTGAGTCTTTCAAACCATCAATGCAGTGCAGCCCCAGAGACAGCGGAGCATTCCCAGCTTGGCCCAAAGTGGAAACCTGGCCTGCCAACTCACCAATGAGTGCAAAACCATACTGACCACTGGAGGGTCTTCACCATACAGCAGCCTCCGTCACCACCTCCAGGATTCCGACCTAAGTAAACGAAGAAGACCATCATTGTGATACTGAGAACCGGGCACTCCAGACTATGACATAACATCTCTGCAATACTCCACCTGGCGGGTCTGCAATTAATCCATGCAGCCCCAATGACGGTGGAACAGTCCCAACAACACCAAAAGAAGAATCCTGGCCTGCCAACACACTGATGAATGCAAAACCTTATTGACCACTGGAGGGCCTTCACCATACAGAAGCCCTTGCCAGTACCTCCACCATTCCTGCCTAAGGGAACGGAGAAGAATCTCTTCCTACACTACGTTGATCTCATATGATCATCACCCATCAGTGACTGATTAATGATAATAATTTTTACCCCTCTTTGTGTGTGTGTGTGTGTGTGTGTGTGTGTGTGTGTGTGTGTATGAATATTGTGTGTAAAAAATTTTCCACAGTTAGTCTCACTATGATCACAAGATCTTAACTCACCTAGAACATTGTTTACATGTGTCCCCCCCCCCCCCCGCCCCTTTTTGTGTGTGTGTGTGTGTGTGTGTGTGTGTGTGTGTGTGTGTGTGTGTGTGTGTGTGTGTGTGTGTGTGGTGTTGTGCAACACATGATACCCTGTTTTTCATTGATCACTGCTATCTTCTCTCAACAAACAGCAGCATATTGATGCCAACACATTATTTCACCTGTTACAATGAACATCATCCCACAGCATTGTTTACTTTTTTAAACAACACAATTAATATGAACCTCCCAACCTCCCACCCCCACCCCCCACCCCATAGTGGATGAAGAGATATGAGCTCTCCTTCTCTTGCCCCCCTTCCTCCCCCCCCCTCCCCCCACACACACACACATTACCCTCCTCCCTTTTTTTTTTTTTTTTTTTTTTCTCTCTCTCACCCCCCCCCCCCCCCCCCCAATCATACCTTATCACCCATTTATCTTCCATCCCCTTCCCTCCCTCATTAACATTACCCACACACCTTTCACAACTACCCACACATAACTACCACCACCTCTTTCATCACCCAGCGAAATCATTTATTTTATTCACCTAAACTTTTTTATTATTTATTTTTTTTTATATTTTTTTATTTATTTATTTTTTTTTTAAGTTTCTTCTGTCATGTACTTATTTACCCTTCTATATATAATTTATTTTTTTTTTTTTTTTTTTTTCCCCAGTTTGCCCCCACCCCCCCCCCCCCCCCACCCCCCCCCCCCCCCCCCCCCCCCCCCCCCCCCCCCCCCCCCCCCCCCCCCCCCCTTACCATTTTATCAATCCCCATTATCAAACCGTCACAAGATATCCACCACCCCACTAAACTAGACACACAACCCATCGTATCACACAACCCCCCCCCCTCCCCCCACGAACCCCCCCCCCTCCTTTTCCTCTCCCATAATCCCCTTGTCATTTCCGCCTAGCGGCTATTCTCCCCACCACATGGACTAACAACAGATGAGTCATTTTTGTTCTTTGTTTGTACTGTCTTAAATGTTAAATGTGATTTATTTTTTCGCCTGAAGAAGACCCAAGTGGTTGAAATGCATCGTGTCTCTTGTCATGTGCTTTGTTTGTCAATGTCATTGGCGGTAACTAACACCCTCTCTTTCTAAATTTTTATAATAATGATATTTAGCAGCGCAAGGGTGAATAAACAGGACACATTTCATTATGGAAATGAAAAAGTTGATGTTGTCACCAGCTTCAAATATTTAGGGGTAGATTTTAATCGAATGGGTTCTTTTGCTAAATGTAAGAAAAACACTTTTGATAAGGCGTCATTAGCAATGTTTAAATTGATACAAAAGGCAAGAACAAAGGATTTACCTATTCATGTTATTTTAGATTTATTTGATAAAATGATTGTTCCAGTATTATTATGGTTGTGAAATATGGGGAGATGAAAATTTAAATATCATTGATAAATTTCAGCTAAAATTTTTAAAATATATATTTCGTTTAAAAAGAAGTACAACGACAAACATGATTTATCAATTACAGTCTTTGTCCGAATGATTCGATTTTGGGCTAGTTTGGTTCAATCTCCTGTTGAGAAAATGTCGGCTAGGTTCTATTCTTTCATGTTACATTTGCACAATAGCGCAGTAACTGTGTCTCCCTGGTTAACATGCATTAAAAACATACTTGTACAATCTGGTTTTGACTGTGTTTGGAGCAATTAATCTTGTGCAGACATCAAAACATTACGTAGAAATGTCAAAAATAGTTTGCAATGCTCCTTTTGTCAAGCGTGGCAACATGACATTGAAACTAGCAGTAAATGTTTTTTCTACAAATTTTACAAATCTAATTTTAAGGAGAAGTATATTTCTAGCTTACCAGATGTTTATATTTACCCCCTTAACAAATTTAGATGTTCTAATCTTAAATTGCCAATTGAAGTAGATCGTCGATTTGCTATTCCAAAAGAAGAAAGGATATGTAATAAATGTGACATGTCTGCAATAGGTGATGAATTTCATTTTATACATGGAATGTTCATCATACGTTACTTTGCGCAACACGTATTTGCCAAAAAGATTTCTCTCCCCAAAATCTGTCCATAATTTTTGTCAAATGATGTCTTCTACTAATCGAAAACAAATGCTTCTATTGTCAAAGTATATTAGATTATCTCAAGTGTTGTAAATTGTTGGTCTATGTCAGCATTGACTGGCAATTCATGTTTTATTTTTGGCTTGTTTGTTTTCCTTTTCTTGTTATTGCTTTAAACACACCCTTCCTCCATACCCCAAAAGGGGCAAAAGGAATAAATATTGTATTGTATTGTATTGTATTGTGTGTGTGTGTGTGTGTGTGTGTGTGTGTGTGTGTGTGACAAGCATGCAAACGCACACACCTCTCCGCTCTCCCCATCCCTTCCTTTCCACTATGAGGCACACGTGCACATGTGTGTGTGTGTGTGTGTGTACATACATGCAAACCAACCTCACTCTCCCTCTCCTTCCCATGTGTCTCTCCCTTTGATCACGCATGCACGAGTACTTGTGTGCACCGACATGCAAACAAACCTCACAGCCTGCACTGTCCTCTCATCTACCCTGTACCGTCTCTTTTCTTGTTCGCGCTTCACTGAACTTTCACTGACCCTTCTGATTAAATGGTGGCTGTTCTTCCAGCTATCGTTTTGACCTCCCAACCTCAGCTTACCGCTGCATCTTCCGTGGGAATGGAAAGCAGCAACATCCGGGCCGCCTTGACCCACCTTAGCAGCAGAGCCGTGGCGCTGCATGGCACAGCCCAGAAAAAGTCAATGTAAACGCAATAGCTCAAGCTACGGGCCGGCCAGACTCGGTTAAAAAGTGGCAGTGTCACGTAAGCAGGCGCACGCACATATGTATGCATGCACGTATGCACCCACCCACCCAAATACACTTATATGTATGACATGGATACCCCACATGAAAAGATACCAACAAATTAACGCTAAATTACAAAGCCTTCTGACTTGTGCTGCCCTTTAGAAACAACATCCGTCTGTCAATATGTATGTGCGTGCGTGTGTGCATGTGTGTGTGTGTGTGTGTGTGTGTGTGTGCGCGCGCGCGCGCGCGCGCGCCTGTTTGAATGCCGTTTTTGTTTGCCAACCAGCTACAGCAGTGGTTGTGTTTGGACTAAAGTAGTACCAGTGGTTCAACACATCTAAGCTCCAAAACCATACAGAAGCATACACGGGAAAATGAAATCAAGCAGACCAACTCATATGCCAGCAAAATGCAAAAACACAACGCAAATTTCACTACCAAAAATTTGCCCAAATTAATAAAAACTTAGCACGTCTGTAAAGTACACGTAAAATAAATGATTGAAACATTTCTTTCCAGATCAGTCTTTAGGACTCGTAAAGCTGCTCAATTCATCTCCATCTCAACAGTCATTCCATAACATTTGTTTTCCACAGTTAGTCTCCAAACCTCCCTTTGCAGTCAGCTCAATTATCATGATGGTTATCTTCCCACTTTACAGGAATCCTGGTAACCAACCAACCAACACACAAATCAAACAAAAGCAACATAAGAACCACAAAGACGGCATGATTATACAAGTCAGTGAATCTATGATGGTGGCTTGAACGTCTCAGTCTAGAACAGCAGTTCTTGGTTACAACAGCAACATAACATGTTATTTAATTAGTGGCGGACTATACCTATCTAACAGGTCTGGGGATTTTGCTTACCCCACTACAGATGATTTGGCGCCAGAACTTCCAGTCCTGTGCCCTGGACCATCTAATCCTCACCTTCTGGGTGCCTCACTCCCACGCCTGCCACTGCCTGTCAAGGCCAAGCTGTCTGATCTACCAACTAAACTTTCCCCGCTCAGTGATGCCTTCTAGGGAACAGCAATTGAAGCAGGGGAAACCTGGTCGCAGCTCTGACGTGAGCGGAGAGAGTGCCACTGCGCCACCGGAGACCTCTGTGACTGCAACATCCGGTTCCAGTGAGTGAACTCGTGCGGGCCAGTGCCGTAGCGACCCAGGACGATGCGTCCCACAAAGTCATCCTTACTCTTGGAGTTGTGGTCCCATACGGTGAGCACCAGCGAGGTGTTGTCCAGCTGCTGGGGTGCGACGTTGAAGGACAGAGACTCGTTGAAGACTGGGTCAATGGTGTTCCTCTTGATGGAAGTCTTCTTTGACTTGATGGGCTTCTCAAAGTGAACCAGGCTGATCTTCATGTACGGGTCTGCAACACACAGACGAGGGAGGGCGACGTAAGGTTATGTGCGTACACATATTGAGTGATGTAACTCCTGATTCTGAACAGCAAACGAACAATGAAAAGTAAATGCTTTTTTCTTTACGTTCTTTTTACCTCGATCTTTAGAACCTGTTAGTCTGTGTATATTGGGTCCATATGGATGCAGACTTATCCAGAAGTGAGGAGGTGAAAATGATGTCAACTTACGTCAAATGTTGACATATCCGATGTCATATCATCCGGCACAAATTCACTCATGCAAAGAAGTTTGGTCAGTGAAAACAAAACAAAACAACAAAAACATCCACCTTGCTAAATAACGTCTCACCCCAGTATTGACTCATCTGATCCCTACTGCAAATTACACGTTCAACTCGCACAACGATAGTTCCTTTACACATTTAATTGAGTTCTTTTTGTATGCAACTTCAAAGTTAAACATAAACATCGAGCATATTTTCTCTTCTCATATAGTTACTACCCATTCTTGCTCCATCATATCCTCGTAATCGTGTACCATCACTTTCTCTCTCTTTTCTTTTCTTTTTTTTTTTTCCTCTTCTTTGCCTCTCCTAACCTGTGATCAATTTAGGATGTTGGGACTTACATGATGCCAGACTCCATGCAAATCTTGTTAAGAGATATCCCACCTGGTGTGATTTTTTAGTTTTCTTTGTTTCTTTTTAAAGAGATCAACATTTTTCATCTGATCTAAGATTTTACAGATGAAAGATTTTTAACAAAATTCTGGTGTGTTTTTTTAGAAAGTCGGTTTTAATGACTTGAGTGTGTGTGTGTGTGTGTGTGTGTGTGTGTGTGTGTGTGTGTGTGTGTGTGTGTGTGCGTTAGTTAGTTAGTTCTTGAATTTAACGTCTGTTCACTTTAAGTGATATTAGACAAATGCAGAAATGAGTGGATGAGAGAAATGGAAATAGTGTATGAAAAATGCTAGTATAGGCCTACGTACGAGTGTGTGTGTGTGTGTGTGTGTGTGTGTGTGTGTGTGTGTGTGTGTGTGTGTGTGTGCGCGCGCGCGCGCGCGCGTGTGTGTGTGTGCGTGTGCGACTTTGACAATTGAAATAAAAAATACTGTTCTAAATGTAACAATTTTAAAGATAGATTAAAACAAACAAACAAACAAAAAATGGAAATATTTACACAAACGAGCCAACTGGGCTTAACATCAAAGAATTTACAAATGTAAAAAAGGCGTGAAGATTCTGGAAAATGCATAGGGAATCTTTTTGTCGGAAGTTGGAGAGAGATGAGTTAAAATTGGGACAATTAAAAAGAAAATGCAGTGTGTGTGTGTGTGTGTGTGTGTGTGTGTGTGTGTGTGTGTGTGTGTGTGCTAATTCAGTTCCGGCTGACTGTTTTTCATCATTACAAGAGGGAAAGTTCTGGGTGAGTTAAAAGTTGGAGTCCACCAGCCGCCGTGGCGAAGTGGTTAGCGTCGCGGACTCCCGGCTGGGAGGTCGTAGGTTCGAATCCCATCAGAGTCATATGGGTTTTTCTGCCCCGACCGGCTCCTACCCAGAGTTGAGTTTGCTGCGGACTCAGTTGGGAAGACTGGGACCACACAGTCGAGTTTCATCCACTTAATGGATGCGTTTCTGAGAGTGTTGCTCAAATTTCCTGACCAACACTGCAGGTGCCTGTATCTCTCGGGCCTGGTTGATGCCGGGATATATTATGAAAGGAAGCGTAGAGTACAGCCCTGTCATGTAGTCTCAGACCGAAATGGAAATCCGTAGCATCATCGTAATCATCCTCATTCTCATCGATCAGCATTAAAAAAAAAGTCTCAAATTCTGTGGCCCTTCATGCCCTGCTCTCATGGTGACCTCAATTTCGATGTCCTCTCCACGTCTGTGGCCTTGGTTTGGTTCCGCCGGGGTCACCGGTATCGGCGAGGCCATGGGGGCTGTCGTTGGACGGATGTGGTGGCGCCCTCCTGAGGGAGAGCTCACTCACGCCGGCTCCGCGACTAAGCAATTATTGTCGTCAGTAGGGGGCTTAGTAGGTGGTGTCCTGCGTATGTCAGATCAGAACAGGCACCACTGAACACCACCGAAGTGACTCGGCAGCAGTGCAGTGTCTCCTCCGGTGGGTTGCCTCTTGACGACTTGACATTGACTGCTCCCTGTGGATTGCCGGTGCCGGGGCTGCGGCGGGGCCTGACCGGGCTGTGGCTGTGGACAGGGTGTTGGAATGAGCGGCGTGGGTGCACTGCCTCTGAGGTGGCGCAGAGGTTGGGACAGCAAAAAAAAAAAAAAAAAAAAAAAAAAAAAAAAAAAAAGTTGGAGTCCACTTGGAATACCAGAACGTATCTGATGTTGGAGAGAAGCGTTTATCTCTCTCTAGATGCTGGTGACTGATCCACCTTCTCTTTAGGCACGCTGATCTTGTTGGGGTGTTGTCTCAGCTGGCCGATAACAGGCACACCCAGGGTAGGAATATGAACCCAGGCTCTGCCCCAAAAAACAGAACCTGCTCTGTAGTCAGGTAGCTGAGAGTCTGGCTTGTCAAGTTATCACTCTTGCCCTCTAGCTTTCAGTAAATGTGTGAGACCTCAGCCGACAAAGGATTGACTAGCATAAACGTATCTGCCATAATTATCAGTCTGCACTTTCACTCACATTTTGAGTGGATTTTAACAAGGGGTAGGAGACAGTAATACAACGATAAACAATTGAAGTCAAACATCTCTTCAATTTTTCTTATGAATTAAGTTGAAGTTACTTGGATTACACTTAATCCAAGTACCTATGTTGATTACAGACTTACAGTCATCCACTACGAAGCATTAACTCTTTCTACACTAAGGACCGCATATCCGGTCCTTATGTTTATAACCTTTGTATACTAAGGACCGCATATGCGATCCAAAGCTTTGGAATTTTTCTCCGAAGTGAGCGAACCTTTGGTACAAAACTATTGTTACTAATTGGAGTGCAGGCTACTGGTACTTAGGCTTTTCGAGCTGAATGCTCGCTAGCAGACGCCGTTAACACCACGTCACCAGCTCGGTTTGGCTTGACGTGGCAACAAGTCGTTGTCTGCAACTATGTCAACCATGTGTGGTGAAAGAAACACTACAAATCGCTGTTACAATGTGACTGAAGCCCTTGAATTGTTGCTAACATTTGAATAAATTCAGGGCATAAAACCAGTTAATGTAATTTTTTTTGTTCATAGGGTGTGTACCACCTCTATTTTTACACGACACGCAAAATTTCATATTCGTTGTCATGCATACTGTCTTACAAAATAAATAGAAAAATAAAATTGCTCTATTATTTGTGGTTTCTCAATCCTCTATAAACGTCACTTGAAAAAAAATCACAAGTCTATGTTTATTCATTTTTTTAAAATGATTTTTTTAAAATATAGAAATGATCAGTTTCTGGGTGAAGTAAGGGGAGATAATAGCTAGTATAGAATGAGTTAAGGCAATGAACAGTATTCATAAATCAACTTAACAATTTTCACCCACTATAGGCATACTGTTTTTTCCTTTCAGAAGATAACATTCAGTGATCATCTTAACAGATGGTTTTGAAAACTGGCAAAGAGTCATATTGTTAACACAGAATCAAGCATCTTAACATATTTTTACCAAATTATGGCAAACAAACTACTACAATAGAATACTCATTTATCGTCTTGATAGATGTCACCAAGTACTGGCATAAAGTTATACTGTTTAAAACACATGGCATACATACAAGCAATACATAGTCTCAAAACTTAAGAAACATAGTTTCTTCTTCTTCTGCATACGCAGGCTGATACTCCTGTGGACACTCCATATATGGACAGGCAAGTATTAATCCCATCTACCCAACAAAGGGAGTGGAGATTTGTGTGTATGACCGTTTCTTATCCCGCCATTAAGGCAGCCATACTCCATCTTCGGGGAAGGTGCATGCTATGTGTAACGTGTCATCCATACCAACGGCCAAACTGGCCCTCTCTTCCGAAAGTTGGTGACGGGATTTTACGTGTGTGCAAGATGTTATGCGTGCGTTCACACATAGAACCTCGGTTTATAGTCTCATTCGAAAGACTGTATAGGAAATGGAGTCAGAACTAATGTTAACTCCGAGGGAAAAATCCCCCTGTACCGGCGGAGATTTGAACCTGCAACCCTTGGATTACGAGTCCGGCGCTATACCAATTGAGCTATTCCGGTTTCAACTTACAGTTCTTCTGGGTTTTGATAATCAGTGAAACCTTACACAGGATCACAGAGTAGGAGAGATAATCTTTCGCCTGTCTGGTTTGTGACATGTCACTTGACAGCCCCACCCTCCTGTACAAATGTACGACCCCCTTCTACTCCCCTCTTTCTTTCTCTCTCCCTTTGTCTCACAAACGGCAGTATAGATTACTAATCTACGTCAACTTTCCATCTCTCCCCCTCACCCCTCTCAAACCCCTCACTCTTCCCGCAGTCTGTTTGAAGTCGCCGACAGCCCGGCTTTGGGACCAATGACACGAAAAAAGGTGACACCATTTTCTGGAGTAAGTCGCCTGCTTCTCTCTCTCTCTCTCTCTTTCTCTCTCACCCCCCCCCCCCCCTCCTCCACCCGCCCCCTTTTGCTTATCTTGTGTGCAGGCGATCATCTCCGGTTGAGACAAAGGATCTTGTTCTCTCTCCTTCCCTTCCACTACCATGCACTATTGCAATCGTGCATGCATTCCGCCCATGCATGATGCAATTATGTTTAACAGTGCCCAGTCAAATAGCATGAAGGCTCACTAAAAGCAAACCCATCTGCTAAGAAAAACATTCTCGAATCTGCTACACATTTTCTCACACTGTAGGGGTATGGAATGACCAACCTCCTCCCTTTTCTTTGTCTTTAGTGACACAAAGCAAACCAGAACAGGTACCTGAATGGACAGCTTAGCCCAGAAAAAGGGGCAACTCACTGTGAGCACTCTGCTCTCCACAGACGGCTGTAATACTGATCAACCCTAGTGAATCAAGAATTACAACAGGGGTAAACCAGAGAGAGTGAAAGGTTATCTCACCTACTCTGATCATGTCTATGATTGATTGGTTCATCCTAGAAGAACTGTAAGTTGAAACTATGTTTCTAAATTTTGAGACTATGCCTTGATTGTATGTATAGTATGCCATGTGTTTTAACAATATATCTTTATGTCAGTACTGGGGAACATATATACATTATTATACACATATTACTGTATGATACTGTGTGTGAACGTCTGCACAGCAGTTTTGCCGAACAAGAGATCCCTGGTTGAGCTGGGTATATTTCATTGACTGGAGAAAAGCCTGAAAAGAAAAAAAAAAAACAGACTATTACCCAGTTATCTTCAATCCCATCACTGAATACAAAACCATCCTAGAGTGCCTTAGGCAGGCAGAGTGTGCTACACAGGAAGTGGGACAAGAATACGTGATTACCACCTTTGATCTGGGTGCATGCATGAAGGCCTATCCCCTTGTCTGGGAGCGAGCCTTAGGAGGTACGAGAAACATTCTCTTTGGCATCTTTCACCTCATTTCTGCATATCTCAAAATGATAGGCAAAAAATGAATGGAAGTGGTCTGTCTGACATTCTTGTGGAAGCAGAGATCATCAGCTCAGGTTCCTTGAAAGGCATCGAGACAGGGAAACATTATGACCGTGCTTTGCACTGCCTCAAGACAATGCTTGAATGTCTGGAACGTGTGATGTTGGCAAAGTACCTGAGCATGGCAGGAACTGACAGTGACTTTCTGTGTCTGAAGAAACCACAACCCTGCTTGCTGCAACAACAGTATCCTCAGTGCATGACTCTGTCAGGCAGCTGCTTGAAGACAACACTGTGGACGACTTCTTCAGAGACTATGAACAGTACAGAGAAGAGGTGAGACGAGGGAAGCATGGAAAAAAAACTCCCCAGTTCTGGCTGACGTACATGGATCATATCTGGCTTGTGCTGTCTCTCTTGTATGCTGTGAAGATGAATGACTTTGAGCTGTATGCCCAGTGCCTACTGGTGATGCCTGATCTGTTCTTCAGCTTTGGAGGTCAGAACTATGTGAGGTATCTCACATTCTTTGGGCTCTTCATTGCCAACATTGAAGTCTCACACCCAGGTGCTACAGAGCTGCTGAAGCATGGGGCATTCAGTGTGGCAAGATCGTTCATCCCTGGGAATCGATGTGCTGTGGACAAGACGATGGAAGAGACCTTCCTGCACAATGCCAAGAGCAGGGGTGGGGCAGCTGCAGCTGGTGCCGGTCTAATAGGGATTGCATCAAACTATCCAGCCTACCAAAAATGGGTGAGAACAACTCATGAGAGAACAAAATACATGCAAGTGACATTTGACATGGCAGAAATGTCAAGAGACAATGATCTGGACACTCAGCACCGTGACCTTCGTCCAACAGAAGTCACCAGCAGTGAAAAGAGAGTGGCAACAGCAGTTGCAGCGGTAGAAAACTTCACTAACCCATTTGAGGTACATGAAAAGGAGAAGCTGATCATGCTGTCATCGGGTGCCACAGTTCCTGGTGATATTGAACGGGATGTCCTACCTGCAGAGACAGCAGGCAGAAGTCAGAAAGCAAACTTCATCACTGAGAGACTAGAAGTCAGAGAACATTTCTTTCAGCCAATCAAGCAGCTCAAGCTGTGTCAGACATGTCAAGGAAAGTCACACTGAAGTCAACTCAGAACAAAGTGACCGAGTACAGGCACCAAGGAAATGTTGCCTTCCAGCTCCTGGTCAAGTCTCAGACTGGTGATCTGGACATGGATCTGAAAGAGCTCATGACCTACCAGCTGACCCCTGTTCCTTACAGCCTGGGGACAGCAGATGGTTATATGGCAAAGACTGACAAGAGTACTGCATTTCACTACCTGACAAAAGAGGCTGAGGATGCACACTTGCTGCCTGTTCATGAAACTTTAATGATCATTGATGGCAATGCAACATTCCATGCTATGCAGCAAGTCCCTCCACATTTTCACCAGATCTGCCAGAAGCTGTACGACATGGTGCCATTATCTGTTGACTTTGTGTTCAGCACAGATATGTACCAAGAAGTCGATGGAACGAAACAGAAGAGGGTGTGGTGACAAGATCATCCTGGAAGGAGATAGCACAAAGCGACCTGCAGATGGAAAGCCTTCCTGGCCAGTGATGAGAACAAAGTTCAGTTCACTCAACTGCTACTGGGGGGAGCAAGGACTCTTTTGCTGAAAAGCACCAGGGAAGGAACACAGTCCTTGTCTGTGAAGGGAAAACATTCAAGCTGACATCAACTGATGGTGAAACGACTGACAAAGAGGAGCTACATTCATTGTCATCTACCCAAGAGGAGACAGACTCACCTGTCATTCTGTACTCTAAGTATGGACAAGAGCAAGGATACAAGTATATTTGCATGAAGAGTCCTGACATAGATGTGTTTTTCATCCTGTTGAACTTTGCCTCTCAGCTGGAACGTGTGACACTCCTCTTTGATACAGGCAAAGGCAACAAGAAGCAACTGATAGACATAAGTGACCTTGCCAGAGGACTCACTCAGCCATTCTCCTCCGCTCTTCTGTGGCTGCATGCTTTCACTGGCAAAGGCAAAGTGAAGGCAGTGAAAGTTCTTCAGCAGAAGCCAGCATTCGTGCAGACCCTGGCACAGCTTGGGGACATCTGGGAAGTGAAGGAAGAGATGACTGACAAGCTGGAGTCCTTCACTTGCTGCATCTATGGAAGGGCACGCTTCAGCAAGGTTAATGACTTGAGACACCACATGCTGAAAGAGAAATGTGGCGAGATCATCACTGCCAGTCAGAATGTAGACCTGGCTACTTTGCCACCATGTCGGCGCAGCTTGAACCAACACGTTCACCGCTGCAATTACCAGGTTGCCATCTGGAAACATGGAGACCAGCCTATGCCAGACATTCCCAGTCCCACAGAAGGCCATGGATGGAAAATGAACAATGGGGTGCTGGAGCCTCTGTGGAGAGAGGAGGAAGAAGAGCTGACTCTACCTCAGGCTGTCATTGATTACCTGAATGGTGTCAGTGACGCGGATGATGAAGATGAAGAAGATGGAGAGTGCATCTTACAAAATGGCCTGGACGATTCACTGTACTCCAGTTCTGAAGATTCTGATGAAGCTTGAAAGTGAAATTTCTGATGCTTCATTGACTGTTGATGAAGAGAGAATACAGACAAATTATGCCTTTGAAAAAGACCGAGAACTGTGCTTTCACCACACCTTGAATACTGTATGTTGTGTTGCGCTATACATATTTGTTGAAAGACTGTTAATGCTACATTTTGTTACACGAGAATACCAGCCATATTAAACTTTGAGCAACAAAACCATTCTGGACAATTAAGAACATAAACTCCCATCAAAACCAAACTATTTGGGGGTTTGAAAGGCTGTCAAAATGGTCGTTTGGTGTCTTTGTCGAAATCTTGAATTTTGGGGGTAGGGGAGATAAATGTGAAAGTGTGACTTTATGCATTACTCATGTGGTTCCAGGTACAGTCAGAAACTACCAAGAGGCATTGTAGTATAATATGATTCATCAGAACAGTTGATTTTGGCCTTTTGGTTTTGTGGAGAACAGTTGACATGCCACCGATGCAGTGAAAATATCGGTACATAAAAGTTACCCACTACTGCACCCAAACAATGAATGAGAAAAGACTGATCAAGCTACCACCAGGCACACTGATAAGTAAGTAATAAAACTAGTATAAGCAAAAGCTGATTTCTTGTTTATTTACAGGAGCTATTTCAAGTTACATTTGAATGGCGCAAATGAGTGTGTTAAAGGGTACCCTTACGCCAAGGGCTGTAACTCCTGTGCATCCCAACTTTTTGATGGAAACATTTTAGATTCGTGTTTAGGACACTCCAAGAAACATTTTGACACCAGTCATGATAACCCCTGGGGGGGGGGGGGGGGGGGGGGGGGGGCGGGGCGTGTGCAAGGGAGGCCTAGCTGGCTTGTGGCCTACTACACATCTGGTCTCTGTTGCCAGTTTGACTAACAGGCTGTCAGAGTCACGTGACTGCCGATTGTGTGACTATAGACTGAGAAAGGGGGAGGTAATAGTAAGCAGAGGGAGGGGGGGGGGGGGGTTGATCATCACCCACCACCTATAGTGTGAGGGACTGAGTAGAAGATCCGAGAATGCTCTCTTAGCTGTTGGCATTGTTTAAAGACTTTTCACGATTTGACAAAGCTACATTGTCCCCACCTATCAAGACATGGGTAGAAGGGATATCTTGCCGTTTCAGGTAATTTCTTCATGCATGGGTGGAACGCTCAACTGCCATGGTGCAATTGCCATGATGCAGATGGTGGAAGGGAAGGAGGAGAGAGAGAGGGGGTGGGGGTGTTGACATAAGGTAGAAATCTTGACTGCCGTTCATGAGACAAAAGAGAGAGAGAGAGAGAGAGAGAGAGAGAGAGAGAGAGAGAGAGAAAGAAAGAGGGGGGAAGGAGGGGGAGTAGAGGGTGGGGGGTGGGGGTGGGAGGGGGGATTGTAGAAGATGTTTGGCTGGCAATTGTCATGTCACACTTTTCCAATAATACTGTTTGCATCAGTTTCCCTTCCCTCTTCCCTGTCCATGTGTGTGCAGGTGTATGAATCTGAGCTCTCTTCCCCCCCCCCCCTCCCCCTTAAATTGTAAAATCCCTCCCCTTCTTCCCTCCACTCACATGACATCAACATTCAAAACTAGCATGCACCTATCCACCACCACAAAACCAGTTTACTATATCCTTCACCAACATACACTCACACTATAATACCCCCCACTATTTTACCCCATACATAACCTACAGCTTTCTCCCCCCCCCCTCCCCCTCACTACACCCTCTCCATTTACTATATTTATTCTTTACTCAGATTCCAGTCCCTTCCCTCTTCTCCAGCTTATTTTCTTTCAGTTTTATGCACTATCTCCTGTACATGATTTTCCTTTCCCTCTTCCCTGTATGTAGATGGAGATTAAGTAATATGAGCCCCTCATCCGTCTCTCCTGTTTTCTTTCTTTTTTCTTCTTTTTTTTTTTGCATGTTAACCCTTTTCCCATCGATCAATTCCATTTCTTTCTGACCAGTATTTTATTTTTTTTTTTATAGTAATACCAACATTATTTCACTTATCACAATTACTATCATTATGATCATCATCCAACAGTACTGTTTATTTTTCCAATGATACTGTTTGCCCTTTTGTCTGTGTGCGTGCGTGTGTGTTCTTTTTCTGTTAACAGACATGTTAACCCTTTTTTCATTGATCATTTCCATTTCTTCCCAACCAGCATTATTATATTAATACCTACATTTCATATCACTTATGACAATGAACATCATCCAACAGTACTTTTCCAATAATGCTGTTCGCATCAGTTGCCCTTTCCTTTTCCCTGTGCATATTTGTACGTAGGTATATGTATATGAGGCCCCCCCCCCCCCCTTTCTTCTCTTAGTAGTTATCCTACTGAACTGGTAAGTAACCTGCAGACAAACATCAACAAACTGATTACATGGACGGAAGTGAATCGTATGTCCCTCAGTACCAATAAACAAAATGCATATTATCACTCAACAAAAGTGGCAGAAAATGAGTTCCTCATTCGCACCATTACATGCCCAAGGACAAAAGATTAAAGAGGTTACATCGTATTGACGATGATGTCTTGGTCTTACCACATTGCTTATCTTGGAAAACGTATTTCCAAAAGAATATATCAACTTGCAAAAAATAAACATTTTCTAAATCTTCATTCATAATTTTCATGCGCATATCCTTTCTCTTATCAATTATGCATTCACTTTATTAGATAATGCCAGCGAAACTAATCTGAAACAAGTAAGTCGTTTACATAATAAGGCAATTAACTTAATTCATTTGAAATCTAGTACCTTGACAAGGAGTGATTACAAAACTCTAAATATTCTTCCATTTAAAGACAGACACTGCTTCAACTAATGCTTATGCAAGCACAATGTAATGAATGGATCAGCTCCAAAGAAAATCACCGAAAGCTTTGCCATCAATAGGCCCCAGACCCAGTCCCCGAAGCAATCTTTATAAATCAAGTTTTGTACACTCTGGAGGGACCGTATGGAATAATTTGTCTTCCTCTTTAAAATCATGTCCCTCGAAACAGGCATTTATAAAAGCACTAAAAAGCATCTGATGGAAACTCTATGCCACAGTTAAAGGTCACCTCCTTCTCTCTCTCTCACTCTCTCTGCATTTGAAATTGATGTTCCAACAATAGTTTCTTTTTATTTCATATGTTGTAACAGGAGTAATGTACATATTTGTATGGTTAAAGTTGTGTGCTTTTGAAAATGTTTGTAATTTCCCCCTTTGTATGCTATCTTTGTTTCTTTCTTTTTATGAGGGCAGGATGTAACAAAGCTTGACAGCTTATTCTTCAACCGTCAATAAACATAATTTTGACTTGACTTCACACACACACACACACACACACACACACACACACACACACACACACACACACACACACACGTGCACGCCTGCATATATGGGTAGTAATCATAGTCGTTTCCTGGGCTGTTACATGCTTTTTTTAATGGATAGAGCAACGTTACCTTTTGCCCAGCCGGGCGCAAAATGCCATCCATATCAGTGCAGTCACCACGTTGAAGTCAACTCACAAGTAAAAAAAACTTGTCCACACAACTCTTTGAAATACACCTAAAAACACACCGGAAATGTCGTTAAACATTGCTCTTCCGTAAAATCAAATCAGATGAAAAATGTTAATCTCTCTCAGAAATTCAAAGATCACATCAGGTGGGACAATTCTGAGCAAGGTTTTCATGGAGTGTGCAGTAAAGTGTTTATGTCTCACATCATGCAAGTCCCAACACTCTAAAGAATGTTTCACTGTGATTGGTACATGACATGGAATGCACCATGGAGCTTCTTCACCTTTTAAAAGATAAGAATGGGTGTAAAACGGGTGGCCTGTATGCAAACGGCACATACGCTTCGGGAACATGGTAAAACACTTTCAGGTTTGGGTGGATTTTAAACTTGGATAAATCACAAACGACTCTAAGGTTTGTATCTACATTGTGGCATTCTGCCGTACTGCAGAGCTTTTTGTTGTTGTTGTTGCTTGTCACAGCTCGACAAAAAATCACAATAACCAGAAATAGTTAGTGTCTTAATAAGGTCTTGAAAAGAAAATGATAACTCTTATACCCTTCTCCGTTATTGCTGCAAAAGTAATAGATTTGTTATTATTTCTTAGTGTACATAATCAACAGCTCTTTACAATTAGTAGATGGTTAACAAATAATGTTGATCAGTTGTTAACAAAGAATGGTAATCAAGCATCTTGATAGTTTTTACCAACTTGTGGCAAAGAAACTATTACAATACCCCTTCATCATCTGTATAGATGTCACCACGTATTTGGGCATATGGTTGGCATACACACAATCCATGCAAAGTCTCCAAATCTAGAAACATTTTAGCGCGCCTACATCAGTACATGCCAACTGACAAAGGACTGTTTAACATAACTGCGTCATGCACAGGCTGAGCGCTAACAGTCACGGTGGTGGTAAAAGGGAAAGAAAGGGAGAGAGAATGATCCTTTGTCTTAACCCGAGACGATAACTGCGCACAAGATAAGCGGGAGAGGAGGGAGGTGACAGCAGTGTAAATATTATTGCCGTGTTCACACAAAGGGAAAGAGAAACAAAGAGGTGGGGAAGAAGGAGGGAGTAGACAGGGGTTGTGTGTGTGTGTGTGTGTGTGTGTGTGTGTGTGTACACTTTGTACAGGAGGTGTAGGAGTGGATAGCGTGGTTGTCAATTACGTCCCGTGACATCGACTTAAGTGGCTAGGTGCCATCGACCTAAGTGGCTAGGTGCCATGTAAACTGTTCAGTTGAGTTGGAAATTGATTGCAGTTTTTCATGTGGGCTTTATTTCTTCATAAGAGTCAGAGAAAAGTTGTGTGCACAGCAAAAATTACTGCGCCAAGGCCTTGCTTAAGGAGTCTAGTACTTATAGACTGGTGCAGTTGGATTGTTTTGAGAATTTTTATTGTGTCTGAAAGTTGATTCTCATTTTCTTTCATATGGCCAGGTGGTTCCAAGCAGACATGTTAAAATAAAAGGAATGGGATTATTTTGGACTCGTGGAGCTGGCGCAAAGACAGGGGCACGGGTGAGCGCAAAGGCCTGAAATGTGTGTCACCTAATATAAGGGGAAAATCATGTATTTAAAGATTTTTAGCGATTTAATCGGTGAAGATCCCCCAAAACAAGGGAAATAGCTGGTGGGAAGTTGTTCTTCTGATCAATTATCAGTTTAACATTAAATGCTGGTGCAAATGCAAATGTATGTGCAAATGTATGGTAGTACATTGATTATGTAGTGTTTTAATGCAAAATTCTAATGGTGGCCAGTGGCCTGTACAGGCTATCACAGCAAAAATGAATGTGCCAAGGCCTTCCTTAAGGAGTGAGAATTTATGGACTAGCACAATTGGATTGTTTCGAGAATTTTATTGCGTCTGAAAGTTGATTCTTCTCATTTTCTTTCATATGGCCATCAAGGTACAAGCGAGGTGGTTTGTTCCAAGCAGACTGATTAAAATCAAAAGAATCGGATTACTTTGGGCTCTCAGGGTGGGTGCAATGAGGGGCCAGAATAGCTCAGTGGTAGAGCGTCAGATTCGTATTCTTGGTGATCCTCGGGTTGCAGGTTCGAATCTCCGCTGGGCCGTTTCAGTACATGGGGAAATTTCCCCTCAGAGTCAATATTGGTTATGACTCCATTTCCCATACAGTCTTTCGAATGAGACTATAAACAGAGGTTCCGTGTGTGAATACACACATAACATCTTGCACACATGTAAAATTCCATCACTAACTTTCGGGAGAGAAGGCCAGTTTGGCCGTTGGTATGGATGACATGTTACACATAGCATGCACCTTGCGTGAGAAATGGAAAGAAGGAAGGAAGTAAGGACATTGAGTGAACGATATTGAATGATATTGACTGGATGACACGTGAAATTACTGAAAGAAGCGCCAGCTGGCAGCTCTTCAGGCAGCCCGTTGTGTAAACGAGTGTGGATTGTAAAGTGCTTAGAGCTTGGTCTCTAGCCGTGGATAGGCGCTGTAAAAGTATTCATAATAATGATAAAGATAGGATCACGGGTGAGTGCAAAGGCCTGAAATGTGTTGTCAACAAAGGAGAAAGTAATGTATTTGACGATTGTGATTTCATTGGTAAAAATCTCTCTAAACGAGGGAAATAATTGGTGGGGAGTTGTTTTTTTTTTTTAAATCAGTTATCAGTTCAACATTAAATGCTGGCTAAAATTTATGGCAAGCCTCAAAACGCTTACGTGAATTATAGTATTTTGGCGCAAAATCCTAATTGTGGCGTATGGCCACGACCCCCTCCCCCCACCCCCTCCCCTTCAATCTCCGCCTCCCTCCCCCTTCACCTCTCTCTCCCCCCCTCTTACACACTCACGCCATACAACGCCCCTCATACTAGTCCAGGAAGCCAACAACGGCCTTGGTGACGTCATCACCGCCATGGCAACAAGAGAGTTGCTGGTTGGTAGGGATGACAGTGGTGGAGGTCCGGGTAAACGAAGGAATACGGTGGACGCTTGGGAGAGGAGAAAGAGGGACGGGAGAGATGGTTAAGGGGAAGACAAACCAAAGGTGAAACCAGGCTGATCAATACATTTGTTCTGGCTTGCCGCCAATCGATACAGAGGATAACGGGGAAAACAAGAAGAAGAAGAAGCCATAAAACGGAGAAATGAATACAAGGAAGGCAGACGTAGAAGACAGGTCGGTGATCTGAACTGGACAACAGATAGACAAATATATCAACATGCATGCAAGGGCACTCTCTCTATCTCTCCCTCTCTTAATTATATGGGTTAAGGCAAAACGATACTGATAAGATAATCAAAAGTGGCAGTCCATGCCAGCTGAAAGCCTGTGGTGTGTGCGTGCGTGCGTGTGCACGCGCGTGTGTGTGTGGGGGTGTGTGTGTGTACACGCGTGCATGTGTATGTGTATGTGCCAACTCATTTCCTTCAAATTAACGATTTCCATATTCTTTGTTTACTCACGCTCCTGTTCCATTGCATTCTCCGATTCACCTCTACCCTTCATCAGTTGTGTTTCAAAAGAATACCCCATATTGCTTCAACCATTTTATTCTTTCTTATCTTTTTGTTTGTTAGTGTTTTTTCTTTTTAACATCTATTTGATAAGCAGCAGCATCCATATCCATGACAGCTAAGGCTTCCAAAACTACAGCTGTTCTTCGCTCTGCAACAACAATCTTTACTATTCAGTATGTGCAGGGAACATTAAAAGAAATTACAGTCGATGTGATTTATGAACCAAATAATGCTAGTGAAACTTTCATAATATAAGACAGACACGTTCAAACAAATGGTAGGTGTGACTGTACAGACACAGACACACAGATAGCTGGATGACAGACAGCACATGGACACATGTGTATATGTACGCCCATACATGTGCACACAACCACACACACGCACGTGAGTGACGCGTTTTTCTTGAGTTCAAGTCAAAAGCTAAAGTGAACAGACTTCAACTAGCTGCAATGGGATGCTGTGTGGAAATCTTTTGTGCAAGCATTGGAAACTTTGTCTTTGTTGTACGGGCACTTTTGTCGAAGAAAGCAAAAGCAGCTAGAATGCAGTAAATTTCAATCGGCATTCTGCTTGCTATGTTAATGATTGGTGGAGGGGAGCCAAACCCAGGGCCCAGTGACAAGCAGCAAAGTATGCATCAAAGAAGACTGGCTAACAGTGCCAACACATCAACACCCCCCTCAAGGAAAGCTGGCACCACCAGCAGATCTACCTTTCCTTAAAAAGACCAAACAAGAAGAATGTGACAAAATGCTTGACAACTCCACCTGATCAGTCCCAAACCCCATCTTGTCCAAACTGTACAACCCCCAAAAGGCAGAATAGATTTTAAATCTATGCCTACTCTCCCCTCTCAAGGCCCCCCCCCCTTATTACTTGACACAAAGGCACCTTGCCTTCTCCACCCCTCTCTCTCTTAGAACGGCATGGGCCACCCAGCTTAACGCTGTATGTAACAAAGAAAGTTTACACGTCACTCGTGTAGATGTCACCACCTTTCACCTCCCTCTCTCTCTCTCGCATATCTACTTTGCCTGTGATTGACTAATTGTCGGCGCACTACAGAGAACCCTTTCCCTCTCTCGCTCACCTCCCTCCACTCTATATCCACCATCCACTTGCGGACGCTGCGGACAGCTGGTCAATGACGGCATTGTGATGACCTGCGCTGGTCTCATTAGCATTCGTTCTAAAAATGTGTGCATAAATTATTGGTCGTTGATCTCAGTGACTAGGCACTGCTGAAATTCAAACGTTTTCCGCTGTGAATGATGGTAGGAATAGATCCCTCCCCCTCTCACTCTCAGGGTTTTGATTGACACCCTGTCAGCCAGATTAGAAATCTGATTTGACAGTTTAGAATACATATAGCAGACACATAGCCTCACACGCTCACTGATACCTCCAGACCAGCTGTAGATCAGAACTAAGGAACAAGACTGATGCCAGGGTTAATCAAGAGAGAGGGCATGGTAATCTCCCTCTGATCTGAAAATCTGGTCTAACCTTTTGCTGATTCACCCAGGAAATGTAAGTTGTAACTATGTTTCACATTTCAAATCTATGTACTGATTATATGTATGCCATGTGGTTTAGCAGTGTAACTTTGTCCTAATACTGGATGACATTTATCAAAGAGATAAATGTTTGTCCTGTGTAGTCTGCTTGTCACCATGTGGTAAAAGCTATCACCATGTAGCTATGATTGTTTGTCAGCAATCTGACCACTATTCTTTGTGTTCAACCTGACTTTTGCCAGTATGCAATTCTATCTGTTAAGATGATAAATGAATGATAAACTTAGATCAGAAAAACAGTATGCCTGTACTAGGTGAAAACTGCTAAGCTGATTTATAAATACTGGTAATTGTTGGAATGCTTTGTAGTGTATGACTTTAAGTCTACACCACATGTGTCCTTGGGCTAAGTGTATTCCAAGTTAATGTAATTAAACTCATAAGAAACACTGAAGAGTTATTTGACTGAAACTGTTAGCATTGTATTATTGTCTCCTACCCTTTTGTAAGCTTAACCCAGCCTTTAAACAAAAGTGGAGATTGATAGTTATAGTAGAAACTCTAAAATAGAGTAAACATTTGCTAGCTGAGTTCTCACACCTGTTCTGAAAGATAAGAGGGTAAATGTGTGAACTCGACAAGCCAGCCACTCAGCCACTTAACTACAGACCAGGTTCTCTTTATTGCAGACCTGGGACCGTGGCTACACTACAAACTGTGGCTAAACCGTAACCGTGGCTACACCAGAAATAGGGCTTATGCCATACACCATGGCTACTCCAGAAACTGGGGTTACGCCATAAACACTGGGCAAGACCGGTTGTGAAGACACACTGCAGCCCAGCACTACAGCAACAGGTCTACACATCAGTCACCAGCCACCGGAGAGATCAACTATCCTCTTCGACTTAAGCTGAGTTACCATAATCCAATTGGACTTCAATTCACCCAGTTCATTCAGAACTTTCCCTCTCTGAATGATGAAACAGTGAGAACATGTCTATGATTACCACTTTGGCTACTGCACTGCGAAGTGGATGTGTAAAAGAGTATGCATTCAGAGTAACATTGACATGCTCACTGTATTCGACTTAAACTCAGCCTATAGAACAGATATATATATATATATATATATATCTACCGATGTGTAAGCAAGTAAAGTTGATGTGTGAAATTGCACTTAACTTGTGTCAGTTCTCTGTTTGAACATGAGTGTTGAATGATTGAACATCAGTGTTGAATGTTTGAACTTCTTTCTTTAATTCTGTTTCTCAGAGCTACAAGTACTTTTAAAAGTACAAGCCTCAGCAAACTTATCTCAGAGCCACTATTGAGTATTTTAACAGTACCCGGAATAAATATAAATTTCTTTTGATGACTGATACCAGAAAGTTGCTCCTTCCAGCACTAGTAAGAGAGAGGGTGGAGGTGAAATGTTGATATAATTCTCATAGAGAAATTATTCCAAGTCTAGAGCCCTAGAGGTCCCACCTACCACTCCCAGCTCTCATCACAAAGGAAAAACAGCACAACTGAGATTTGACACTCTGATTATGGAGGGAAAGACTTACCTTTTTGACATTGAAAGAAAGTCAGGGGCAGAAATGATGGGCTGGCCAACAGCATGTACCATGGCTAAGGAGAGAAACTCCCCTTAAGTTTGAAATGTGTTTTTTTCCAATAAAAACAGACATTTCAAAGAAAGTGCTAACAATACTGATGATGAACATAATCAAACTAACCAAAATATCATTTCTACTAACAACGTAAGCTTAACTTCTGTGTTTCCTGAGGCCAAATAACATAAATCTTCAAACAAACTCTTTAAGAAATCTGGCATAAACTCTGATGAAAATGTATCTGTTTGTGGTTGCAATATTAGGTGGAATTCCATGTATTCATATACAAATGAAACAAATTCAAGGTCTGTTTTTGAGAATACTAAAACCAAAACTGTAAATAATTCTGCCAACCAATTACATGCTAACATTATTGTACAAACAGTAGTATAAAAGAGGACAACCAAACTACACTTGTCGGAGATGCAAAACCACAAGTTAGATTTATGGCTTGGAATGTTCAAGGACTAAAAAGTAAACTTAGAAATAAATCGTTTATATCTTTTTTTTCAGGAATTCAAATTTAACTCATTATCTGCAAAATGGTCATGCAAAAAAGATGAAATTGAAAATGCCTTTCCAAATCATACAGTCTGTTTTTCACCTCGCTTTAGGCGTTTTAAAGGTGGTGTTGTCGTTTGTGTGGACAAACAAACCGATTTTGGTGTTCAACGTTTAGTTGAACTAATTGAAGACAAAATCTTCTGAAATTTAATAAATCCATACTCAACTGTTCTCATGACTTTGTTGCAGCTTTTATATACATTGCGCCTAAATCTTCTGTGATATATAGCGAAGATAACGTACATGGGATTGAGTTGTTAGAAAACAACTTAGCTGATACTGAATGTACATTTCCTAACTTTCCTTTGATCATATGTGGAGATTTCAATGCTCGCACTGGTAGTCTATATGACATTGAGGATTCTAACAATAGACATGTACCACAATTACAAAAGATTGATTAATTTTTGAATGAAGTAGCAATACTGAAAGAAAGGAGATCAAAAGACTCTGATTCGAATAAATTTGGACACAAATTTGTAGATATGTTAAAAAGAGTAAATGTAAATGGACGGAAAGAGGGCGATAAGGGAGGGGAAATAACTTGTGAGCACTGTAGACTATTTTGTTTGTTCAGCTTCTTTATTTCATCACATTAATGATACATGTTTGTGGTAAGCAGAAGTGAGTCATATCATTTCCCTTTGGTTTCTGCATTTGACTTTTTTGAAAATAACTGTGTGATCCACGAAGAGGATTTAAAATTTTTTTTAATAAAGACAGGGTATGATTTATTTGTAATGAACCATTTCATAGTCAGTATACTCAAACTGCCACAGAAAAGGAATCAGAATTGATAAATTTCATGTCTGCATTAGATACAGGGGTGAATGTGGGATCAGACTGGAAAAAGCTGCAGAACCAATGAGATAAAAAACAGGGGGAAAGAACCAAACACGCAACGAACTTGGTAGGATGAAGAATTGTGAACAGTCAAAGCAGGATAGTAAGGTAAGGTAATGTTGCTTATTGCCCAGCCAATCAGGGCTGTCACCGCGTTGAAGTCAACTCACAAGTCATTCATTTATAGAACTCTTTAAGATACATTATGTAAAAACTCACCAAATTAAAAAAAGAAAAATCTTTACACTATAAAATCTCAGATCTGATGAAAAATGTTGATCTCTTTCAAGAATTCAAAGATCGCATCAGGTGGAACATCTCTGAACAAGGTTTTCATGCTGTAAATTGTTTGTGTCTCACAACATGCAAGTCTCAACACTCTAAAACAATATGTTTCATTGTGAGTGGTACATGACATGGAATACACCAGGGATCTTCTTCACTTTTTAAAAGGTACGAATGAGTAAAATATGAATGGCCGGTGTGCAGCTGGCATAGAACCGTTTCTTCTTTGCGACCACCTGACGTAGATGAGAGGAACTGTTTTAGGTTTGGACAGATCTGAAAGAGTCTGTTATTCGTCTGTTTATTCCAATCGTCCTGCCAGAGGTCTCTGACATAATCATTAACTTCTGGTTTTTGATCTGTATACGGGATAGACATGTTAGACAGTTTCCCTGTTGTGGCATTCTTGATCAGCCATTTCATTCCTTCCGATGCCAACATGACTGGGAACCCAAGCCAGAACAATGTTGTGACCGTCCACTTTCAACATGGTAAAAAGTTTTTAAAAACTGTTAAAGTTCAGGATGGTGGAGGTTACGGCCAGCCATCGTCTCCAAAGCTGACAGCAAATCAGACAAAATCAGAAAGTTCTTGTTTGTGGATTGAGAGATTATCTTCAATACTAGAACCAGGGCTGTAAGTTCAGCAGAGTAAACAGAAGCATGTGATGGAATATGTTCTAATAATATTTGAGAAAGAGCACCAGAGCAATAGGCTGCACAGGCCACTCCATCTTCAGACTTTGAACCATCAGTGAATATTTTCTGAAAGGATGGGAACTTTGGACAGAGACTGGCAAACAATGCCTTGTATGCCAGAGAGCTGGGGATTCTTTGCAAAAAACTGCAAGATCAAAGCGAATTTCTGGTGTGAAAACGGTCCACGGAGGCTTATCTGGAAACTTGGAGAAGTCAGACAACTCCTAGATCAAGACCTGCATTCTGCACATGAGGCTGCATACGAAGACCAAATGGAGGAATACAGTTGGGATTTTTTCCGAATTTACTTTAAAACTGAGGGTTAAAAACACAGCCATAGGCAGGGTTTTCCGGTTCAGAGAACAGTCTGAGATAGCAGTTCAATGATAGTTTCAGCCTGCGGTTGGATAACGAGGGTTCACCTGCCTCTGCGTAAGACTGTACAAAGGGGTGTTGCGGAATGTTCCAAGACAGAGACGAAATCCTTGATGGTGAATAGGGTCCAAGAGTTTCAGTTAAGAGGGTCTTGCAGAGCCGTGTACAGCACAACCATAGTCCAGTTTAGAACGGACCAAGGCTCTGTAGGGGTGCAGCAAAGTTTTCTTATCAGCGACCCAGTCAGTGTGTGCTACGACCCGCAGAATGTTCAGAGCTTTCTGGCAAGAAGTTTTCAGGTTTTTAATGTGACTAAGAAAGTTGAGTTTTTGGTCAAAAATAACTCCTAGAAATTTGGCCTCTTTTACAGCAGGAATGGGAGATTTCCCTATTTGGATTTCAGGATCTGCAAAAAACTGAAGAAAATTATGGAAGCTAATGCACTGTGTCTTAGTAGCAGAACAAGTGAAGCTATTTTCTTCCACCCACTGCTGAATTTTATCCACACTGAAGCCTGCGCTGAACACTTGGGTACAAGCTTCCAGTTGGACAGACGGCAAAATCATCCACAAACAATGAGCAGTCGGAACCCTGTTGAACTGGCTTAACAATGTTGTTGATTTTGATGCTAAAGAGGGCAGGAGACAGTATGCTCCCTTGTGGAACACCCAACTCCTGCTCGTGAACATCAGAGAGAGTGGTGGCAACCCGAACCTGAAACTGTCGTTCTGCCAAATTTTTTTAAATAAAAAGTGGAAGATGACACCGAAAACCAAGATCATGGAGATCATAAAGTATCCCAGATTTCCAGGTGGTATCGTAGGCTTTCTCCAAGTCAAAGAAAATAGCTACTGCGTGTTGTCAATTTATAAAGGCGTTTCGAAGCATAGATTCCAGACAGATCAAATGGTCCACTGTAGTTCGATGTTTGCGGAAACCACAGTTCTTTCGCCAGAAGGCCGTCGGTTTCGAGTTTCCACATGAGTCTAGCATTGACCATTTTT
>CM065714.1:78271364-78346364 GCA_033310375.1 Conus canariensis
GGAACACACTTATGAGGTTGATCGTAGATGGAACAGATCACAGTAGACAGTTAACAAGATGAATCAGCTTAATGAGATAGATAGTAAGCAATATGGGTCATGGTCGTGAGGCAGACTGTAGCCAGTATAGACCACATTTGTAAACAACATAGGTCAGGGTCGTGAGATAGATTGTTGCCAATACAGACCACACAAACAATACGTGGTCTGCATTGATCAGACTTTTGAGATATATTCTTCTTTTTCCTTCCTTTCCTTCCTTCTTTCCTTTGTCTACCATATCAACTACTTTTGTTTTTCTTATCCAACTGTTCTTGTCTTTTTCCCCCTTTGGTCTCTTTTCCAAAGTTTCTGCCTTTTTGTACCCTTCTTCACCCTTTCATGTTTTTCTAACCCTTCAACATCTTTTTGTACTTTACCTGTACTTTTCACACATCTTTCTGCTTTGTCATTGAAGGCAGGCGTTGTCCTCTAGGTGAGGGACTCGAATGTTTTCTCTATTAGAGCTATATCAAAATTTTATCTCCACCCTCTCTCTTACTAGTGATGGAAGGAGCAACTTTCTGGTACTAGTCATTGAAAGAATTTTTTTCTTGGGACTGTTAAAAGCGCACTTACAAGAGTGGCACAGGAATAATTCTCCTTCTGCTTGTGCACTTAAAAATGCTTGTAGCTCCAAGTGACAGAATTCGAGATAAGTTCAAACATTCAATACTATACTGTTCAAAAAAAGAAACGCAACAAATGATATTTTGGAATACGATGCAATATTTACATATTCCCAACATGAATGATGTTGACAAATAGCAGGATTGATTCACCCGTTCCTCTGCCATGTCAGTGTACAAGTTCAGCGCATGCCGTGCGATAAACACGTGCTGGGTGGGCTAAAATCTAGCGCTGCAAACTTTCGACTGTCGACGGATTTGCAGACGGGAAATTCACGTGCAAAGCACAGAATACAATACTGACAACACCTCAATAGCAGGGTATAAAAGGGGTTTGGCTTCATTGAAAAATGAAACCAGAAACGAAAGGAAAGAATGCCAAATCTGAATAGCCAACAACGAGAAAATGCGATAGGCCGGTTGCAGGCTGGACAGAGTCAAGCGGCTGTTGCCAGACATTTCAATGTGGCCAGAAGCACCATCAGTAGGCTTTGGAACCGGTTTGGAACGACGGGGTCAACAGCAGATCGACCTCGTTCAGGACGGCCAAGGTGCACAACCCAAGCCCAAGATCGCTACATTACGCTCCGCCATGTTCGGGATCGTTTCCTGTCTGCCTCCTCTACAGCCCAGGCCATCCCTGGCCACAGATGTGTAAGCGGGCAAACCGTATGCAATCGTCTACATGCTGTTGGAATGAGGGCTCGAAGACCTGTCCGAGGACCCGTTATGACTCAGCGTCATCGCCAGGCACGACATCAATGGTGCATGCAACATCTTCCATGGGCTGTTCATCGTGAATGGAGACAGGTTTCATTCAGCGACGAATCACATTTCCTGCTGCAACACCATGACCGGAGGAGGAGGGTCTATCGCAGAACGAATGAACGCTATGCACAGAACTGTGTTGGTCAGGCACCTCCCCATGGTGATGGAGGGGTAATGGTATGGGGAGCCATCAATTTCAGTGGCAGAAGCCCCCTAGTACTGGTCCAGGGACGACTTAATGCTCAGCGCTACATTGCAGAAATCCTCCAGCCTCACGTTCTTCAACTCCTGGCTGCTCCTGGTTCCATATTCATGCATGACAATGCTCGGCCACACTCAGCCCGCTTAACACGACATCTCCTGGTTGCCAACAACATCAGTCTCCTTCCCTGGCCCTCTATGTCACCGGATTTAAACTCAATAGAGCACATTTGGGATGAGTTGGATCGCCGAGTCCGTGCCCGAGTTAATTCCCCTACAAATGAACAAGAGTTGTTCCAGGCTCTTCAGGAGGAGTGGGACACCATTCCACTGCGCGTCATCCGCAGTCTGCTGCGATCCCTGCCCAGGCGACTTCAAGGTGTGATTGCTGCACAGGGAGGACACACACGCTACTGACGTTCGAAAGGTGTGAGCTCTTCTGTAATGACTTTTTGGCACTGTTTTTTTTCAACGCAAAATCAGATAAGCCATTATGTTTCAATCATCTCCACTTTAACGGTGTTTTGCAATTACCTGAAAATGTACAATGTTTTGAAAATAGTAAAGGCAGGTGACCAATAGCTGCTGTTGCGTTTCTTTTTTTGAACAGTATATAAGAACAACAAGGAACCGACACAGTTAAGTGTACTTTCACACCTCAGCTTTACTTGTTTATACAAGAGTAACATATACATATCAATTTCACTCAAATCAGTCTTTGTTTAGGCTGACTTTTTCCCCACGTTATCTCATCATTAAGAGAGGGAAAGTTCTGGATGGGTTGAGCTGAAGTCCACTTGAAATATCAGAACTTATCTGATGTTGGAGAGGAGTGGGAATCTCTTTCCAGTTGCTGGCGACTGGTCCACCTTCTCTATAGACAGGCTGCTGTGCTGGGCCAAAAGCAGGCAGGCGCGAGACAGGGATTTGGACCCAGGGTCTGTTCACAAAACAGAACCTGGTTTGTAGCTAAGTAGCTGAGAGTCCGGCTTGTTGAGTTCTCACTCTTGCCCTCTGGCTTTCAGTAAATGTGTGAGATCTCAGCCAACAAAGGATTAGACTAGCACACACACACACACACACACACACATATATATATATATATATATACACACACACATATACATATATATACATATACACATATATGTGTGTCTGACACAAAGGCACTCCCCCCCTCCCCCCCCCCCTCTCTCTCTCTCTCTCTTAGAACGGCATGGGCCGCCCAGCTTAACGCCATGTGCTACAAGAAAATTTTACGTCATGGCACGGGCTTTGTCGTTCTTTTTCCACCTCCCTTCCCCTTTCAACTCCCTCCCCCCCCCCCCCTCACTCCTTAACGTGGCTGCGTGATGTAGCAAACAAAATTTACATGGCATGGTAACACTGTTGCTCACCCCCCTCCCCCTCCCCAGCTGAGCCGCGTGCGGCCTCACTTCACACCATGATCGGCAAACCTGCCTCCCTCTCTACCCCCCCCCCCCCCCTTCTCCTTCCATGCTGCGGACACCTGGTCAGTGATGACATTGTGTTCGCTCGCGCTTAGCTTATTAGCATTCGGGCTAAAGACGTGTGCATAAATTATCGGTCGTTGATCTCGGATCAGCGCAAGGAAAGATTCCCTCGTTGCGATTGGCCAAATGACAGACAAGTCTCCTCCCTCTCATTGCCCTGAGTGACAGTCTGTCACCAGGGATTGATTTGGAATACCCACTCTAATGTTTAAAATAGCAGACATGTAAGACATGTAGTGTCGCAACTTCACTGATCCCTCAAGACTGCCTGTAGATCAAATCAGTGAAAGACAAAGGGAAAACCCGAGAGAAGGCATGGCAATCTCCTTCTACTTCTTGTCCCAAGTCAAGTCATTGATTCATCCCAGGAAAATGTGAGTTGAAATTGTTTTACATTTCGAATCTATGCATTGATTTTATGTATGCCATGTGGTTTAGCAGTGTAACGTTGTGACAATACTTCGTGACATTTATCAAAATGATGAATGATTAGTCCGTGTAGTAGTTTGCTTGCTACCATGTGGTAAAAGTTTATGCATGTAGGTGCGTCTGCCATTGTGTATTTTCTTTTTGCTGTGTGCATGAATATTGTATGAATAAGTGCAAATGGTGGATGTAAGCGCATTGAGTTGTACAACAAGAAATGCGCTATATAAGTATTATACATTATTATTATTATTATTATTAAAAGTGGCTATTCCGGCCCCAGAATACGTGTTGACAAAAATGGGAAATCTATCAATTTCTCCATATACTAAATGTCTTGGAGACTTTAGATGAACACCCATAAACCTTTTCAATGCAGACAGATGTACTCTTTCTTGGTCCTGTGTCAGTCCCCAAATTTCTGAGCCGTATATCAAAATTGGCTGAATCTGACAAACATTTTAAATAAATACATTTGGAGGATGTCGTACAATGGACTATAGACGTTTAATGATAACAAGAATTCTAGCATGAACTGCGAGATCTCGTAATGTAGGCTGGAAAGACAGCTTTGTTGTTAGACATATTCCTAGATAGTTGTGCATGCTGAAATTTTCAGTTTTGTTCTCCAAAATGCCATTCTTCATTCATGGGAAAAAACCCTACATAGAGCAAGGTTTACATCAGACTCAAGTAAAAATGTTGCCTCATTCAACAGACCTTGGACACACTCGAAAAAAACCGTACCATGTTTTTGGTCTTCCCATTTATATTTAAAAATAATAGTCTTGTTAATTTCTTTACTTTCTACAACACATTCATTGCTGTCACTAGTAAAGACTAAAATTACCACTGCATATTTAGATTCAGCTTTATGTACTATGTTAAAGTGGGCACATTGAGAAAGTAACCCACCTGAAACAATGAAGTAATCCAGCACACTACCACCTGTTGGAGAAATGTACGTAAAATTGCCTGAAAATTTTAATGCCCGCAAGCCATTGCCAACAGACAAATCAAACATTTCACACATGATCAAGTTATACTTTCATCCGTCCTTTGTGAACACTGAAAGTCAAAATGAGACACCATATCACACATTTTGTCCACAGGGTCAGAACTACTGGCATTAACAGAGCCAGTTCTTGAATTATGGTCGCCAAATACAATCGGTGGCTAATTATTTACTCATCAGTTCAAAGAGGCAGTCTTCCAGCATAGAAACATACACACACACACACACACACACACACACATATATATATATATATATAGAGAGAGAGAGAGAGAGAGAGATGAACAATTAGTCATCAACACTGCCCACGGAGTAAAAAAAAAAAAAAAATTATAATAATGAAATTTTATATGCGCCCCATCTCTGATGAGCTCAAAGCACTTACAAAGTGTGAGTAAAAGTATAAACTACAATAAACAGCTGTATTCATGCCAAAGATAGAAAGAAAATAGAAGCAAACTTCATAAATATTAAGCAAGAAATAAACAAGTCACAAATATCTCACATAATTAAAATCACTCGATGACATGATGAATCTCTAATATACAAAATGCAAGCGCATGCGCACGCACACACACAACCCCGCCCCCCCCCCCCCCCACACACACACACACACACGATCACATTTCATGAATGGCATGTCAAAAGATATTTTGAAAAAGAATGGACACAGAAATGCAAAGAAAAATACACATCACACCATTTTAACATAGGCCTAATAAAAAAAATTCTGTTAGAAACAAACAAAATCTTGTAAACTATTAAACTAGAAGACAGAAGAGAAGTAAGCAACACACGCACACGCACGCACAAAGCATAATTCAAGCTTTCGCCTCTCAGAAGGCTTCTTCAGGAACCAGATCGTACTGTCATCTCCATGGCTGAAATAAGCATATACATATATTATGCTGAACAATTTAGTAGTGGGGAAAACAAGTGCAGGTTAACAATTTGTGACGGACCGTATTTCGTCTGGTCCCAAATTTTGGGCACACGTTTAACTGGAACAGGTAAACCTGTAAAACCGGTTAGCCTGTTTACCTGATAGCTACTCGCCTGCGTTTTGTATAAGTCAGGTGAGAGAAGATTTCCCGTCAGTCTCCGCAGAGCTACCGGCCGAGCAACTTCATCAGAGAGTCGAAGGCAGACTGAAGGCAGGTCGGATATGTGTTGATAATTGGATCGAAGTTGAAGTTGTTTTTTCTACAGGTAATTGGGAATTTTACAGCTCTTGGTAAAGGCCTAAAATATTTAATTGGTCCCTTGATATGTCTTATATATTTGACGAGGCATAGGGTGACAGTAGGAAGTTGTAATTAGTGAATGTGAGTCGAGAGGAGGATGAGGAGAATGGAGTGATTAGAAAGAAGAATATGTATACTCATATGTGATCGAAAAAAAAAGTAATCTAGTTAAATCACTGTATTACTGAAAAAAAATGTTTATCTTTTCCCCTAAAGTATCATAATGACGTGAGTGTTGGTGAGCTCTGGAAGTGAGCAATGAAAATTATTGTGCATAAATCATTGGAAAATGTATTCTGATTCTTGTTGTGGAAAGATAAAAAGGGACGAATGGAAATCGTTCCTTGATATGTAATTAGGCACGTCTAGTAATGATGATGAATATATTTTTTTTTTTAATAAAAAGGGATGAACGGATATCGTTCCTTCAAATGTAGTTGGACACGTCTAGTGATGATGTGATGTGATAAAAACATTCTTTTCTTGATGAAATGGGACAAACGGAATTCATTCCATTACATGTAATAATTGTATTCTTGGTACTTTGAAAAAGGGTTCCATGAGGAAATCCTTTCCTTCATTGGTATGGATGACACGTTACACACAGCATGCACCCTGCGTAAGAAATGGAAAAAAAAAAAAAAGAATGAAGGAAGTAAAGAAACTGAGTGAACGATATTGACTGGATGACACGGGAAACGACTGAATGAAGCGCCAGCTGGCAGCTCTTCAGTCGGCACTACCCAGGTAGGCAGCCCGTTGTGTAAACGAGTGTTGATGAATAAGTGCAAATGGTGGATGTAAGCGCATTGAGTTGTGTAACAAGAAATGCGCTATATAAGTATTATACATTATTATTATTTATTATTGTAAACAATCGTGGTGTTAATCAAAGAAGATTTTCTATTGTAATGCACCCACTGTATTGAAACTTTGTAGATTCTATTATGGGTATTTTCCCCCGAATTCCAGTGAAATGTATTATGGGAAGAGTGACCTGTTAATTACAAACAAGAATGATAAATGTGTGGGCTATCAGGTAGCTATTAGTTCCCCCAGGTGTCGGTGAAGCCCCGTGTCTGACCTGGAACTGACTGCCATCCGGGTGTGGGGTGCAGCCTGTGCCCAGCCCTTGTCTCTACCCCTCCGGGGTATTGAGAGGCTGACCGAGGGTGAGTAGACATCGTGTTTCCATTGCTGACCAGGTGTGGGGTGCAGCACGAGCCCAGCCATTGTCTCCGGCCTGTGGGGGTGTCGAGAGCCTGTCTGCGTGGTCAGCAATGAGCTGGACCTAGAAAGGTCTTCAGAGTTCGTCGGGACGACGACTTGTGTTTCTTCTGCTGTGTGGGAGTCCCTGGAAGGACTCCGCGAACCTACCTGTGAGTGGTTTCGTTTTCCGTTGTGTCGACATGTGTCCTGGTGTATGGGAATTCCTGGAAGGACTCCACGAACTGCTTTCGTGAGAGTGACTCCTGATCTGTGTGAAGACTGTGTGATTCAGGCTAAGTGCATAGACTGTCCATGATGACACTGCTGTGTGTGCCAGCCTGGCCTACTGTGTGAAAAGAAATGTTGTGACTGTGTAGTACCTAGTGTTGTTGCCCGCCCTTTGGTCATGGCGTTAACTGATTGTCCTTATTATGTATTATGCACTTGTTTTTGATCTGATGGTTCAGGCAGCAAAAAGAAAAAAGTAGAAACTTAACTTGTTGCCTGGCTATCTATGTTCGTGTGGTGTGGGTGTGTGTAGAGAAAAGTCGTACACGCATCCAAACTTCTTCAGGTGAGAGTCGGACAGCAAAATACACACCGCACACCATCCGTAACATCTGGTGACCCCCTAGTCTAACTTTTCTCTTGCCATTAAATTCAAAATTACCTTAGTGGTAGGATTTGTTTTTGTACCCCTATAGCTTGCCTTAATTATTAAGGAAAGGTCACAGTCACAGACTTTCCTTTTGAATAATTGAGTTGTGCTGTGTTGTTTGGTTGTATGACTGTTTGTGTTTAATTCCTTTCCCGTCTCCAGCGTAACGGGGTATCTCCTTTTGTATAGTTTCTGGAGATACAAGGGCTTAGTTCTTCCTTCCTTTGTGGGTTTTGGTTTTATTACCTTCGGTTATCTCTCTCCGATTATTTCTGTTTCTATCTTTACTTTGGGATTGGGTTGCTTCTTCAGCATTCTTAGGGTTCCTTCTCTTGAATGAGTGAGTGTGTAAATGGCTGACCTGAACCATTTTTAAACAGAAAAGAATATTGGTTGTTGTGAATGCCCAGTGTTTGGAAGAAAAAAAAAGAAAAGAAGATACAAATTTGATTATATTCTGTTATTATTTCTGTGCCATTGCTTGATTTATGCTTGCCCCTTGGACGTTCACTGCCTGTTCACTTTCCTGATTATTTACTGATTATTAATCGTCTAGCGATTGGTCATTCACAATGGCGTGAGATGTGATGTGCGTGCATCTAGTCAGTGATGCTTGTATCATGCCAGAGACAAGACACATGCTTTTTCCACCAAAAGAAAAATCATCGTTTCACGAGGTCAGTCCATTCCTTTTTATTCTTTTTTAACTTCATTGGTTAAAGATAGCTGGGTCCTTTCAGTGAGTTTTTTTATCAGCCAGATTTCGTGTTGCTGCTCAGATCAACAAAATCATATTTGCCGGCTTTCAGCCTGGTACCGGTACCAAGTTGGACACCATGGCCTCACATGATCACGATGAAAGGCCTGCCATTGAAGGTAAGGACTTGACAGATTCCAAACTGGAGGAAAAATTAGAGGGCTGGCTTCAAGATGTAGCTCAAAGTTTGGATGCGAAATGGAAAAAGAGATTTCATGAATTTGAAACTCTTTTGAGAACTTCTTTAAAACGTAAACTGGATGCTGGAGACATGAGCGTAAACTATTCTGACGTCGAATATGACGAACAGGATGTTCTTGTTTTACAAGAGGATCAAGAAGAGCTAGATTTACAACAGTGTGAAAAGGCACTGATTGAGGGAAATGCATGTAGTTCTACCTCTAGCACCACAAAGAAAGACAATGCACAGCTGCTCAATGAAATCTAACAAGAGTTCAGTGGAAACGAAATGCTAGGTTCAAAGGTCAGTGATGGTTTGGCAACAATAGTCAATGGGTGTTTTAGTTGAAAGTTGAGTGAAAAGATCCAGAAGGAGAAATTTGAGGCTCGCAATCGACCGGAAAATTGCACAAAATTAGTTGTGCCGTTGGTAAACAAGGAGGTATGGTCCAAACTTTCAACAGATCAGCGCAAATCGGATCTGAAGATCGCACACGCTCAGCGTGTCATTATCAAGGCCACAACCGCGATTTCCCGCATGGCAGACCAGAACGAGGCTTTGCGACAAAATGCAGAACTAATACGGAACTGCACAGATGCAATTGCATTGCTAGGACACGCCACACACGAGCTGTCTATGTTCTGTCGTCGGGCGATGTGTCCACCAGTCAATCCACGCTTGTGCGACGAAACGATAGACGTTACGGAACATTTGTTTGGCGACAATCTTGCATCCACCCTCAAAGATATAGATGAAATGGAGAAGATAGGCTACAAGACCTTGTCTGCTGGGAAAAAGGGAAACGACCCCAAATTTAGTCGCTTCCAGTATGACGGAAATGGGGGCAACAGGAAAGGGTCTTTTTTAGGGGTCATCTCAAACAAGCATTTCCCCATGTCTGGTGGGGGCTATCAGTACCCAAAACCACAGACACAGGGATAGCGCTACAACAGCTTTCCCAAAGGGTGCAACAACCACAGGAACAGCTTCTCTCAGTCTCAGTAACTGAGGTAAGTGATTTTGATGCACAGTTAGATAGCATTGTTCAGTTGCTGACATTGGAAGCAGAAGAGTTTGAAGCAGGAAGAGTGGCTAAATTTACAGAAAATTGGGTTAAGCAACATCATATCCCAACATCCTAAAATCAGTGACTGGTGCTGAAATTGAGGCTGATTGTAATCTGGATGATTTAGCTACTTTATCATGTCCACCCTCATATTCATTCAGAATGAATGCTGCAGAAACGGCTGTTATTGGTGAAGAAATTGACAAATTGCTTAGGAAAAAAAGTTATAACAGAGTGTGAGCACACTCGTGGAGAAGTTTTGTCACCAATGTTCACTCAGCAGAAAAAAGATGGATCACAAAGAATGATCCTAACCTAAGAAGTCTAAATGCAGAAATAACATATCACCATTTTAAGATGGACACTTTGACTTTGGTTAGCAAAAACTGCTTTATGGCATCATTAGACTTGAAAGATGCTTGCTATTCTGTACCCATTTGCAAGGAACACAAGCTGCAGAGATTTGAATGGAAAGGAACAATTTTTGCATACAATGCGCTCCCAAATGGGCTGGCATTGGCACCATGTTTGTTCATGAAAACCACGAAGCCAGTTTTTGCTACCTTGAGATTTAAAGGACATATCTCAACAGCTTTCTTGGGCGATTCCTTGCTTATGGGCATTTCAAAGAGATGGCACCAGGAAAATGTTATGGACACACTGGACACATTACATAAGCTAGGATTCATTGCACATCCCACAAAGTCAGTTTTTCTACCAACTACTGTGATTCAGTATTTAGGAGTGATCATTGACTCAGTCTCAATGACGGTCACTTTGACCTCAGAAAGGAAAGAAAAAATGCTTCTAAGCTGCAAGAACCTGTTGAAGGCAGCTGAGATATCTATAAGAGATTTGGCAAAAGTCATTGGGTTAATGGTGGCCAGCTTTCCTGCTGTTAAATTTGGGCCCCTGCATTACAGGCAGTTGGAAAAAAGATAAGTGTAGAGCTCTGAGGAAAAGCAAAGGACATTTTGACCAGGTGATGGAGATATCTAAAGCCGGAAAAAAGGAGCCGACGTGGTGGATTGACAATATTTCTGATGCTTTCAATGATGTCTGTTGCAGAGATCCAGATATTGTGATCCATTCTGATGCAAGCCTTCATGGCTGGGGCTGCGTGTGTGCAGGAGTCTCTTCAGGAGGAGTGTGGTCACCAGCAGAAAGGAAATTTCATGTAAATTACTTGGAATCAAAAACTGAATTTTTTTGCCTTGAAATCTTTTTAGATGCAGCTTCAAGGGAAACATGTAAGGCTCATACTGCACAATACCACAGCCATTGCATGCTCAAACCACATGGGTACATCTCACTCTGACTCCTGTAACGATTTAACGTTTCAGATCTGGTCTTGGTGCATTTGTCAGTGCAGCCCACATGCCAGGAATGGAAAATGTGGTGACCGATGCAGAATCCAAGAAGGTAAATCTGGACACTGAATGGAAGTTGAACAGTAATCTTCTGCAAGCTGCTCTTAGACAGCTGAATGCAGCACCTGACATAGATTTGTTTGCTTCAAGGCTCAATGTGCAAATGAAAGATTCATCTCTTTCAGGCCAGATCCAGATGCAGAAACTATTGATGCTTTCAGTGTAACTTGGAGAGAGTTAAATTTCTATGCTTTTCCTCCTTTCAGCGTTGTCATCCTATTCCTCAAGAAGGTGCAGAGGGATCAGAGTTCAGGTGTGCTGGTGGCCCCAGATTGGCCAACTCAGCCGTGGTATCCAATACTGTTACAACTGACAGCAGAGCCAGTGCGTCTGACCTGCAGAAAGAACCTGTTGCATCTCCACAGCCACCCAGATGCAGTCCGTCGCCTGATTTAGCAGAAGAGGCTTCACCTGCTAGTTTGTAGGATCTCAGGTGTTCTTGGACCAGCTGTGGTCTAAGCAGTGGGGCTGCTGATTTGGTTATGAGCTCTTGGAGAAACTCTACCCAGAAAGCGTATGACTCTTACATAAGAAGTTGGAAAATTTTTGTAGATAGCAAGGGAATGAAAACACCAACTTACGTCCATGTAATAAATTTTCTGGCAGATATGTATGCTTCTGGGGCTAGTCACAGTACAGTAAATTTAGCCCGAAGTGCAATTTCAGCTTATTTGCACAGGCCAGGCACCGAGGCAATAGGCAGTCACAGATCATGCCAACACCATACATACCAACATAAAAATCACTCTACGATGGAGTAGAGAACAAATTGAATTCCTTGACACTCTGGTTAAGTTAGAGAATGGCCATGTCTACACGGATCTATTCAAGAAAGATACGGATAAACAGTTGTACCTCGGGCAGGATTCTTGTCATCCCCCACATACAAAAAAATCTCTAGCATATGGTTTGGGTGTTAGGTTGAGAAGAATCTGAAAAAGATGAGGACTATCTAAAACACAGATCTGAACTTAAGAATCAGTTGCGCAAACGTGGCTATAGTAGCAAACTCATAGAAGGTCAGTTGAAAACAGTTGATAACATGGATAGGAACCAACTTCTTCAGAAAAAAAAAAAGAAAGAAAACACTGAAAGAGTACCACTAGTGTTGACATTTTCAAGATTATTGCCAGATGTACAAGTTGTACTAAAGAGACATAGTGATACGCTCTATAAGTCAGAATACATGCGCACAGTATTCCATAAACTACCGATACCTGCATACAGACGGGATAAAAACTTATGTGATACGTTGGTTCACCAGAAAACTGAAAGAGCAGTGAAGGGAAAAGCAGAAACTTGTGATTGTGACACCTGTTCTTCACTAGTAACTTAACAGTGTTGGACACAAAGCAGAAATCTTCACACAATGTTAGGAGTAATGTGACATGTGCAGATAGAAATTTGATATAAGCTCTGTTGTGTAAACGGTGTGATAAGACAGTTTATGTTAGTGAAACCGGACGTTCATTGAAAGAAAGAATAGCGGAACACAGACGTGACATCAAGTTCCAAAGAGAAAAGCCAATAATGCGACATTTCATTCATTATTCAGAGGAAGACCTTGCTGTTGCAGTGTTGGCAAAAGCTTACGGTGAAAGCAAAAGCTTCAGACTTACTACTGAAGAAAAATGGATAAGTACATTAGATACAAGGATGCCAAATGGATATAATGTTAAGACAAATTTGTTACAACCCTATCCAGATTTACCTATGAACAACATTGATGATTTGCAGAAAATTTATATATATTTTTTTCAGATGACAGTTCTTGTATGCCATGCACATGGTCACATTATTCTATGGGTTCATTTTCATTGTGATTTATGGAGCGCATTGTTATGTTTTTGAAGTACATTGGTTATAGTAAAACTACACACACACACACACACACACACACACACACACACACTGCCCCCCCCCCCCCCCCTTTTTTTTTCTCTCCCCTTTTTGATGACATCACATATTACGATGTCAAAACTGGCGTAATATATGTATGACGTCAATTGTTTGCTCTGACCAGTTGCCAAAGATGGACATCACGTAGTTGCATTTTTTTTTCTCTTGAAAAAGGCCACGAGGCCGAAAATTAGAAGAGTGGCATTGTGATTTTCTATAATGTTTTCTTCCCTTTGGAGGACTATTGCTTTTGTGGAACATGACATGGAATACACCACGAAGCCTCTTCACCTTTTAAAAGATAAGAATGGGTATAAAACGAGTGGCCTGTGTGCAAGCGGCACAGGACTGTTTCCTCTTTACGACCGCCTCTGGAACATGGTAAAAACTCGTTGAGATTTGGACGGATTTTAAATAGTTTGTTATCCGTCTGCAAGGTCCATTCCTCTTGCCAGAGGTCTTTGACATAGGCCTGTGTTTTGGGTTTCAGATCAGTGTGAGGAACAGTAAACCTGACCAACTTTTGCCTTGTGGCATTCTTGGCAAGCTGGTCAACCATCCCATTGCCTCCAGTGCCCACATGGCTGGGAACCCAAGCAAACACTACGTTGTGTCCGTTTGATTTTAGGGAGGTGTACCAAGAACAGGTTTCTTTGGAGTGTTCTCCAGGAGTTGGTCTTTCTGTAATTACACAGGTTCCCTCTCCAGAGTCTGTTGTTGGTAAAGTGGTGTGTACAGTTGGTGTCGTCCAGGACTGTGATGACGCTTTACCTATTCCCACTTTAGCTGTTCCGATGGCGTATTCTATGCCAGATGAAGATGTCCATTCAGTACAGTTTGATTGTGCTTTGTCTGACAGCAGTTCCAGGGAGTTGTGTGCAATCTTTGATTTTCAGGACATTTTGACTCGTAAACCAAGTTCTTTCTAAGGTGATATACTCTTAGAGATCCCTCTTACAACAGATGTCCCTGTTAGAAAGAAGTGTTACGACATCCCCTTTTCTGCGAAAGAGGTTGTTGAGAGAGATTGGCATCATGTTAGATCTTGGTATCATTGAGCCATCCGTATGCCTCTCCAGTTATGTTGGTCGGGAAGAAAGATGGTAGGTGTCGATTTTGCATTGACCAGATCTTTGAAAAAGATTACCGTCTTTGATACTGAACATATTCCTGACGTTGAGAGTCTTTTTGCAAGGTTAGTTGATGCTCAGGTTTTCACAAAGATAGATCTTGCAAAAGGATACTGGCAGATCGTGGTTAAGCCCGAGGATCGTCCGAAGATGGCTTTTACAACACACATGGGTCTATTCCAGTTTGTCAGGATGCCTTTTGGACTTGCGTCGGCTACTGTTCTTCACCCAGTCGTGTTCGCTAGTCGAAAGTTGCTGGATCGTGAGAAGGCGTACAGCACTATTGAGCGGGAAGTGTTTAGCCATTGTCTGGGCTGTGCAGAAGTTTGTTAGATTTCTTTGGAGAGTCAGGTTTATCCTGCAGACGGATCATCGTCCCTTACTGTACCTCCGAACGTCAAACTTCAAGAATTCCAGAATTATGCAATGGGTATTGTCGTTGCAGGAGTTCTCGTTCTAAGTACAACCAGCTCCAGGTTCATCGAATGTTTTCGCTGATCTTCTCTAACGTTCATGTGAGAATTAGTTGGTCCCTTAAGAAGTGACTCTTTGTGCGTACTGCAGTTTTCTGATACTGTTTTCATGTAGGATTTCTGGATTTTTGCATTCTGCTGTTTGTTTACTTCTCTTTCAAAAAACAATTCGGTCATTTTTTTTTTTTTGAGGACGGGGAGTATTGTGACGGACCGTATTTTGTCCGGTCCCAAATTTTGGTCACACGTTTGACCGGAACAGGTAAACCTGTAAAACTGGTTAGCCTGTTTACCTGATAGCTACTCACCTGCGTTTTGAGTAAGTCAGGTGAGCGAAGATTTCCCTTCAGTCTCTGCAGAGCTACCGGCCGAGCAACTTCATCAGAGAGCCAAAGGCAGACTGAAGGCAGGTCCTCGCTGGCGGTCGGATATGTGTTGATAATTGGATCGAAATTTGGGTTTGTATTAATGATGTTTTTTCTACAGGTGATTGGGAACTTTACAGCTCTTGTTAAAGGCCTAAGATATTTAATTGTTCCCTTGATATATCTTATGATTTGACGAGACATAGGGTGACAGTAGGGAGTTGTAGTTAATGAATGTGAGTCGAGAGGAGGATGAGGAGAATGGAGTGAGTAGAAAGAAGAAAGAATATGTATACTGATATGTGATCGAAAAAAAAGTAATCTAGTTAAATCACTGTATTATTGAAAAAAATGTTTACATTTTTCCCAAAAGTATCATAATGATATGAGTGTTGGTGAGCTTTGGAAGTGAGCAATGAAAATTATTGTACATGAATTATTGGAAAATGTATTCTGATTCTTGTTGTGGAAAGATAAGGGACGAACGGATATCGTTCCTCGATATGTAATTGAACACGTCTAGTGATTATGTGATAAGATTAAAAACATTCTTTTTTTGATAAACTGCGGCAAACAGAATTCGTTCCTTTATATGTAAAAATTGTATTCTTCGTACTTTGAAAAAGGGTTCCATGAGGAAATCCTTTCCTTCAATGAAAACAATCATGGCGTTCATCAAAGAAAATTTTCTATTGTAATGCACCCACTGTATTGAAACTTTGTAGATTCTGTTGTGGGTATTTTCCCCCAAATTCCAGTGAAATGTATTATGGGAAGAGTGACTCTTAATTACAAACAAGAACGATGAATATGTTGGAAGTAGGCTAGATAATCAAGGTAGCTATCAGTTCCCCCAGGTGTCGGTGAAGCCCTGTGTCCGACCTGGAACTGACTGCCATCCGGGTGTGGGCTGCAGCCTGTGCCCAGCCCCTGTCTCTACCCCTCCGGGGTATTGAGAGGCTGACCAAGGGTTCAGTGGACATCGTGTGTGCACTGCCGACCGGGTGTGGGGTGCAGCACGAGCCAAGCCGCCGTCTCCGCCCCGTGGGGATGTCGAGAGCCTGTCCGCGTGGTCAGCAACGAGTGGAGTGAGAATGGGCTTCAGAGTTCGTCGGGACGACGACTTGTGTTTCTTCTGCTGCGTGGGAGTCCCTGGAAGGACTCCACGAACTGCTTTCGTGAGTGACTCCTGTTCTGTGTGAAGACTGTGTGATTCGGGCCGGACATGGCCAAGTGCATAGACTGTCCATGATGACACTGCTGTGGGTGCCAGCCTGGCCTACTGTGTGAAAAGAAATGTGTTGTGTGTTGCTACGCGCCCTTTGGTGGTGGCGTAAACTAATTGATATACCTGATTGTCCTTATTATGTATTATGCACTTGTTTTTGATTTGATGGTTCAGGCAGCAAAAAGGAAAAAGTAGAAACTTAACTTGTTGCCTCGCTGTCTATGTTCGTGTGGTGTGGGTGTGTGTAGAGAAAAGTCGTACACGCATCCAAACTTCTTCAGGTGAGAGTCAGACAGCAAAACACGCACCGCACACCATCCGTAACATAATTCTTCCGTCATTATGTTAATGACGACAAAGATTAGAAAAAAAAAAGAAGGGGGGGGGGGGGGGGGGGGGGGGGGGGGGGGGGGGGGGGGGGGGGAGAGAAAAGAAGAAAATGAGAACATAAAGTCAGGGATATATGTATATTTGTTTCAGTATAATATACAGAATTTTCAGGTGGCAAGAAAACCTCTAACAACGAACAATCAGTGTTTGTACCTAGTAATGTATAAGACAGCTTTAGAGCAATCGTGTTGTCAAATTCGATATTCAGGCTTTCTGCATATTTAACAGGTGGCAAGTAAACCCCTAACAATAAACAGGCAGTGTCTGTTCCTAGTAATTTAACAGACAGCTTCAGAGCAATCATGTCAAATTCAATATCCAGTCTTTCTACATATTTAACAAGTTCGTTTCGCATGAGCATAATACGACAGACGACCATGAACACTGAAACTTTTGCACATGGGAAAATAAATATCATATGGATAGGGGAAAAGGATTCTGGCACAGTCACAATGAAGATTCCACCAAAAGAATAATATCATAACTATTTACAAAAAAGGACAAATCCAGCTCTTGGGTAATACTCCAAAATCCTTCAATATCATACACAGCATATGAAAGTAATGTTGTTTTTTCATATTACCAACATGTTTTGATCTGTCAAATGGTCTATTTTTAACTGATTGACTGGTTCCAAAGTTGGAAACATGAACTTTGTTCGTGTTTAATGGGCTTTGGCCTGACCATCAATTGACACATTTATCAGAGTTATCAGTTGTGGACTTATTGCAGTGCCAGTCACTGGGGAGCTTTTTCTGCTTTGGACAGGAAGAAGTATGTACACTGCTAGACTGGCTTCTTGTTAACACTTGTGACGGCTGACTGTCATTAACGGAGAAGAGAGAGAGAGAGAAGAGAGAGGGGGGGGGGGGGGAGACAGAGAGACATGCACACGCTGTGTATGTGTGCCAAGTGTGTGTGTGTGTGTGTGTGTGCGCGCGCGCGTGTGTATGCGTGCATGTGTGTGTCCGTGTGTGTGAAAGAAAGAAAGAAAGAGAGAGAGCGAGAGAGAAAGATGCTAACGAGATGTATGTGTGCCATGCGCGGGCGTGTGTGTTTGTGTGTGTGTGTGAGAGAGAGAGAGAAAGAGAGAGAGGTACACACGCTGTGTATGTGTGTGTATGTATGTGTGTGTGTGTGTCTGTGTGTGTGGAAGAGAGAGATAGTCGCGTACGCTGTGTATGTGTGCCAAATGTGTGTGTATGTGCGTGCGTGCGTGTGTGAGGTGTGTGTGTGTGTGAGACAGAGAGAGAGAGATGCACACATGTGTGCATGCCATATATATTTGTGTGTGTGCGCGCGCGCGCGCGAGCGCGCCCATGTCCGTGAAAGAGAGGGAGAGATGCACCTGCTGCGTATGTGTGTGTGTGTGTGTGTGTGGGAGAGAGAAGAGAGAGAGAGAGAGCCACACGTTGTGTCTGTGCCATGTGGTGTGTGTGTGGGTGTGTGTGTGTGTGTGGTGATGAGAGCGAGAGAGATAGAGTGAGAGAGGGACAGAGAGAGAGAGAGCTGACTGTAATTACCTGAACCGCCGACGAGGTCAGTCTGTAGCAGCTGCTTGGCTTTGATGATGTCCACGTTGAGACGGCCGGCACTGGGCAGGTAGTTCAGTGACAGCAGCGTCTCTCCCAGGTCCTGCCGCTCCTAATACACACAGACACACACACACACACACACACACATATACGCGCGCGCACATACACACACACACACACACACACACACACACACACACACACACACACACATGGACGCAAGCACACACGAACATAAGCGCATACACATACACACAAACAAACAAACAAAACACACACACACACACACACACACCCACACCCACACATATATATATACATACATATATATATATATATATATAGGCTATATATACACACACAGATACACACACAAACATGCACACAAAAAGACACGCGCGCGCGCGCACGCACGCACGCATGCACGCACGCACGCACGCACACACACAACTAAACCCTGTATTAACAACAGAAAGCTCAGTAGTGGTTACAGTTATTTCAAAAACGAGTCACAATAGTAATACAAATCAGGTACTGTAATATTAATTGTAATCATTGCACACACTCTGTGCGTGTAGATGTGCAGGACACACACGGACACAAGCACAGACATGTCTGTAGAAAGAGATATAAAGCGAAAGAGAGCCCACAGAGAGACTGAGAGACGCAGGAAGAGAAACGATAACGTGTAGAGATGGAGTTGGAGAGAGAGAGAGAGAGAGAGAGAGAGAGAGAGATGTTTTTAGCCTCGTAGGGTTCTTGCTTAAGGGATCTTTGTTTTGTTCTGGGCAGAATCTCACACCATCAAGAAGAATGTAACATATTCATAAACAAATTCTAAATATTAATGTTAGCGCACCGCCGAAAAAGCGTGGACAAACAAATCACAAGACAAGACACGACGCGTTTCGACCTCTTAGGTCGTCTTCAGGCAAGAAACAAAACAATCAGGACAACGAAAATGAACGAGCAATCACTTATCTGAATCTACTTCAGCGCAAGATAGGCGTTGATATACGTCACACATAGATAAAACAGAAACATGATTAGACCAAGATTGATTATTAATAGTGCACATAAATAATTCAGAGAATGACACTAGTAATGACGGCCATGCCAGTGATTTGCTTCCGGTCAACTCATACAAAACAGAATTACAGGTTCGTCATGCAGTCAGAGCCATGCTGACACGAACACATGAAAAGTAAATGAAGTATCTTGTAAGGACTGTCACTAAGTCTACTTCGCAATGATGGTTGAATATTGTGACGATATTCACTGGTTGAAAAGGCTTATTGATTCTTATGAGGCTATTCATTGGGTGACTTTTTTGTTTTGTTTTGTTTTGTTTTGTAGAGACTATGATAAAGCACTTTAACCCGCTAACAATACCTGTCATGGCTGCGGGATACTCCAAAGGCCACATACGTGTCAGCTTCCGCGATGTTTGTTCATACGATTTATTTCTGGGTAAACTGTTTGAAACGTGTCTTCTAAGGGCCCATAAAATTTGAGGAAGGAGGTGGAGGGGGAGGGGTTAGGGAGGGGGTGTTACATAAAACAATGTAACGATATGTTTTCTTTTGAATGATACATTATAGGCTTTATTTGAGAGAACTCGCACTCAAACTCGAACTCGTATTCGTATTCTGTAAAGGCCATAGTCCCGTTAGAAGGGGCGTGTACAAGAAATCATATTGATTAACAAATTTAAAGAGAGTATGTTGACACATTTACAGCATTCATGACAAAATAAATTATGATACAACGACCGCTCTTGCCTTGAATGCTTGATACAAAAAGTTTCCTTACGGTGTCGCTATTATTAGAAGACATCAATAAACAGAAACGGAGGGTATTACGATTTTTGTAACATTCTGAGGCATTATCCGTTTTCCTAGATTGTCTGAAAAAGGACAGCACAAAGTAAAATGTAATTCATTTTCAACAGACACGTTACATAATGGGCATAGTAGATTCTGTGTTTCATGCCTCCTGTACCTTAAAAATGCACCTTCAAGGCGGAGGCATCAGCACGAAACCTTGTCATGATATATTTCAGTTGTCTATCAATGTCTAAGAACAGATATTTCGGTACACAGGGTAGAAAGTCACAGAACATAGTATAAGTATCAAAACGTTCACTGTTATTCAGGTGCTCACTCACATTTTGCCATCTGCAATCGATTAATCGCTGCTTAAACAGACGCAAAAATTCACGCTCATTCCCCACACCCTGGTTAATCCATACGTCTCCAAAACCATTTTGCTGTAAACATTCGTAACCCAAGTATCCTTACCTGTATTATCCAAATCCCTTAGCAAGATATAAGCTCTCGGGGTAACCTGTTATTATCCATTCGAAGTAATGTCAGCAAATAACGGACGCAATTTACTATCGAATTTACAGTGATAGGATATCTATTCAATTCATTGTACACTAGATCATTAGGTGTACGTAGTTCAACAGCTAGAAATTTCTTCAGTGCATGCAAATGCACTTTTTTTTCACTTTGCTGAGAAGCATTTTGTAATCCCCACATCTCGGAACCGTACTGCATAATAGGTTGAACCTGACCATCAAACAATTTTGAAAATACATCTAACGAATAGTTATTCAACGTACGAAACTGCTGCATTATACATGATAGTGCTTTCTTAGCTTTACTAGGCATAACTTTACACGCAGCAACAAAACTAAGCCTAGCAGACATATAGATACCTAGATCTCTATACACATTTACAACAGGCATAACAGAACCATCATTTATCCATCTTTCTCTCGCACCTGAAAAAAAAAACCCTTTCTAAAGACGACAATATTACCTTTACTTAGACTGACTTTTAGACTTAATGCGGAGGCTGTTCTTTGTAGGCTGTTCAGTTGGGCTTGTAAACCAACTACAGTTTCTGAAAGAAGAAGATCATCTGCCAACAAGAGGATAAATAGCTCAAAAGCATCGGGCATGAACTTAACGCCATGCCTACCATTACTGATGACTTCGAGAGCTCATTTATAAACAACGAAAACAAAATCGGACTACAGATATCACCTTGCTTAACACCAGAAGAACACTGAAGATACTCGGTAAGCCTGGCACCGCACCGCACACGCGCTTTCACACACAGCGATATGATTTACCTCTGATCCCATTCTTCAACAAAGCTGGCCATAAAAGGTTCCTATTCATAGTATCGAAACACTTCTCAAAATCAATAAATGCAACATAAAGTTTACGATTTGAGGAAAAACCTTTTTGTACACAAGCCATTAAAGTAAAAAGATGATCCACAGTGGAGTATCCCCTCTTAAACTCTGCCTGACATTCCCCTGTAGTGCTGTTCTCTTCAACCCATGTTTGCAGCTGTCTGATTATAATGGTCCCGTATACTTTACTTCATGCTTGCTCACAATTTCTCCGTCTTTGCAGACTTTGCTCCAGCGAAGAAGACTTCCATACACAAGCCGCCAAAATGTCAGAAGTTTTCACACACACACACACACACACACACACACACACACACACACACACACATATATGTGTGTGTGTGTGTGTGTGTGTGTGTGTGTTATGTGTGTGTGTGTGTGTGTGTGTGTGTGTGTCTCTCTCTCTCTCTCTCTCTCTCTATATATATATATATATATATATGGTTTCCTTGTAAATTGCCCACAAGATCTTATACAACGAATTCAGAGTTTACAAAATACTGCAGCACGCCTGGTCTTGAGGGTTCCCCGTAGAGACCACATCACCCCGCATCCTCACACTCTGCACTGGCTCCCCATAGAAGCACGCATTAGATACAAAATTGCATGCATGTGTTTTCGTGCCGTCAGTGGATCTGGCCCTGTCTATCTTTCTCACCTGGTTAGCATATACACACCGGCAAGAACACTCCGCTCATCATCCGACACTCTCACACTCTGCAAGCCACGCGTTTCAACAAACACCTATGGTGAACGTTCCTTCTTTTTTTGCAGCTCCTTCTGTTTGGAACTCTCTCCTACTTTCGATCCGCTCTGCCAAAACTGACTCTGCTTTCCGCTCTGCACTCAAAACCCATTTGTTCAAGGAATTTTCTTTATAGAAAACATTTTTGTCCTGTTATTGGGTGTGTCATTGCTTTACGTGTCGTAAGCGTTGCACTTGAAAACTGACAATGTGTGCGTGTGTGGTGTGGCCAGCCCCCCCCCCCCCCCCCCCCCCCCCTCCTTGCTATGTTTCATTGTCATAATTGATGAGGTGACTGGGTTTATGGTTTTGTATAGTGATTTTTGTTTTTACATGTTTATAGTTAAATATTGTAAAGCGCTGTGAGCTCTAGTAAGAAAGGGTGCTCTATAAATGTACGTTATTATTATTATTATTTTTTCTGAATTTTTATTTACTTAAAAAAAAAAAAATTATTATATATATATAAAAAAAAAACTAATTTATTTACTTTATTTTATTTACCACCGTCTCACACCCCCTCCCCTTTCTTCTTTCCCCCCTCCTTCTCCCTTCCCTCTCCCCCCTCCTACTTCCTCTCCCATGATCCTCTCGTTTCCGTCTGGCGGCCATTTTTGATTGCGAGACGAACAGGAGAAGCAGCTAATAGCAGCAAAGTGGTTTCTTGTTCTTTATCATTGTCCTAACCTGAAGAAGACCCAAGAGGTCGAAATGCATTGTGTCTAGTCCTGTACTCTGCTTGTCTGTGTCCTTGGCGATAATTAACCCCCTCTCTTTTCAAACTTTACTTCATATTTATAATGGTCCCGTATACTTTACTTCCTGTATCACACAAGCTAATACCTCTATAATTGCCAGGCTGATTGACATCCCCTTTTTTGAATAATGACAAGATAACATATTCAGTCCAGCAATCCGGATATATACCTCTATCAAACAGAGCATTGAGAAAGTTTACATAGTATGGAACTAGCAATTCATGTGTATTCTTCAATATCTCACCAATCACACGATCAGGGCCTGCTGCTTTAATTTATGCAGTGCTAACAAAACTTCTTCCTCGGTTATAGGCAGATTAAAAGGCAACAAATTATCATCAGGTGTATCAAAATCATCACTTTAATCAACAGCCGTTTAATCTCTTCCCAATGATGCTTTGAAATGTTGAAACCATTCATCAATAGTAATCTGGTTCATTGTTATCTTCCTTTTTTTGAATAGCCATATGTCCAGTTTCCCCAAAATCACGTTGATTATTGACAGTAGAAACTAATTTATCAATTAACAGAGTTATACAATTTCTTTTTATGAAAAATCATATTCATTATATTCCTTTTTGGAATAGCCATATGTACAGTTTCCCCCAAATCACGTTGATTACCGACAGCATAAACTAATTTATCAATCAACATAGCGTTAAACAATTTCCTTTTGTGAAAAATAATATTTTTATACTCTCTTCTGCATTTACGATAATCCTCCCTTTCCTCGTCATTCTATGTTTTTCAACACTTTTTAATGCCCCACGCACTTCTCTCCATTTGTTTTGGCACTCCATATCAAATCACCCAGACACCTTCTTACATCCATTCACACGTACGCACTTTATACATTCAGCAGTATTTTTGACACATTCATTAAACAAATCGAGAGCCAAGTTTATATCAGAAAGACCAAGTTTATCAGAAAGAAGTCCTTTAAACTGACGCTCAAGGGTTGCACTGGTCTCACCCTCTTCCTTCTTCATCCCGTAGAAAATCAGGTTAATTCTCTTTGATCTTCCTTCCACATCGTCTGTCTTTTTCTCTAAGTTTGTTACACAAGCACACAAACAGTCCTTATGATCTTTCAACGTCATGTTTTCTCTGCAAAATAAGTCCACCTCCTGTCTCAACACCTCCACCTCCTCATGCAGATCACCAAACTTCTACTTGATGGCTGCAATATCAGATACAACGCCGTCCAGCATGGAATTCATGGAGACGTCCATTCCATTCAACTTCGTCATGAGATCAGCTAGGTTGGCAATAGGATTTGACGCAGAGGATTCAACGGGAGCTGTCGTATCAACTCTGCTATTCGCTGAAGAAGCTCTCTCCCTGCTTGTGTTCAGACGTGTCTGGTGGAGGCCCTGGCCCCGGGTTTGAGTGGTGGGTTTCTCAGTGGGTCCGGGGTTCAATTCGATGTCACTACATCGACAAAAGAGTAAACTCCAAAACTGGCGAGTCGATACCCCCCCCCCCCCCCCCCCCCCTCCATCAAACACCACTTGGCTTATCCTTCAGTTGTATGACTCGCATCATCTTCTTGACTGACAATTCCTTTTGAGTCATAAAGCTCCAAGAAGTCCACACAAAACCACCACAAACATGTCGGAAATCCAAGAAAGCCGACGGCATAGTTTGCAGGATGCAGCACTACGCAAATTAAAAAAAAAAAAGTTCACAGACACATAAACACTTGCACAAAAGGGAGCACCTGAGAAAACACGTCCGCTCGCGATGTCTGCTTGTCACAACTCCCCATCTATTTGGAGAGAGAGAGAGAGAGAGAGAGAGAGAGGAGTGTGTCACGTCAATGGGACGTGACGTTCTCTAACAGAGAGAACGAGAGTGCCGGCAGATGAAAATTTATGAACAAAAAAAAAAAAAAAAAAAAAAAAAAATCCAGTGCCTTTCGCCTCTCTAAGATACTCAACAGACTCTGATTCGACAATTAAAAAATAATTTTTGGGGGGTTGTATTTATGACTCTGTGTGTGTGTGTGTGTGTGTGTGTGTGGTTTTTTGGGTTGTTTTTTTTGTAGTGCGTGATCCCTGGGTGGGAATTGAATGTCCTTGCAGCGGCTCGCACTGTACTCATCTATCAAAGGTGGATACGGCGATGACGAGTCCCAGAATAGGTGCTCCGCGGCATCAATGTAGGCAGGACGTCGGCGTAACAGGCGTAACAGCAGACCGGCAGGACAGCAGAAAGGGACAACAGGACAACAAGAAAACAACAGGTCAACAGGATAACAGGGCACCTCGGAATATACCCTGCTAGTCCAACAGAGAGGCCTGGCGAGCGTGGTGTTAATCACTCGTTCCGAGGTCCAAAGAAACTCTCTGTTGTAGTGTTCATTACAAATATGGTGAGCAGGACACAAGGTAGACTCGACAGATGACAAGTACGTAAATGATACAGGTGACTCTCCGATCTCTCTTTCGATTATTTCTCCTTTACTCGACTTCGCCTGGGGATCTCCCAGTACGGCGTGATAATTTGATGGTGATGTTCGACGATGGAAAAGAAATGCAAAAAGCAACTCCACGGGACGTACACAAAAACGATGTCCTGCTCAGACTCGAGAACGACGACTCCCCCCAACCGTTTTGGGATTCCTAGCTACGGTCCCGTATCCAACACATTCTGCGCACAAGCTCTTTGGGGTCCAAAATTGTTTCAGATTTCATTTCTGTTTATATGGCAAAAAAACATGTTTTTTCCTTTTCCTTTAAAACGATGAAAATTCGGAAATTTGACCAAGAGTGCAATTTATAAAACATGTCATTTAATTTAGATTCTCTCATTGGTACTGACGCAATGATGCGCGTTTCAAAGATGTTACGTAATTTGGTTAAGGTAATGACGTTTCGTTACTAGAGCAATGCAGAATGCGATGGCACTGGTCTATTCTTTTGTTAGTGTGTGGTGTACGTCAAATTAAAAAACAAAAAAATGTGTGTTACAAATAGCCCCCCCCCCCCCCCCCCTCTTTAGATAAAACTGGGGTTCACCTCATTTTTATCTCCAGAACAAATTCTTTTTTTTCTTTAAATTGTAGAAGGGATGATAAATGAACGGAATACGATATGTTCAATTGTAATTATCACTTTACACGGCGACGCGAAAAAGAAAAACAACAAAACAATAATAAATAGCAAACTTTAACCCGAACATGAAACTCGACCTGTCCGTCTCGACAGAGTGAACTTTTCATTGATCAGAACTCCACTGATATGTGGAACACAAAAACACGTCATGTTAGACGTCTGCTACGCAACACCGATGTCGTCACCGACAGGTGACGTACAACGTAAACAACACTGTCTTCAAAGGCATCTTCCGTCTTGCTAATCTTAGCCGAACAAAATCTCCCATTGATACTTTGAGAGAGCACGTCATTCACGACGTTTTACGCCGCGACTCATTGTCGTCATTGACGTATGACGCACAATGTAAACACTACTGACTTAAGACATCCTTGATCTAGACCCATATTAAATGGAACACGCGGATGAAAGTCTTACAAGAATATAATAATACTCTTCGCTTTCTCACACTGGTGTAAAGCCAGAGGAACATGATGCACAAGTTCACAAAACAATCCACACAGACGATGAGTAGATCCTCCATTATCTATCATAACGCGCCATTTTGATAAATAGCGAACTGGCTGCTATGATGGGCAGTATGAAAACCGAAGTCACCACGACTCCAAAAATAATCGAGGTATGTTCCTCAAAAAACCTGCGCAGCCTCCCTGCTACGCGACAATGGCATCCTCTATGATACCATACACACGATGCTACGAATGGCATCAAAAAACCATAAATGAGTGATCACACACACTCTCTACGTGCTATGATAAGCACAACCACAAAAAAAAAAAAAAAAAAAAAAAAAAAAAATGCTGGGCAGAATCCAGTCAGGCCTCATCTGAATGATTCCCCCTCCGCCAAGTAGCCACATATACTCGATGTGACATTCCCACCGTTTGTTGCATCCTCAATGCAACAATCCACAGACGACTTCCCGAGTCACAAGAGCAAACAAAATGTCCTCAGCATACCATACACGTGCCCAAGATAATAGTAAGTCAGATAACCAGAATCCTTAGTCACTATGTGATAGCGGCTTTATGATGGAAGCCAGTTAGCACATAACCGGCTGATAAACCATTTAATTACCATACAGCCTTGATGAGCTGTTTAAACACCATCCTGCATTGGGATGCACTGTCGATAGGCATTACATAAAAGAACAAATCATAAACTTCTCTCATATCACAATAGCACTGCAAGAGACCATTGTCTCTAAATGAAAATCTTACTGACAGACATAACAGATTGAACTCAGCACAGCTTCTTTTGTCGACAGGGGATTTCTTTAGATGCGTGACATATAATCGGCACCTATGTTTTCCACTCCTGGGATCACTCTGAGAGTAAAAGAATGCTGTTGGAGTTGAAGCGCCCATCGCATGAGTCGACCATTATCAGTCTTGGAGCGTTTCAAGTACTCCAGTGGACGATGGTCAGTCTCCAGCACGAAATGAGTCCCATACAGGTATGGCTCGTATTTTTTAACGGCCCACATGATGCCCAAACATTCCTTCTCAATGGTGGAGTAATTGATCTCTGCACCACTTAGCTTTTTGCTGGCAAAAGCAACAGGTCTCAAATCCCCGTCCTTTTCCTGCAGCAGGACGGCTCCGAGGCCTTTCTCTGAGGCATCTGTCCTCAGGACAAACTCTTTGTCTGTATCGGGTGTTATCAGTACAGGCTTTTCCGTGAGTTTCTGTTTCAGCGTCGCGTAAGCTTGCTCACATTCGCCGGTCCAGCGAATATTGTCTGGCTGGCCTTTCTTTGTAGTGTCGGTCAGTGGATTAGCAATCTCAGCGAATTTTGGAATGAACTTCCTATAATAACCAGCTAATCCCAGAAATGCTCTCACTTGTTTCTTTGTCTTGGGTCTTTCTGCATTCTGCAACTTTTCAACCTTGTCTGTTTCTGGTTTAATCAACCCATGGCCCACTTCATGTCCTAGGAACGACAATTCCTGCTATCCAAGTAAACACTTGGATGATTTTGCAGTAAGGCCTTCTTCTAGCCTGGTCAACACCATGTCTAACGCCCTCACGTGTTCTTCCCACGTTTCCGTGGCGATTAACACGTCATCAATGAAATTGTGTATATCGTCCCGTTTGAGTGGCAATAACAACTTCCTCATCATTCTGGAGAAAACTGCACTCGCATTTTTCAGACCAAATGGCATCCTGGTCCAACAGTATTGTCCTTGGGGCGTACTGAACGCAGTTTTCACCTGATCCTCCTCTTTGACAGGTATCTGCCAAAATCCTTTACAGAGATCTAGCTTGCTGAAATACTTGGCTTTGCCAAGTTTGGTGAAGATCTCTTCGATGTCTGGCATCGGTTCAGCATCAAATTCTGTGACTTGATTCAATTCTCTGTAATCTGTACAGAAACGAACCGAACCATCCTTTTTCTTTACAAGCACAACAGGTGCGTTGTATGGGGAGCTTGTGCTTTTAATTACCCCCATAGCTTCCATCTGAGCCACCTCCTCTTTCACAACTTTTGTCTGCGAGTGGGGTAATTGGTACTGCTGCACCCTCACAGGATCGCTAGTAGCGAGTTTGAGCTCACACTCTGTCAAGGTGGTCGATCCTGGTAGATCCGAAAACACATCTTTGTGTCGGTCCACTACCCCTTGTAACTGTTTCTTGTTACTTCTGGGCAGAGTTTCTGCCAGCTTCACGTTGGAATAATTTTCTGACCATTTGAGTGGATGCAATGGTATCGACTCCCGATGCTCTCGCAAGCCGTCTCTGGGGTCTTCATCATTATTCCTCGCCCGAGCGCAAGGCTCATCTGAAGCTTGCCGCCTCAGTACTCTTAATGAGGGGTCATTCAGCTGCTCCTCTTTTAACTCTTGGGAGGTAACTTTGGCTAAGACAGATTGTCTTACTTTGAGAGGAGGGTGTCCCTTTTCTTCAGTACTGGTACTGGGTTGGTTATCCTCTGCCATCGGTTCCTCGTCTGTGGCTGGTTTCACAATAGGTGCGACTGTCTTGACGGCGCTCCTCACCTGTGTGTCCTTAACTGCTTCCTTGTCCTTATCCGCAGTTGTAGGTTTAAGTTCCACGCTGACTTCCTGAGTTACCTGCACTTTCTCTTTGCTGGTCATGTTCCCGATCAGGACTGGAACTGGCGCATCCTCAGCAACCAAAACTTCAATCTGTCCACTGAAATGTGGAGTCTTCACCTGCACAATGGCAGTAGGCAGTCTGCCTTTGGTGTTGTTAGCGTATATGACTGTTTTGTACAGCCCAGTATAGCATGATCTAGGGACTAGAGTCTTGATCACCTGGGTTTGCGTAGCCCCGGTATCACGCATGCCCCTGGCCTGTTTTCCTTCTATCCAGACTGTACAGTAGTACTGGTGACTCTCTTCTGGATGAGCTTGAGTGAAAGCTTGGATATTCTCTGGTTTAACTTCTTCACCCAAAAGCACCGACACCCTTTCGCGTCTGGCGTTGGGTCAGTCTTTCTGATAATGCGGCCCTCCACATCCAAAACAACCCTTGCTCAAGCCTCTCGGCTGAAATGTAGGAGGTCCCCTGGAAAATTTTCTGTTGATATTAGGGTTTTGACCGGGCTGTTGTTGCTTTGGCGGATGTTGCCTATGATCAACAACTGTGACCCTTGGAGCTGGTGGTGACCGTTGACTTTGAAAGTCACGATTCTGCACTTTATCTCGTGTAGGACGTGCGTCCAACAGTTTGCCATGAACCATTCTTCTCTCCGCCATCCTTGTCTCATCATAGAGATCAGCAGCTTCGATTACATCATCTTTGGTGTTGGGTTTACGTTCCCTTATGAACCTAGCTTTCTCCATGCTCTGTGTCTCGAGGAACTTCTCCATGATTAGCAATGCTTTGAGATCTCGCTATCTTTGTTGGAGAGCTCGATCCATCGTTTTAGTAGGTGGTCTAGCCTATCCCAGTAGACATAATTTTCTTCTGACTCCCTGGGTCTAGTGCCACGGAATTTCTTGCAGTATGCCACCGCATTCAGCTGATGCTTTTTTCAACAAGGCTCTTTTAATTGCCTGATAACTGGCGCTTTCTTCAAGTGAGATTTGGACATACGTCTCCCTGGCATCCCCCTTCAGGAGTGGTGCCATGCGAGTTCCCCACTATTCCTCATCCCACTTGTTTAATGTAGCCACTCACTCAAATTGTGCAAGATAAGCTTCCACATCATCTTTGTCTTCCATGAAGGGCATCTTGATCTTCGGTTGTGCATCCAGGTGGTGCACAGAGCGCTGGTTCGCAACCAGGCCTTCATTTTCAAGCTTTTTCATTTCAAGCATGTATTGGCGATCGCATTCACGTTGTTCGCCCTCATAGTCCATACCGCGACTCCGCTCACGAGCTGAGGATTCTTCCCTTTTTAGTTCCATTTCGTTTAACATCTTCTCTCTTTCCAATTCGGCAGCTATTCTCTTATCCTCAGCAGCTGTTTTTTGTTTTTTGACCTCAGCTGCTATTCTCTTCTCTTCTAGTTCCATAGCCAGCCACTTATCCTCCCTTTCGGCTTCTATGGCTAACCGTTCCTTTTCAACCCGGTATTCTGCCGCCTTCTGGCTGTCTATGTATTCAATCAGTGCTTTGCCCTTAAGATCAAGGGCCTCACCCTCAGCTTTGAACTTTACAAAACTGGGATCCATGTTTGTCTGATCCGGTATCTTACTCTTACGTGGTGTACTGTTTTTCGTATTCTTAGGCATGCCCTGATGGGGCACAGCAATTACAAGAAGCTATCACAAATTCATCTAATAAAAATACACAACAATATACATGCACATGCAATCACTAATCACGCAATGCTATCTCTCTATAGTATCACGTTGGATTAGGCTGGCACACTTCAAACTACTATGTCACGTCGGATGAGACAGTCTGGCACAGCTAGTCCTGGATGCTACTACTGTCCAGATATGACAGTATACATATACTTCTCAAGTTGATTGATACGACCGTTGCTTATGGCAGTCCATAAATACACAAATATGTGTACACGTACAATAAACTACCCCTTTGGATAAGAGTGGTGTGTTGCCCCGTATTATTTTTCTTGTTGCCAGATCTAATTTAGATTTAGTTTAAGATGATAATTGTCCCTAATCTAACGATGCCAGTTCCAAGGATCACTTCTCTTTTTTAAAGGGCACCGCCCAACCGCCCGCAGAGTCGTTGAGGCTCCGAGCAGCGTCTGGCACTTAGGAATTTTGAAATAAATTTTGTCTGGGGCAGGGATTGGTATATATCCCACCGCTGCCACCAAAATATGTCATGTCAATGGGACGTGACATTCTGTAAGAGAGAGAACGAGAGTGCCCGCAGACAAGAAAATTTATTTAAAAAAAAAAAAAAAAAAAAAAAAATCCAGTGCCTTTCGCCTCTCTAAGATACTCAACAGACTGATTCGACAATTAACAAATGATTTTTTTTTTTTTGTATTTATGACTGCGTGTGTGTGTTTTTTTGTTGTTTTTTTTGTAGTGCGTGATCCCTGGGTGGGAATTGAATGTCCTTGCAGCGGCTCGCACTGTACTCATCTATCAAAGGTGGATACGGCGATGACGAGTCCCAGAATAGGTGCTCCGCGGCATCAATGTAGGCAGGACGTCGGCGTAACAGGCGTAACAGCAGACCGGCAGGACAGCAGAAAGGGACAACAGGACAACAAGAAAACTACAGGTCAACAGGATAACAGGGCACCTCGGAATATACCCTGCTAGTCCAACAGAGAGGCCTGGCGAGCGTGGTGTTAATCACTCGTTCCGAGGTCCAAAGAAACTCTCTGTTGTAGTGTAAGCTTACATTACAAATATGGTGAGCAGGACACAAGGTAGACTCGACAGATGACAAGTACGTAAATGATACAGGTGACTCTCCGATCTCTCTTTCGATTATTTCTCCTTTACTCGACTTCGCCTGGGGATCTCCCAGTATGGCGTGATAATGTGATGGTGATGTTCGACGATGGAAAAGAAATGCAAACAGCAACTCCACGGGACGTACACAAAAACGATGTCCTGCTCAGACTCGAGAACGACGACTCCCCCCGACCGTTTTGGGATTCCTAGCTACGGTCCCGTAGCCAACACATTCTGCGCACAAGCTCTTTGGGGTCCAAAATTGTTTCAGATTTCATTTCCGTTTCTATGGCAAAAAATATGTTTTTTCCTTTTCCTTTAAAACGACGAAAATTCCTATAATGTAGTAACCGTTTTAGGTACTATTGTATGTTGTGCATCCTGCTCAGTCACACTGATAAATGTGATAAACACTTTGTTGGACAGGTTGATGTTTTTTATTGGAGCCGTTGATGATCCATCTCCTAGAAACCTTCAAGGGAGGTTACTCTCCCCATAATAATAATAATAATGTAAGCAAATCATTACTTCCCTTAGATTGCAGGTTACTTAATACATTACATCACCTCCTTCCTTGGATGAAAAGTGGAATTAAAATTAGATGGACAAATATCTCAAAGTTTCCATTTAACTTTTCACAAGTATCTGATTTACTCTTGAAAGTAAAATAGTGTAAGAATGTCTTAAGAGTTTTTCGGTTTCACTGAAAAGGAATTCAAGTCAACAAAGTGAGATATAAAGATAAAGTGAATTGTCCAACTTTTCATTGTTGATTAATTATGTTTAACTGTTCAGACATTAAACTCCTATTTTTTTAATATCAATTACATTTTTTCTTCTCTCCCTCTCAAATCAATAATGTAGAGAATAAATCTACATATGTGAATAATGGTTGTGAATACATTGTTAAACCAACATAATAACAAATAACAAATGTTAATCTTGTAAGTGCATAGAGAACACTTGGTATGTGCACCTACAGAAATGCAACAGAAATAACAGTCATGTGCACTGCAACGTCTCCTATAGGAAATGTGGATGCAATTAGATGTGAAAATTATATTTTCACTTCACTAAATTAGACAAGGTCACATGATGAAGTCATCAAATTTGGGGGGCATTCGGATTGTGCGTTTGGATTTTCTGGGTTCAACTACAGGCGTGTGAGTGTTATGAGAGTAATTGTTGGGTGCGGTGCGCGCCTGCGGAATGTCTGAGGTTGTGGGGAGTTCAGCTTCATTTTCATTCAGCTCAGGAGGAGGGTCAGGTTCAGTCTCTGCAGTAGATGGAAGTCGTGGAGACTTTTTGTAGAAACTGCTGTTTCTGGTGACAGTCTGTTGTCATCGCTGGGCTGTGATCATAGATCCTTTCTTGCCAATGACCACAAGAGGGGTTGGCTGGTAGGGAGTGTCAGCTTTAGAAGGATGGGGATTCTTCAGGAGTACAGCATCACCTACGATTATGGACGAAGGCTTGATGTATGCCTTATCATCAGCGTAGCGCTTCATATTTGCTTTTTGCTGTGCATCTCTGATGCGCATTTCCTGGTCAGCATCATGGCATTGTGCTGGGAGTTGGGGTAGTTTGGTCTTCAGGTTGCGATTAAAGAGGGCGGTAGCAGGGGGAACACCGGTGGTGCAGTGAGGGGTAGTGCGGTAGTCAAGTAGAAATTTGTACATTTCCTGCTTGAAGTTGGGAAGGGTTGATGATTTGATGACTTTCTTGATGGTACGCATGAACCGTTCCGTCTCTGCATTTGCACGGGGCCACAGGGGGGTGATTTTGCGATGCTTGATGCCCATGTGTTGGCAGTATTGAGCAAACTGGTGGGAACTGAAGGGAGGTCCATTATCAGTTTTGAGACTTTCCGGGATTCCGAATTCAGCGAAGATTTTGTCCAGACGTGGAATGAGGTGTTCGCTGATGTTGAATCCAGCACGTCGACAATGGGGTACCTGGAATACTCATCGGTAACGACAAGAATGTATTTGCCATTGGGAAGATGTCCGAAATCACAGGAAAGTTCGGTCCATGGTGCGTTGGGTAGATCAGACATCTGGAGTGGTTCACGTGTCGTTTTCGGTGTTGCCACTTGACAGGTCATGCAGTTTTTAACTGTACGCTCAATGAGAGGTTGCATGCCTTTAAACCAAACTTTCTCACGCAGAAGTGCGGTTGTCTTGATAATGCCTTGATGTCCAGTGTGTGCGATGTTCACAGCTTTCTGGTGTAGTGAGGCAGGTAGGACAATCTGGCGGTTTTTCAGAATGATACGCGAGTCGTGAGCAAGTGACAGTTCTGCACGGGAAACGTAGAGACTGGAATGTTTGTGTGTCCACTTCTTTTCCTTTGTTGTACCACTGATTAGAGAGTATTGCTTCAATCACAGCATTCAGCGTGGTGTCTTTCACTGTTTCATCAGCAACTTCATTGATGGTCATTGCTTTCGGTGTTGAAGTGGTAACAATGTAGTGCAGATATTCTTCGGCGTCTTTTTCTTGGTCTGTGCAGGAAGATTGATGGACTGGATGTCGGCTCAGATAATCTGCAGGATTGTCAACACCAGGGCGGTACACTACTGCCATTTCATATGACTGCAGTCGCATAACCCAGCGTTCAATACGAGCAGACAGTTGAGCCTGTGAATTGTTAAACATTGACACCAAGGGCTTGTGATCTGTGTGGACTGTGAATGGAGCGCCAAAAATGAAGATGTGGTAGTATTCGCAAGACCACACGATAGCTAAAGCTTCTCGTTCAGTTTGAGAGTATCTTTGTTCTGTGGGTGAAAGAGCTCTGCTTGCGAATTGGATGATTCGATCTTCTTGTGTAAGAATAGCTGATACTCCTACTGGACTTGCATCTGTGTATATGTCAGTGGACTTCTTTGGGTCGAAATATGCAAGAGTTGTTGCATTACTTAGGGCTTTTCTCAACTTGGTCAGTGCTTTATCATGTTTTGTTGTCCAGGACCAAGGAGTGCCTTTCTTGGTAAGTTGTCGCAGGTCGTGTGTCAATGAGGCATAGTTGGGAATGTGGCGGGAACCACAAAAGTTCATCATGCCCAGGAGGCTTCGGATTTCGGTTGCATTGGTGGGAGTTGGAAGATCAAGGATGTCCTTGAGCTTATCTTGACTAGGTTTGATGCCGTCTTCACCGAAAATGATTCCAAGAAATTCCAGCGATTTCTTGTTGAACTCACACTTGTCACTATGAAGTGTCAGCCCTTTCAGTTTGAGTCTCTCAAACAAGTTACGGAGGTTGGTGTCATGGTCTGTCTGTGACGTACCAAAACATAGAATGTCATCGCTGATGTTGACAACTCCCGGGAGGCCTGAAAGTGCTTGGCGGATTGATACTTGGAAGATCTCGCTGGCTGAATTTACACCGAAAAACAGACGACGGTATCGGTAGAGACCGAGGTGAGTGGCAAAAGTGGTGATGGAGCGAGAATCTTTGTCCAGTTTCAGCTGATTGTAGCCTTGATTCAGGTCCAGCTTGCTGAATACTCGTGCTCCAGAAAGCATAGTCTTCAGCTCGTCGAGAGTTGGGGTTGCGTGACGTTCACGTCGGATGGCACGGTTTGCAGCTTCATGTCCACACAAACACGTATCTTACCAGGTTGTTTGGGTTTGGGTACGACAACCACTGGAGATACCCATGGAGTTGGTCCACTTGCTTTTTCAATGATTCTCAGTTCTTCGTCTTTCTTCAGCTGTTCTTCTATGTCCTTGCGGACATGGAATGGAACACATCGGTATGGTTGAGCGACTGGTTGAACTTCAGGATCAATATGGAGATGGACTGGTTTGCTTTTTAAACAACCAAGACCGGTGAATAGTTCAGGGTACTCTTCTCTCAGTTGTTCATGTATTGGTTTGACATGGTTGATGGTGGTCAATAGCTTGAGATCTTGACATGTTTTCCAGGACAGAATCGGTCGCTCATTGCCGGATACTACAAACATGGTAGCAGTAATACTGGTGTTTTCACAATTTAGTAGAGCATTGAATGCACCAAGTACTGGGATTGAACTTTTGTTACCATACGCTGTCACTCGCTTGTTGGAAGGCTGTAGCTTTGGTTTCAGCTTGAGTTCGTTGAAATGTTGTTCAGATAGCAGATTGATGGAAGCACCGGAATCTGCTAGGAATGAAAAAAAAACCATGTCCATTGATAGAAACACTAAAATGAGGAAGTTCACTGGATTGATGTGTTGTGAAGACGTATTCAATATCATCAGGATCGGTAGACTGATCAACGATAGTGTTGGCTTCATCTTCATCACTGCTGTCGTTGATTTGATGAATGTGTGATTTTCTTGATTTCTTCTTCCAGCTGAAATGTTTTGGTTTCTTGGACAAGGCTTTTGTTGATGATGATGAAGATGTGGCACTGGTATTTGAGCGGCATACTGATGCAAAGTGGTGTGGTTTTGAACAGTTGTTGCATCGCTTGTTGTATGCTGGACAGGAGCGTTGTCCATCAGGATGAGGCCATTCTCCACCACAATTGCGACAAGTGGTTGGTTATTGCGGTTGTTGACTATGTTGATGGCTACGAGGTCGTGCCTTGTGCGAAACATGGTGTACCTCTGCTGGCACAGTCATTGCTTTGGATTGCTTTGATGTGAGTTCTAGTGTGCGTGCATACGTCAGCAAATCTTTCAGAGTCATGTTGGGGCTTGCTAGTCCTTTTTCACGTACCTTTTGGCATTGGCAGCCTGTGATGAATTGAGATTTTATCTCAGCATCTGCATCATTGAAGTTACATGTTGCTGCTAGTTGTTTCAATTCCCCATAAAAATCGTCAATATCACCTTTCTGGTAGCTATGCCGGAATATGTATTTCTGAAATTCTACATTTGTTTGAGGATTGAAATGTTCGGTGATGGCAGAAACAAGCGTTTGAAAATGGGTTTCGCCAACAGCAGGACGAGTTTGTTCGTTCGTGAAGGTGTCCACAATATCATTGAGTTCATCACCAACGTAGGTAAGTAGAAGTGCTTTCTGACGTTGGTCATCTTCAATATTGTAGGCAAGGAAGAGATTCTTCAGCCTTGATACCCATTTTTGCCATCGAGTTGCCCTTGCTTCTGAAGAACAGTCGAATGGAGGATACGTGGGAAGCGCAGCAGCCATTTGGAAGTCGACTTGATCGATCGTACTTACCAACACAACAAATCATCAACGATCGTTCTTTTGGTTCGTTTCTTCGTCCGTCGTCGCCAATATAATGTAGTAACCGTTTTAATTACTATTGTATGTTGTGCATCCTGCTCAGTCACACTGATAAATGTGATAAACACTTTGTTGGACAGGTTGATGTTTTTTATTGGAGCCGTTGATGATCCATCTCCTAGAAACCTTCAAGGGATGTTACTCTCCCCATAATAATAATAATAATAATGTAAGCAAATCATTACTTCCCTTAGATTGCAGGCTACTTAATACATTACAATTCCGAAATTTGACCAAAAGTGCAATTTATAAAACACGTCATTTAATTTAGATTTTCTCATTGGTACTGACGTAATGATGCGCGTTTCAAAGATGTTACGTAATTTTGGTTAAGGTAATGACGTTTCGTTACTAGAGCAATGCAGAATGCGATGGCACTGGTCTATGCTTTTGTTAGTGTGTGGGGTACGTCAAATAAAAAAAAAAAAATTAATTTGTGTTACAGAGAGGAGAGAGAGAGAGAGAGAGAGAGATAGAGAGAGAGAGAGAGAGAGAGAGAGAGAGAGGGCGGAGGGGGTGGGGGCGGTACAGGCAACGACCGTGAAAGCGAACATGTCTGTCTTCCTCAAGGGTCGGTCACGTTGAGTGACGGGCTAAAATGCCACAACGACCCCATTTTCCCCTCTTGCCTTTGTTATTCGTTCTTGAAGTGTGTGGACTTTTTGTTTGACGTGGAGTCTAGAAAATGTTACAACCACAGGTGACAGAGCCAGACACAACAGAGACATTCAAATATTTGTAAAAAAAAAAAAAAAAAAAAAAAAGGCTAATGCCGCCGACTGGACTCTCTCTCTCTCTCTCTCTCTCTCTCTCTCTCTCTCTCTCTCAACATCCAAGATTTGTTAAAAAGTTTACTACCGATTGGAATGTCTCTCTCCCTCTCTGTCTGTCTGTCTGTCTATCTGTCTGTCTGATTGTCTGTCTGTCTCCAGTTTTTTCTCTCTGTAATTTTCCTGTACCTTTATCTGTCTTTCTTTCTCTTGCGAATGTCATCATCAATAATATTATTGATAATGAGGACAATTTCCTATAGCGCCCATCCTAACAATGTACGCTACAGGGCGCTTTACAAGTTTTAACAAATCAGTGTATAAAATATACGCTGAACACACACACACACACACACACACACACACACACACACACACACACACACACACACTGTGTCACATACACAGACACATACACTGTAATACTCGGTGAACAGCTCATTCGTACACGAGCAAGTGTGCAAGCGACATCGTGCAATTCAGTAATATTTCAGGTTGTATTCTGGAACTGGCATTTAAATAGATAAGTTTAAGTGCAGACTTGAAAGTCGGGAAGGAAGAGGCATGACGTAGTTGGAAAGGTAGCGAATTCCAGAGTATTGTCGCAGAAAAAGAGAATGCTCTAGAATCGTGCTGCTTTCGGGTCATAGGCCTACAAGGAAATTCGAAAAATTCGGTCATCAGAGGAAGAACGGAGGGAAGGTGTAGGGATATTTTGAATAGGTCAGAGAGATAGGCGGGCGCTTCATGTATGATAATCTTATAGCATAGACACACGGACTTGTACTGAATCCTGAACTCGATTTGGAGCCAGTGTAATTTCTTCAAGAGATACGAAGTATGACGACGTTTTGGCGCGTTGTAGATGAGGCGGGCCGCTGAATTTTGAACCCGTTGTAGCAGCTTGAGTATGGCTGCAGGTACACCAAGGAGAAGAGTGTTACAATAATCTAATCTCGACAAGATGCGGAGAGACACTAACGTTTTCATGACCTGTTCTGCAAGGAAAGGTCTGGTAGAACTGATGCGACGGAGTTCAAGAAAGGATGCTTGGCAGATTTTGGATATGTGGTGGTTCAGGGTCGAGATATAAGCCAAGGTCACGAACACATAGCATACATGAGATGTTGGTGGAGCCTAGGACCATTGACGAAAGAAGACGGCGGTCTTGAGCCTGAGAGTCTTTTATAAACCTGATAGCCTCTGTTTTATCATCGTTAAATTTCAGCTTATTACTAGACATCCGCTGTTTAATATCAGAGACACAATCTTGAAGACTTTTGACAAAACTATCATAGTTATCTAACGTATCACAATGTTCAAGCTGGGTGTCACTGGCGAACATTTCATGATGAACAGAACAGTTGTTAATGATTGTGACGGACCATTTTTGTCCGGGCCCAAATTGTGGGGACAATTCTGAAGTGGCACAAGTTTGTCTGTTCACCAGTTGACCTGTTTACCTGACAGCTACTCACCCGCGTTTTGTGTCAGTCAGGTGAGCGAGGATTTCCCTTCAGTCTCTGCAAATCTGCCGGCCTAGAAACATCACACGGTGCCGATGAGAGACTGGGAACTTTATTTTGTGGCAATCAGATATGCTTCAGTAGTTAAATGGAAGTTAGGGTTTGTACTAATGGAGTTGGGTTTTCCTACAGGTGGTCGTGAATTTTCCAGTTCTTAGTGAAGGCCTAAAATATTTAATTGTTCCCTTGATTGATCTTGTGATTGACAAGACTTGATGAGACATAGGGTGACTGTTGGAAGTTGTGGTTAGTAAATGTGTGAGTCGAGAGGTGGATGAGAAGAATGAGTGAAGGGATGGAAGAGAGAATTATTTACATGTGATCGGGTAAAAGTGGTCAAGTTAAGTCGATGTATTATTTAACATAAAAAACGTTGTTTATCTTTTTCCTAGATTATTATGATGATGTGAGTGCTCGTGAGCTCTGGAAGTGAGCAATAAAAATTATTGTGTATAAATCATTGGAAAATGTATTCTGATCCCTGTTGTGGACACGTCTAGTGATGATGATGCGGAAAAGAAAAAAAAATTCTTTTCTGGATAAAAAGGGACAAATGGAAATCGTTCCTTTATGTGTAATTGGACACGTCTAGTGATGATCATGTGGAATAGTAAAAACGTTCTTTTCTTGATAAAAAGGGACAAATGGAAATCATTCCTTTGTATGAATAATTGTATTCTTGGTACCTTGAAAAGGGTTACATGAGAAAATCCTTTCTTCATTGTAATCACTCATGGTGTTAATCGATGAATTTTTCTATTGTAATGCACCCATTGTATTGAAACTTAGTAGATTACATTATGGGTATTTTCCCCCAAATTCCAGTGAAATGTATTATGTGAAGAGTGACTGCTAGTGACAAACAAGGACAATAAATGTGAAGGAAGTAGGCTAGGTAATCAAGCTAGTTTTCAGTTCCCAGGTGTCGGTGAGACCCCTGAGTCCAGCCTGGAGCTGACTGCCACCGGGTGTGTACAGCCCGTGCTCCAGCCGCTGTCTCCGTCCAGTAGACGTGAAGAGGCTGACCACCAGGTCAGTAGAAGACTCGTGTGTTAAAGGGCCTCAGGATTCTCCGTCACGACGACGTGGAGGAGTTGGCCGCCAGGACGGTGGCTCAATGTGTTTTTTTCTGCTGTGTGGGTGTTCCCGGGAGGACTCCACGAACTGCATTGCCGGCTCTGCCTACTGTGTGAAGATTGTGACTTGGACTGGACGCAGCCAGATATACGAACTGTCTGAATAGACATTGCTGGAGGCGCCAACGAAGTCTGTGCGGGGAAAAATATATATTTGATATGTCAGTTTAGAGAGCGACGGTTAAAGCTCTTTGTGTTGTACAAAAAAAAAACAAAAAAAAACAAAAACAAAAAAAATGGTAAGTAGGCACTCAAGGTCTGACCAGCGCGTTGGGCTAATGCGTAGGTCTGACATCCGCTGAGTCGTAGCCACGAGACCCTCTTCTTCAATTGTCTCATCTTTGTTGTTAATTCATTTATCCATCAGCTTCAAATCATGCGTAGTGTGGTCTCAAAACTTAGCGGATCCACATCGTAGCGTATATGGACTAGTCCGCACGCAGTGACGCCTCCTTGATGAAATTGAAACTGAAACTGTGTTGTACGCCCTTTCTGATGGTGGCGTGTATTGATATTTTTTTGTGCCTGTCTACTTATATTATGGTAATATTATGTGTTTGCAGTGTTTTGATGGTTCAGACAGCATAAAAACAGAAAGAAACTTAACTTGTGTGTTACCTGGCTATCTATGTTCGTGTGGTGTGGGTGTGTGTAGGAAAAAAGTCGTTACACGCATCCAAACTTTTTCTAGTGAGAGTCGGACAGTAAAACACGCACTACCACACCATCCGTAACAATGATTTCAGTTAAGGTCGTTGTGTACATTATGTAAAACACTGGACCTAGCACAGAACGCTGGGGAGCGCCAAGTCTGATGACATTGTAAAGACCGTTTCTCATTAATAAGATGGACTAATGTATGTTCGACAGATATAATACGATCTACACCAATTTAGTGCAGTGTCACATATGCCGAAGTTTGTCCCCAGACTAAAAGGAGTATTTCGTGATCAATTGTGTCGAAAGCTGGCTGCAGACAGACAGAGGGGAAAAAGAACAGATACTTTGTCATCATGAAGAGATGTCAGAATATTGTTCACGATTCCGACGAGAATAGTTTCTGTGCTATGACCAGCATGGTATAAGCTTACTGACTGGTGGAAACTGAAAAGGTTATTCACAAGCAGATGCTGGGATAACTGACCAATTTCTCTAAAAAAAAAAAAAATTGTGCAAGAAAGGGAAATTTGAGATTGGTCGAAAGTTTTTCTATACACTTAACTTGCGTCAGTTCTCTGTTGTTCATTCAATATTGAATGTTTGAACTTATCTCTAATTCTGTCTTTCGGAGCTACAAGCACTTTTAAGTGTACAAGGTTAAGGAGAATTATTCCTGAGCCACTCTTGAGTAGTTTTAACATTCCCAAGAAAAGTAAAAATTTCTTTCGATGACTAGTACCGGGAAGTTGCTCCTTCCATAACTAGTAAGAGAGAGAGAGTGGAGGTGAAGTTTTAACCCAACTCTATTAGAGAAAATATTCCAAGTCCTTCCCCTAGAGGACAACACCGACCCACTCCCAACTCTTGTCACATCGAAGTGGGGGCTCCTCCGGGATTGTTAAAATAGAATTCACTCAAAATTTTATTTCCTTTGGCTAGTCCCCAAATTTTGGACAAAGAACAGAGTTAAGAGCAAACAGGCTGATTGAGTTGCAGTCCAGGAGGAAACTTTTATGTTTGTTTTGTACATGTTTATCTTATATGATATAGATAAGATGAAAACATTGTGTTTGGTTGATGTTATAATCAAGTTTCCCTTGATGCTACACTGTAGGATTGTTTTCTTGTCATACCTGGTGGATATTTGATTGCTTAGACTTGTATTACGGTTCACTATCATGGCTGAATCAATGAAACTTAGATGGGAAATCAAGGATTGGGGAGAATCTTTAGGCCTCTCTGGTCCAGAGTTTGTCACATTTGTGATTACACAATTTGAAAAAGAAAAAAGCTGCAGAAGATGCTCGTAATCAAAAACAGCTTGAATCAGAAGCGGAGCAGCATGAAAAAGTCAGATAGCATGAAGAAGCAGAGCGGGAAAACGCACAAGAGGCTGAAAAACATAACAAATTAAGGGAGCTGGAACAAACAGAGCACGACAAAGCACGAGAAGCTGAAGAGCCAAACAAATTAAGGGAGCTAGAACAAGCAGAACGCATCAAAGCACTAGAAGCTGAAGAATGGGATAAAATGAGACAGCATGAATTTTCTCTCAAAAAGCTTAGAAAAAATAAAAAACACTGAGACAGATAACTCTTCAGACACCGCCAGCCAAAATTTCAGCCTCCCATCCAAATTCCAGCCATGTCGTTTGCTTTACATCTTTTTAATGAGATCACTGAAAGTATTGACGCGTACCTGGACCAGTTTGAAAGATTAGCTAATGAATTCGGCCTGTCCACAGATAGGTTAGTGCCTTATCTTCAAAAATGGTTGACCTTATCCAACCAAGAACAGACTTTTGATGGACTGACTGAGCTCATCCTCTGTGAGCAGCTGCGTGACACCATGTCCACTGAGCTATGAACATTCACATTGGAACAAGGTCCTTCCATGCTAGCTGACCTGATCAAGCTAGTCGATAGATACACCACCGCCCACGATGAGGCAAACTCACACAAACCAATACGTGACAGACCCAATAGGGAATCCCCTCACAGTCACAACAGTCCCAAAACCAAAACCCCACAGCAAGTGGAAAAGCACCAGGTGACAAACCACAAAGTGGGAAACCACAAGGCGGTAATTCAGGCCCTGTGCGCCAAAGCAGTGCACAGAAGCATTACTGCATGCACTGTAAAATGACTTCCCACAACACATCAGACTACCAAAAGTTCTTTGGACCAAGACTCCAGACAATTGCCACGTACCAGGTAGTCTCTACCCCTAAAAGGCAGTGATACACTGTTATGGTACCCAGCAACACCACCCATCAGTGAGTAAGTGTTAGTCAACAACACTCCAGCCACACGTCTATACGACACTGGATTGTCATATGATACAGTTTTAAGAGCGTCACTTGAACTAACTGCTGTCACAGAGGAGACTGTGCCTTTGCAAGAAGCTGACCTGAGTGTGCCCTCAACAAACTTACCTGTAGAAACAATTACGGTTGACAGTAGGTATGTACAAGGACAGATTAAGGCGGTAGTTATGGACAATCCAATTCATTACATCATCCTTGGAGGCTGTTATGTCATATTCGGAAGCCCACCTCAGCCTGCAATTGTATCCACACTTCAGACAAGGGCTCTGACCCAACTCAAGCCTCCTCACAAGCAGATGACAAGGGCTCAGAGGACTGACCCAACATTAGCCAAGTGCCTTGAGAAGCAGCGCAAAACTCATCACCACCTCGCAAGGGTGAATTTTTCAGGCAGAACAGTCTTTTATACCGCAGGATTGGTAGAGACTGCACAATATGTGGTCCCGGTTCCACACCGGACCCAAGTACTGGAAGCGGAACATACACTCCACTCCAAAGGCTTTATGGGGGTAGGGCTTACTACTCAATGGGTGACAAATCAGTACTATTGGCCAGGGATAGCAGAGGACATCAAGCACTATGTCAATTCCTGCCCACTGTGCCAAAATCTGTCACCCAGTCAGAGGGCCCAATCTTCCCTGGTCCCTCCTGACAAACCAGCCACAGGCCAACAAAAAGGCAAATCCCACTTTCTAAGGCTCCGTTGGTATCTTGGTGAGTCTGCAGCTGGTACCTGATTCATAAGGGACCAGGATCCATGTTGGCTGTCAATTAGAAGTTTCTCTCAAGAGAGAATTTTTTTTTTCGAGGGAGCCTATGTGACATGACAATTGACAGCCACACCATCCTGTAATACCCCCCCCCCCCCTTCTACTCCCCCTTCTTCCCCCATCTTTCTTTCTCTCTCCCTTTATTCACAAACGACAATCAAGATTACTAATCAACGTCAACACTTGGTCTCTCTTGGCCACTCCCCACAGTATGCTGGGTGTTTTCTTTGAAAGCAGCTGACAGCCCAGCTTTGGCAACAATGACACGGATAAAGGTGACGTCTCTTTGGACCAAGTCACCCGTTTCCCTCTCCCTCTCTCTTTCTCTCTTCCTCTCCCCATCCCCCCCCCCCCCCCCTTGCTTATCTGGTGCACAGGTGATTGTCTCTGGTTGAGACAAGGGGTCATGTTCTCTCTCCTTCCCTTCCACTCTACCTGCACCATGGCAATCACACGTGTGTTCCACCGCGTAACTGTGTTCAACAGCACTTTGTCAATTAGCATGAAGGCTGAATAAAATCTACGCCAACTGCTAAGATAGAGTGTTCTTGGATCCTCTACACATTCCTCACACTGTAGGTGGTGGGGATGACCACCCCCTCCCCTTTTCTTTGTCTTTAGTGACACAAAGCATACCAGAACCAGAACCTGAATGTGTAGCCTAACAGACTAAAAAGGAGAAACTCAGTCCCTCAAATTCACTGCTCTCCACAGAAGGCTGTAAGACAGATCTCCACCAGTGAATCGAGAATTACAACAGGGACTCAAAGACTCAACTCGATTCACCCGTACAAGTAAAGTGGAGGATGAGCAAGTTTTCCTACGAGAACGATCCGTTTATCAGTCTAAACTGAACGAAAAAAAGAAATGTTATAATCAGTCTGTTCGTGCTTCTCTATAACAAAATAAATATGACAGTTCAAAATTCTGGTCATTAGTAAAGCGAGTAAGCCCAAGGATTAAAAAAAACGTAACCATTAACACAGAAAGTTGGAAAGATCATTTCACCGAAGTTTTAGGGCAACATACACCAATATCGCCGGGGCACAATGCTACTGTAGATAAAGAAGCTATTTCCATTCATGTTCCAGAATTAGATGAAGAAATAACTAAGGAAGAAGTTAAATATGCAATTCGTAAAATAAAAACTGGTAAAACTGCTGGAATCGATGAAATACCTGGTGAATTTTTGAAAGTAGCAGAAAATTTGATAACCCCCTTTCTTACTAAATTGTTTAATAATCTGTTTGATCAAGGCATTTACCCAGATGAGTGGTCGCGATCAGTTATAGTCCTGTTGTTTAAAAAAGGAGATGCAAATAACCCTGAAAATTATCTTAGTATTTCATTATTAAGTATTATTAGTAAAGTCTTTACGTCAATTCTAAATAAACATTTATACACATGGGCAGAAAAGGAACACAACATTTGCAAAGAACAAGCTGGATTCCGTAAAAATTATGAAACGATTGACCATATTTTTACTCTACTATCTATAATAAAAAAAAGCGGTTTTCAGGAAAAGGAAAATGTAAAGTGTACGTTGCTTTTATTGATTATATGAAAGTTTTCGATTCAGTCGACAAGGATTGCCTTTGGCTTGTTCTTAAAAAGATTAAAACCTCTACCAAAATGCTACGTATGCTACAAGGTATTTACGCATCGGTGCAGTCGTGTGTGCGTCAGGGCAATGAAGTCTCTGATTTTTTTGACTGTCCGGCAGGTGTGAAACAGGGTTGCATGTTGTCTCCCCTGCTGATCACTGAAGTTGCCGAACAAGTGACACAAAATGGAAAGCATGGATTCCAGCTTCTACCAGGCTTACAGGAAATATTTTTGCTGTTATTTGCCGATGATATCTGCTTGCTCTTGACAACTCCAGTTGGGCTTCAAAACCAGATAAATAATCTCGAAAAGGCTTCAACTTCTTTAGGGCTCAAAGTGAACTTGAACAAGATGAAAGTAATGGTTTTTAGGAAGGGTGGGTTTCTAACAAAGTCAGAAAAATGGTTTTATCAGGATTAAGAAATCGAAATAGTAAACAGCTATAAATACTTAGGATTTACATTGACCACAAAATTGTCGTACGACATTGCACTCGAAGAATTCTCAGGACGAGCTAAAGGAAAAGTTGTACAGATCATGAAAACGATGTGGAGATTGGGGATTTTAGATCGATCTGTCTTTTTTAAATTGTTTGATGCTCAAGTGAAGCCAATGTTGTTGTATGCAGCAGAAATCTGGGGTCTGTCTCGTTTCCATTGCATTGAATTACCTCATCTGTTTGCGTGTAAACGTTTTTTGAATGTGTCTCCAAATACCCCAAACTCAATGATATATGGAGAGCTGGGTAGATATCCTTTGTATATAGACAGCACAATAAGAGCAATGCGATACTGGTAGACATTACAAAACTTACATCTCTCAAGGCTGTCAAAACAAGGATACGAAATGGATAAAATGAGATAACTACAAAATACAGAAAATGTTAGATTGCAAACGAGTTGGGTGCTTTCTATAAAACACTGTCTAGATGTATTTGGATTTTCTTTTGTTTGGTTAAATGGTGGGGTGGGTTGTGAGAAACTTTTTCTGCATGAATTGAAACAATGTATGACTGATTGTTATAAACAAGAATGGAATGATAGGTTATAAAACAGCGATAGATATTCAACTTACTTCTTGTTTAAATCGTTGCTGCAGCCTGAAAAATATCTACATGATATTACTATTCCGAGATTTCGAAATATTTTGTCAAGTTTCGGCTAGGAGTAAGCAATTTAAATGTCCATAAAAGATACAAACCCAACTCTAAAAACTGTCCATTCCACGTCTGCTTGATTGTTCTGCATGGCTGGGTTTCGTAGACGGACGAAGTTGAGAAGGCACACACAAGCTTCAACGATGGTCTGTACAATCACTGGCATCTGTTGCATTGTTGACAAGAGGACTTTCCATCTTTGGGCCTTAATACCACAGGCATTTTCGACCACACATCTGGCACTAGAGATCCTGTAGTTCTCAATTATTTCTTCTCTTGTCAGTTGACGGCCTGAGTATGGCTTCATGAGGTATGTGCGAAGGCCAAAAGCGTCATCTCCCAGCAGGAAATAGGGAAAGCACTGGACATTGTTTGGCAAGGGGGAAGGTGGAGGGAGTCCAATGGAGCCATCTTCCAAGCATTCTTTCAGTTCTGACTGGTTGTAGATCTGGGCATCAGACTGGCTTCCACACAACCACCAACATCTGTCCACGTAAATTTGTAATCAGCGTCTACCAGGGCCAATAGGATGACTGAAAAGAAGCTTTGGTAGTTGCGGTACATGGTTCCAGTCTTTGGAGGCTTTCTGATGGCAATATGTTTCCCATCTAAGGCACCACAGGCATGTGGAACATTCCAGTGCTTCAAGAACTCACCAGCTAGTCCTTCCCAAGTACCTCTGTCAAAAAGGCATGTGATGACTTCATTCTTGAGCTCCATCAACAAGGCCCTACAGACGTCTTTCACCAACAAGCAGATTGTGTTCCTGGCTACCCGGAATTCATGTTGCAGGGTGGCATAGGAATCTCCTGTTGCCAGATAATGCAGTATGATGACAAGCTTCAACCCTGGTTCCAGATCCTTTCTGTAGTTGGTGTCTTTTATTTTTTTATGAAGGGGGTGATGTGGTCAAGACGTTCGTCAAACATGGGTGGAGTGATTCTCAAGAAGTTGTAGGACTCTTGATCATCCAGGTGGAGTTCCTCCATTAGCTGATGATAATGTCCCACGGATATTCTCCTCTCAGGTTTCAGCCAGGTCCTCACCCAACAGGTTCTTGGTCTACTCCTTCTTTCTTGCTCTACAATCTCATTGTACTCTGCTCTACTTCCAACAAAAGTTGCATGAAACCAACATTCAGCATGTTAAGGGCTGCGAAGTTATTCATGGTTCAGGGCAAAAAGCTTGAAAATGTTCAAGTCAGGAATAGATGTGCACAGCCAGAAATCTCGAGCACAAATGATGGACCAGTGGGAAACGACTGACTTTATACCCTACCTTGTCCTGCTGTACTGCAGACGGGGTTCATGTTGTAAAAACTGCGTGAGAACTACAAAAACGTACTCAAAACGAGAAGAACTTAATGAGAACCTTCTGCCAAATTTTAGAACCGTGTAGAAACGTGTTGCCAACTCCTTCAGAACGTTTCATTTTGTTTTGAACGTATTTGCACAAAATAGAGACTGGCTAAGGACAAAATGCGGTCGAGTCAGGTCTGTCTGCGAACGGCCTGACCGAGCTACAAACGGACCCGGTCGGCGTGCAGACGTACCGCAAGTGATACTCGACTGCACCACGTCCTAACACGTCCCTAGTAGGACCGAAGTACAGTACGGTAATTCCGTTCGTAGTACGTCCATCTCGTTTTCATTACGTTGTCACTCCGTCTAATTGCAGAACGGGATGGCCGCCAGAAAATTTTGAGCAGGCTCGAAGTTGTGGAGCACCCTTCCCGTCCGAGCTCGTCTATGAAGTTTGTAAACAGACTGTACAAAGTTGCTACTACGTCCATTCCCTTCGCAAACAGTTTGAGCCCGTTCGGCAAAATTTTCAAGAACGTAGTGAGAACTAGTTTGGTGTGATGGGGCTGTAAATTAGTGAAAATGACTTGAATAATTCACCATTGTATAAACGAGTAAAGTTGGTGTGTGAAAATACACTGAACTTGTGTCAGTTCTCTGTTGTTCATTCAGTACTGAATGTTTGAATTCATCTCTAATTCTATCTCTCGGAGCTACAAGCGCTTTTAAGTGTACAAGGTTAAGGAGAATTATTCCCTGAGCCATTATTGAGTATTTAAACAGTCCCAAGAAAATCAAAATTTCTTTCAATGACGAGTACCGGAAAGTTGCTCCTTTCATAACTAGTAAGAGAGAGAGCAGAGGTGAAGTTTTAACCCAACTCTGTTAGAGAAAATATTTCAAGTCCTACCCCAAGAGGACAACACCGACCCACCCCCAACTCCCGTCACAACATGTGAACAAAATATCTTGTAAGGGTTGCCATTAGTTCACAATGATGGTCAAGTCTTCTGACGAAGTTCATTGGTTGATTAGGCTTGTTGACTCTTATGAGGCCATTTTTTTTGCTTTGTTTTGTAGAGACCATACATAAGTTTTTTCATCGTCTGACAATACCTCCAATGGCTGCGGGATACTCCATAGTCCACAATACGGATCAGCTGCCGCGACATTTGTTGATACAATTTATTTCTGGGTTAACTAATTGAAAACTATCTTCTAAGGGCTCGTACGTCGGTAAGAATTTGGGGACAGGATGAGGAGGAGTTGGAGAGGGGGAGGGAAATACGAAGGGGTTGTTACATAAACAACTAAACGACATATTTACTATTTGTTTTGATTAATACATCACAGATTTCATTTGAGAGAGAGAGAGAGAGAGAGAGAGAGAGAGAGAGAGAGAGAGAGAGGGGGGGTGGTGGTGGTGGAGGGACAGAAAGAGAGACACGAAACAGGAAGAGAGAGAGAGAGAGAGAGAGAGAGAGAGAGAGAGAGAGAGACAGACAGACAGACAGACAGACAGACAGACAGACAGACAGAGACAGACAGACAGACAGATAAAGAGGGGGGGGGGGAGGGGGCAAAATAAAATACAAAACCTGAGCGCACTCTGACAAAATGCAAGGAGGCGAACCCTGATGCGCACTCTACGGACAGTCTTGAAGTATGTGCGTGGCGGCAGGCAGTATACCTGGGAACGGCCATTAGAGAGAATACAGCACGACGTGACGGGGGCAGAGGATTTTCTTTCCCTTTTTGTGGAATAAAAACGTTTCGTCTAAAAAGGCCAAAATCCTGACTGACGTCAGAGGCGAAGAAAGCAAAAAGAAATGAAATGAAATAATAATAAAACCATGTCTGATATCCACCGGATCTAGAACAATCCTCGTTGGCATTTCGCTGAGGGAGCGAGCAAAAGTGGGCTACATAAAAAAGCTACCCACCCTCCCTCTTCTCGCCTCCCTTCCTCTTTCCTCCACCCCCCCCCCCCCCCCCCGCCCCCTTCCTTTAATCCTATAAAAAGGAAAACTTATGCGAAGAAAGTTTTTAGGTCAAATTGTGTAATTTTGACCCATTTTCCTCCCCTATATAATAACTATGTGTCTGTCTCTCTCTTTCACTTCCTCCCACCTTCTCCTTCCCATGAAAAAAACGTGGTGGAAGTTGTACGGTTGAATTACATAATTTTGGCTTTGTAAGAACAATAGCCTGCGCATGCGTGCGTGAGTGCATGTGTGTGTGCGTGCTTGTGTGTGTGGAGGTCAAAGTAAACAAAAGTATCATTTTCCTTTTAGACGGAATAGTCAAAAAGCAACATTTTTTTTTTAAAACCTATCTAGTTATGTACTGAAAGGACGAAAAGAATGTCTTGTCAATTATGAGGGATGCAATTGATTAACAATGGAACTGTGTTGTACTTGAAAGTCAAGTACAGACAGATGCGTCATACATAAAATCGAAAAACAAACAAAGAATAATTTGGAAGAAGCATTTGTGATTAAGCTTCCTAACATACTTCCTATATTATTCGCCAAATGGTTTTTGATATTATTCTTAAACGGGTTTTTGTCTTCATACTTTTTTTTTAACGTTCATGGTAAATTGTTACATAAATCATCATGAGAATATTAAAAAATAGATTTGCAAGATTTTTTCTGGTCTAGGAATCAGTAATAAAACGATATGTCTAAGGTAGTTGGTTTTAAACACATCTAGCCTTTTTAGAAACATTACCATTTAGCCTATGCATACATCGTGCCTCAATGAAAAGTCCATCGAGGAATGTTACAGTCTTGAGTTTTGCCCATTGTCTTCAACAAGGGAGCTTATTTCAACCACAGATGCTCTATGTCTATTTTTTCATCAATGATTTTTGTTTGAATGGGAGATAAGTTTTCGGTAAGCGTCACTGTACTGTCCCATGAAGCTGATGCAAATCAGTTATGGATAATATACGAAGAAAAGCTTGCCATAATGAATATCAAGGATGAAAAAAAAGCTTAATGAAATATTTAACTGGAAAGACACTTGGGACGTTGTGTGCTCAACACAGGATAAATCTTCGTCAATAAGGACATTTGGCATTTTATGAGTCAACTCTACGTTCAATTTTGTAGTTACATTTGAACGGCGGCTCATTTCCATTTTTCTTTTGTAGATATATGCACGTACTTTTTTTTTTTTTTTAGCATTTAAAGATACGTGGCTTAGCTGGATCCAATCGATAAATCTTTGGGTATCATATTGTAATGCATTCACAATTAATAGGCATTTTAATCACAAGAATGAACAAGTAGTCATTGGCAAACATTTCGATTTTGCAATTAAGAAAACAATATAAGTTGTCGACATGGATGGAGAGCAAAAATGGCTCAAAAGTATATCCCTGTGGAACTCCATGTCTGGGAGACGTAAGTTCTGACTGATCCATTTTAAACGAATAATGTAACAGCAGATGAATAAATTCTGCTGTTATTTCGGCAAAGAGTTCAGAAGATATCACAGGAAACGAATAAATTCTAACGTTAATTCACAATTGCAATTATGCAAAGAACTACTAACTATATGAAAGGCTTTCCAAAAGAAGATGACAGTACAATTACCATTTCAATTAAATTGTACAGAAGACAATCAATAACTTAAGTTTTATAAGGGCTGTATGACAAGAATTTCACGGATGCCAGACTGATCTGGATAAGCTTGTGTTTAACAAGGTAAGAACAAAGAGACTTTTGCAAGTGCTTTTGCAACGGGCTTTCATAGATCAAATGGAAGCAGGTCTTTAGCTTGACGGATCAGAAGAATCTCCTAGATCGCCTGCTCTAAAACACACACGATAAAAGACAATCATAAAATAGTGAGGAACTCACGGTACTGCCAGGACTAAGCGGCTTCCACATGTGGCCTCCTTTGATCAGGTTGATGTTCTCCAGTGGCAACAGCACCTGCCCAATGACGCAATGTCTGGAGAACTTGTCAAAGTCTTTCACCAGGACTTCAAGCGTGCGCAGCTGAGCTTCTTTGTAAGGGATTTCAAAGGTGAAATATTCGCTCCACTCTGGATTCTGGGTCTTCCTCTGTACAGTGGTCTGTTGGGAGTTCTTCTGGTCAGGTAACAGCGAGATCTTGCAGTAGGGATTGGAGTGGGCCATGTCCTGCTTGTTCTCGTCCAGGCAATAGGGAGGGGGCAGATCCTTCGCCTCAATGATCTTGACCACTAACAGGTTGGCCGTTACCTCGTACTGAAGCCCAAAATGCAGCTGGCCCAGCTGGTACTGCGCCAGCTTCTCCTCGTCCGTCAAGCACGGTTCTTCTGCCTCGGGCTCCTCATACAGGTCCCTCTGCAGGTTCTCCACGCTGATTTCGCTCTCGCTGGGCAGGCGGCGTCGCGTACGGGGCTGCACGCTCTCGCGGTTGGCGGTCCAGAACTCGATAGGCTTCATGTCGATAACTGGCGTGACGTGGCGCTTGCAGCAGGGCCCGATGCCGCTGTTGGCGCTGAGAGTGCCCACGGAGGATACGGAGTCAGTGCGGGAGTAGTAACCCTTACTGCCCGTGCTGCTCCTGTCTTTGCTGCCACTCTTAGCGCTGTCGGTGATGCCGCTAGCTGCTGCTGTTGGAATCCAGCCTGGGGTGGGGGTGGGGGTGGGCGTAGGAGGACGGGGTGGGGGCAGCGAGGGCGGGGTGTTGGATGTCCAAGCGTTGGGCGGCCGTCTGCTTCTTGTCCTTTTCCTCCCCCCAGCACCAACAGCAGTCGCAGCAGCCACCGGAGGAGCACGGCAAGGCCGCCGCCGCTTTCTGCAAAATCTGGTAAGACTGCGTGCGCATGCACACACACACACACACACACACACACACACACACACACACACGCACACACGCACACACACACACACACACACACATCGGTTTAACGAGATCAAAAACACGCCAAGTTTTACATTAGACACAATTTGAAATTAAAAGAAAAGAAAAAAAAATGAAGGAAAAAAAGAAAGAAAGAAAATGAGAAGAAAAAGAAAGAAAGAAGTACCCCCAACAAAGCCAAACCCGAGCAGATCTGGCTGTGTGTGTGCTCATTGATCGACTCATGGGTCACTTTCAAGTCCTGGAAACAGCAAGCCTGAGTGACAATTAATCCGAAATAGATACCGCGTTGCTCAGCAGCTGTGACCATACAGTCGACCTGACCCGATGGAGACCAGCCCAGTATGGGGAATCCCAGATTTCAAAAGTTGTGTTTTTCTTCATGAAAAGAATAATTTCCAAGATGATAGAGAAGAGTAATTATACACCATGACTATGACTTCCATGTGATATTGATTATTCTGTTTGGTTTTTACATCAATGTTGTGGATGCTATTAAACAATGAAAGTGGCAAACGTTTGTTTGTTTGTTTGTTTCCTTTTTTTTTTTTTTAAATACTGTCCAATGGCGAGGTATCGGGGAGACAGAAAGTGGAAGGAGGGAAGGGAAGGGGAGGAGGGAGAGGAGTTGAAATACTAATGTAGAGTCAAATCTTCATCGCAGTGCACGAACTAATTAGTAATATTAAGCATGATCATAAACAAGCTTTTCTTTCTTTCTTTTTTCTTATTAACAAATTGCAAAATGAAAACCATTTTCAATTAATCAAATACTACGATCTGACATCACAGCTATGGTTGCTCAAACTGAAGCAGCTAGACTGATGTGAAGACCTCGAACTTAGGAGTTTGGGTCAGTATGAACACTTTGAATGGATGCATATGAGAACTGGTGAGCGGTGAACAGGTAATTTTGTTCGTCATTTGAAGATATCTTTTTTTTTTCTTTTTCTTAGAAAATGTTTTTATTTCCAAACTGAAGTGTATATTGGAGATAATGAATACAAAAACATGTATATATTCAATTAAGGATATTTAAATGATAGGATATAAATTTCTTAGGAAGTGATAATGTTTGTGTTGTACATCAGATCACAAACATTTACGATCAAAATAATAAGTACAAAGGACATAAAGAACTGAAAGATATTACCACAAACTGATCCATGGGTTTGGGGGGAAAAAAAACAGAGAAGCAAAACGACAAGCAAAACTGCTGGCCATTGCCATAGCCTTAATATGCCATAAACTAAAGTTTAACTCTAGTAAAGGTAACTATGTAAGCTATTGTGCAACAAAATGTCCTTGGGACATGTTTAGAAGAGCATCACACTTTCCTATTTCATTATCTGGCTTTCCAAATCACAATACAGATTATATTATAACTGATGAAAATAAACATTTGGCAAGCAGCAGGATTAGGTCAAAAGTTCTAACATTACAATCACAACCAACACAGGACAACTTTTTCTTCGACCAGTAGATGCATGATTTCACATTTTCTTTTTTTTTTTTTTTTGGTCCCTTGCAATGAAGGTTATATTTCCATTCAATACACATGTTACATCAACAATACACACATTATTCAATACATTTACATACAATGTTTAACTAGTGCTGTCAAGATCATACAAAAGTGTTATAATTCAAAAGTCACAATTCGCATGTTACAATATAAACTTATTACACTATATCAATTATTATTAAATGAAATATTAAAAAGCTGCAAGGGTATATACCAATTACAATATATAAACAAAGGCTATGAAAAGAAAAGAAAAAAAAAACAAACAAGGGAGGGAACCAATAGCCCCCACACCACACCCCTGAAAGGGTGGGTGCTTGGTGCCTGGGGCATGGTGGGATAGGGGGAATTAAAAAAAAACCCAGAAGCAAAACAAAACAAAAACACATTCATGCTCACAAAGTATTGTTCGCTCAAATTTCATGGCTTGTGTGTCGATCCATTACAGGAGCATCGTTTTTTTTGTTTGTTTTTGTTTTTTGTTTTTTTTTGTGTGTATGTGTGTCTTTAACATTTTACAAGGTGTCAATGTCAACTATGAAAGACTGTTATAGTGTTTCGCATAGAGCAAGGTAGGGTAGCCAATTTTTCAAAAAGACATGATAACGCATTTCTGTCATATGTGCATGCTTTTCTATATTGTATCGAAGCTTAACTTCAATTTTAAAACCTGACAATCTGGGTTTAACACTATTAATTCTGCAAGTGTAAACGAAATATTTCGCCCACAATAAAATGAGATCAAATGATTGGTCTGTTTTTGTGTTTTCATCGGTTCCAAACAAAACCAGCTCAACATTAAATGACAATCTGATACTATTTTCACACGTTGTTTTCATGTAGTTTTCTAATTCTTTCCAGAATTCTTGTGAAGTAGTGCAGTACCACAAATAGTGATGTATACTATATCTCTCAATTTGACAAAAACTGCATTTATTGCTATCCCTCAAACCCATTCTGTTTAGTATGATATTGGATACAAGAATTCTATGACAAATTTTCAACTGGAACCACCTGAATTTTATTTCTTTTATTTTTCTCGCAATTTTCAATACGATTTCCCAATCTATTGCGGTATGTAGCTTGAGTTCCCAGTTCACAAAAGACTTAATATTAAGTACACATAATTTATCGAGAAGTATATTATAGTAAATCTTAGCTCCTTTATTGACACTTGTTATAATTTTCAATAACTTACAATTTTCATTCTTGTAATTATTTTAAAATTTTATGTTTCTTTTCCTTGCATATTCTTTTACTGCACGGACACATCCAAAATGGTGAAGAGGATTTAAATGACTTCCCACCTTTGTTGTAAAGGCTTCATAACTTAAAAAGTTGCCATTTTCGTCAATCATATCCCCTACGTAGAATATACCTTTCTCTGCCCATAGTTTGTAGAAAAAATGGGAATGGTTAATTTTGAATTTATCATTATAAAAGACAGGTTCTGAAATAATTTCTTCGTTGTTATCTAAATCTACATGAATGCTCAGACTGTCATATGACTTAAATACGTCTTTCCAAAACTTGTTGCATTTACTATACAAGAATCTTTTTGATCCAAAATATTTTATATCGTTAACTTCTGGACATTGAGTTACTAAAATGGTCTTCCACTTTGAATCATTATTTACTAATTTTCTTATCCAGGACAATTTCAGTGCTTGCATAAAAGCATAGATATTTGGTATTCCTATGCCCCCATTTTCAATATCATGTACTGCACATTTTCGTTTAATTTTGTCAGGCTTCCCATCCCAGACAAACTCAAAACACATGCTTTGTAATTGTTTTATAACGTCATCAGGAGGTTTTGGAAGCAACAACCACAATAAATAAGTATATTAGCTTTGACAAAATAAGAGATTTCAGGACTGCAACCTTACCTAATGGTGTGCACATCCGTTTGGACCAAGTTTTGAACAACCTTTTCACTTCCAAAAACTGGTCTGATTATTAAGCTCTATTAATTTTTAAAGGTCATTTGTAAACCATATTCCAAGAATTTTGAATTTTCTTGGATTCCACATCATGCGTTTTTCAACTAGGTATACTATTTTGGAGTCCTTCTTCTGTCCTAACCATACATTGCAAGTTTTTTCGAAATTTAATTTTAACCCCGAAATATTTTCAAATTCTGATAGTGACTCGAAAAGTTTTTCATAAGGTTTTTTATCTCCTTGTAGAGTGAAAAACGTATCGTCTGCAAACTGGTTTATCTTGAGCTCTGTTTCTGATATTTTTATTCCCTTAATTTCCTCATCGTTTCTGATTTTGCATGTTAATAACTCTACACATAATACAAATAGATACGGTGATAGAGGATCCCCTTGACGACACCCTCTTTTTACTGGAAAAGTTTCAGACAATTTGCCGTTAACAATTACGTGTGTTTTAATGTTTTTATAAAAAGTACAAATCCATTTACAAATATCCTCACCAAAACCAAAGCTGTTGATGGCTTTTACCAAGTAATTCCAGTTAACTGAATCAAAAGCCTTTTCAAAATCTATGGAAACTAGTAGTCCTGGTATATTTTGTGATCCAAATAGTATATCATATCATACAATGTTCTCAAGTTATCCCCAATATACCTCCCAGATATGAATCCCGTCTGATCTTCGTGTATTAGTTTTGGCAAGACTGTTTTGATTCTGTTAGCTATACATGTTGATCCTATTTTGTAGGTTACATTTAACAATGAAATTGGCCTCCAATTATTGATGAATTCCCTAGATTTGTGTCCCTTGGGTAAACATACTATTACGCCCTCCCTTTGTGTTATTGACATTTCCCCTTTACAAAAACTCTCGTTTAAAGAACGAGTAACAAAATCCCCTAGTTGTTTCCAGAAAAATTTGAAAAAATTCACCGTAAATCTATCTGTGCCGGGACTTTTATCATTCTGCATATTCCTTAATGCTTCTGTTGCTTCTTCTTTTGTTATAAATCCCTCTAAGTTGTCAGATTCAGATTTGTTTAATTTTGGTATTGTTTCTTTAAACTTATCCATATTGATATCTTGTGATTCATGTTCTTTATAAAGTTCTTGAAAAAAAGTTTTAGTTTCTTCTAACATTTCACTGGTTTCTGATAAAACATGTCCGTCGTCCTTCACAAGTTTTAACATCTGCTTACTCACATAATGTCTGTTTTCAAGAGAACAAAAATACTTATTTATTTTCTCCCCTTGCAATGCCCACCTTACTTTTGATCTCAACAGAATTCCTTCCATTTTAGATTTCCTTATTTCTGCCAACTGGGTTTTCTTTTCATTTAGGGCTGTTCTGTCTGCTTCGTTCAGATGCAGATTGTTCTAAAGGGACTGTATTTCGTGTTCTAAGGTTTGTTCAGCCCTTTTCAGGTCTTTATTCTTACATATACTGTATGTAATTGTTTTGGCTCTAATTTCCATCAGCAACGTATCAAGAAATAGCTGATCTGATATTACAAACTGAACTTGATCATTTGGTATCTGTTGTAAGTTTTCTCTCTCATATGGTACAGCTGCATATTGACTTTTAACATTCTCTATTGTATCATTTATTGACTGTACATATGTGTAATCTTTTAATAATGTTGAACTGAATTTCCAAACATTTTTTTAAAATTTTTTCTACCTGTTTAAAGGTAAAATCAACTGTAACCAGCGAATGGTCACTGCGGTATCCAAAAAGAATGTCATAGTTACTTATGTTTCCCATTAATCTTTCAGAAGCAGTTAGATAGTCTAGGCGGCTTTGCTGGAGTGGATTTGACCTTCGCCAAGTGTATCTGAGAACTTCTGGGTTAAAGTCCCTCCATATATCTACTAGCTCAAATTTAGTCATCATTTCAATTACTTCCTCCCTGGCTTTGGCGTTGTTAATATTTTTATAGTTATCATAATCTAAAGCTGGGTTAAGAACCAAATTCCAGTCACCAGCAATAATAATATTTGAATTACCAAGTTCCTCTATTTCATTTTGTATATCCTGAAAAAAAGCAGGATCGTCTCTATTCGGGCCATAAATATTCGCTAATGTTAACTGTTTTCCCAACGTATTCAAAAGGACAATAACACAGTTTCCTTTTGTATCCTTGATTGTTTTCTCTATTTTAAACTCAAAATTATTGTTGAATAAAATACATACTCCCCTTGATCTACTATTATTAGAAGAAAACACACACTCATATATTCAGCTCGTATCTGGCGTTCTAATTTCTTCGTGAAATGCGTATCCTGCAGAAAATACACTGAGTATTGCTTTTGTCTCAAATGTTGAAACACATCCCTTCTTTTTCCAAAATTCCCAAGGCCCTGGCAGTTAAGAGACGATATTTTCAGGCTACCCATTATACTTTTGCATTTTTCTTTTATGTTTTATGCTCCTGATTAATGAGACATAGTTGTCAAAGATGCCATGGTTGAACTCGGACAAATGCAACTTAATATACGAAGAAACAAAAAGAAAATAATATGTGTAACACATCCTTTTAGTGCCAGTGGGTGACCGACGGACACGAGCACTTATGAAACTAAAACAATAGGACAATAACATTATGACAGTTACTACTAAAAAAAAAAAAAATAAAAGACAAAATGGTAAAATTGACAAAAACTGACCAACACAAAAACAAAGTAAGAAAATCTGGTTTGTCCGGTTAAGTTCCGCAATCGGGAACACAGGACAGATACAATTTTTCTTTCTTTTTTTTTTGGGGGGGGGGGGGGGGGGTAGGAGGTAGGGAGAAGGGGTACAGATAATGACGAGGGCGGCGGAGGAAAAAGCCAGGAGCGAGCAATCGCGTGTATGTGCACTCGCGTACTAGCTCACGTGTGCGTGTAGGAGCAAACCTAGTAACAGTATCACCTATTCTCACAACGTTAGAAATATCTCTAATTTTATCAAGAAAAGAGAGTTTTCTATTAATAAATCAATTTTCCTGTCGGATGGGATCTTTCTCGCAGGAAAGGATGAACAGAATTGGGGGAGGGGGAAGGGGGCAAGAATGAGGAGAAGGGGACACATAACAAAGGGTATGAGAAAGGAAAGAAAAGGTTAAAAAAAAAAAGAAAAAAAAGAAAGAAAGAAAGAAATGGAGGGTGCAAAAAGACATCATTTCCTTCACAACAATAACATTGGCGGAGCACGCTAAAATAATACTAAATGTAAACGAAAGGCAGTTTCAACTGTATTGCCCAACGTATTATCTTCGTTTCAGATGAATAAGGTCGAAACATGAGCTATGAAGAAGAAGTACCAATTCGATTAATGCGTCGCTTAATGAAGCTTTTTAGCGCTCAATTGATTTAACACTTAGTATTACACATTAAAGAGAAAAAAGCGTAACCTTAAGCCTCTTCAGTCAACCAGATCATCTGTCAACTTAATCATTAGTATAGAGTGTCAGAAGGCCCATCGATAATCTAAAAACAACAACAACAAAACACACACACACACCAAAGCATTGGACCCACCCGAGTCAGACAGGGGAATACAATAATATCCATCAACCATTCATTTTATAACAACATCACCAATGAATTGATGTTTAACCGTAAACATCTCTCTTCGATCAATCAAAAATAATTCAATGAATGGGGTCATGCATGGAGGCCTTCATTCTGTTTGGATTAAAGACCACATGGCATCAATATTTCAATCGTAAAATGCGACAATTCTTCGTTCATACATCTTTCATGTGGACAATACAACACTGGCCAAAAGTTAAAACATGCAGCATAATTATGTTCATTGCTAAGTGTGCCCATTTTCTTCTACTGTCCAAAACGGAACCACTCCATAGACATAGACATAGTGGAAGAAGGAAATATCGGACAGAATGCTTGATCGACGATAAAGACAGCACGCACGCACACACACACACACACACACACACACACACACACACACACACACACACCCCCTTACACAAACACACTCTCTCTCTCTCTCTCTCTCACATACACATCTCACACACACACGCGCGCGCGCGCGCGCACGCACCCACACGCATACACTCACACACACACACACTCTCACACACACACACACACTTACATGCACACACACACACACACACACACACGCGGATGAAAAAGCGGGGCGTAAAGGTGGGAGGGAATTGCCCACCATACCATCCTAAGTACTGCTTTCATATATAGTAACGAATGTAACAAATGAATAAATGAATAAAACAAAGATATCCTCTCGCACCCCTCCCCCTCCACCCATCCCTCATCACAAAGCCGCCTTCCACCAACGACAACAGTCGTGATGTTACCAGACGACATTCAGAATGCACCGACTCTACATGAAAGCGCACTTCCACCAGACGGACACAAAATCAACAAAAAGTTCAAGACACCAGTACATCATTCACATTTTCAAGTCTGCGCAAAAACTGTCCCTCTGGCAAGTTCACAGAAATTTGTTCCAACAATTTTGAAAGAAGAAGAGAAAAAAAAAAAAAAAAAAGGAAAAAGAAAAAGAGGAGGAGGAGGAACAAGAGCAAGAAGGAGATAGAGAGGAGTGGTGGTGATGATCAGCAGTGAATCAATACATCTGTCCCCATTACAGCAACATCAACAACAAAAATGAATACAAAAGATACAAAAGAAAGAACCATGCAGTAGTTGAGTCAATACATTAACCCCCCCCCCCCCCCCACACACACACACACACTCACTCACACACACACACACTCACACACATACACACTCATACACACACTCACACACACACACACACACACACACACACACACACACACACACACACACAGGTGAAAAAGTGGGGCGGAAACGCGGGAGGGAATTGCCCACCATACCATCCTATGTGTTGTTTTCATACAGTAATGAACATAAGAAATGAATAAATGAATAAAACAAAGTATCCTCTCGCCCCCCCCCCCCCCCCCCCCCCCCCCCCGGTCCATCACAACGACGACAATCGTGATGGTAACAGAAGAAATCCAGAATGCACGATTCTACATGAAAGCGTACTTCCACCAGACGGACACAGGTCATATCTCAGAAGAAGGGGCTTAAACCGACCCCCCCTCACCTTCCAACCAACTTTTTGATTCACAAGAGCAGTTGCTTTTCATATACGTCTTCCATACCGACAACAAAATCAACAAGAGGTTCAAGACACCAGTACATCATTCACATTTTCAAATCTGCGCAAAAACTATCCCTCAGGCAAGTTCACAGAAATTTGTTCCAACCAATTTTGAAAGAAGAAAAGAAAAGGAAGAAAACAAAATGACCAAAAAAAAAAAAAAAAAAAAAAAAAAAAAAAAAAAAAAGAGAAAGAAAAAAATAAATAAAAGAAAGAAAGAAAAAGGAGGAGATCCAGTGATCCTGTTTGGGAAAGAAAGAGGGCAGTGTTTGAAGCAGGGGTAGGGAAGCATGGGAACAAAGGGGCGGAGGACGGCAGGTCCAAAAAAGTGGGGAGGAGGGGTGCGGATAGAGGCTGGAGGACAGCAAAAGACATCGATCCCGTCATAATAATACTTCCGGAAAATCAAACACACAAAATGATTTTGATCACTAAAAACACTCAAGAAAAAATGAGAAAACGGCTTCATTGATCCACCTCTGCGCACACACACTCGCACCCAAAAACAACACACGCACATTTATTTAATTTGCAAAAAGGCTTTGGGAAAGATTTCCCTTAGCTCCCCTCACCCTAAGGCCAACAACCTGTGACAGAAAAAGGCTGGGTGGGTGCGTTCACTCACACACTCACACACGCGCACACAGACGCGCGCGCGCGCGCGCGCGCACACACACACACAGAGAGAGAGAGAGAGAGAGAGAGAGAGAGAGAGAGAGAGAGAGAGGGGGGGGGGGGGAGAGAAAGCAATAAACACATCCAGAACATCAACAATATGGTGGAGAAAGACTGGCAATGAAAAAGCACACAAGAGGCGTGGAGAAAAATAGAAGAAAAAAAAACAATAAAAAGGAAAACATCCATAGAAGCTCACTACCAACTTGAGAAAAAGAGAAAAAAAATGAAGAAACAACACTTTTTTTTGTTTGTTTTGATTACACGTTCATTTCCCTTCTAAAGATGACATCCACATCCGAATCCAAGTCCAATTTTATAATTTTACCATTTTTCAACTTTGCTAAAATTTTCCCGTTAGACGACCAAGTGGACATTGTGGCAGAATGATTCGAAGCCCTTCTCAATAACTGGTAGTTTGCAGTAGTTAAGTCTTCTGCAATGGACAGTCCAGTTCCCTTCAGTTTACGCCGTTCTGACAGCACTGAGGCTCGCTTACGCCTGGAAATAAAGCGCAGGATGATGGGTCTTGGTTTTCCATTCACACCCCTCTTGCCTGTGCGGTGCGCAATGTCCACATCAGCTGAAGACACCGTTTTAACACCAAGCTTGTTGTTAAACAGTTCAACACAATGTTTCACACAGTCCTCCATTGTCTCTTCTCCTCTCTCATGGATGCCAAACACACGCACGTTCCACTGTCTGCCGTGCTGTTCACTGTCATTCTTTTCCCTCTTTAGAGCGGCAATTTCATTTGTTTTCACCGTCAACACACCCTTCAATTCTCTGTTTTCTTCTTTGAGTGTACCTATTTCTGATGTAAGTTTATCGTTTTTTGTTTGCAAGTCAAACACACTACACTCAAGTGCATCTATTCGCTTAGACTGTGCTGTTGTTAGTCTGATCATTTCAGTTTTCAATGTCTCGATCTCAGCCTTTACTGTCTCTAAATCCTCTTTGGTTGGCATGTTACAGTGTATCTTTAATTTCCTGAAAAGCATTTTTATTCACCTCCATATTTTCACCTGAGATTTCCTTACTGTCCTGTTTGTTTCTTCTGCACAGCTTTCACTTTCCCACTGTCTGCCGAAGTGTCTGAGTCACTAGCAGAAGACGTGGAGGAGGGTTTCCGCTTGTTACCTTTTTCGTTACCTTTTGACTTAGCAGTGAAATATCTACTTACAGTACTTGACATGATCGTAGATATAAAGGAAAATATTTTTCAAGTGACTTGACTTTAGCATCGTTTGTCCTTTCTAGTTTCTATTCCCTCTGCAGTTTCTACATGATAAATCACTTTTAAAATAGTTAGAAAAAATAAATCGTTGAAGTAGTCGTTCAAATGACACAAAACACCACACAAAATAAATCACACGAAGTAAATCATATTGTCCTGTGCTCGCCTCGCTGCTTTCAACTGGTTAAACCAGCCATGAGAAGCGCGAGCGCCGGGAGAGCTCCTAATTCACGTCCTCTCACCACGTTGAAGATATCGTCTATGACGCATTCAGATACAGCATCCACATCCACCAGCGTGCGTGTGCATGTGCAGAGAGAGAGAGAGAGAGAGAGAGAGAGAGAGAGAGAGAGAGAGAGAAAGAGAGAGAGAGAGAGAGAGAGAGAGATTCAGATAACCTATTCATAATATGCCATGAACCCTATGAACGTATAAAGCACAATAATTGTAAACAATTATAACATGTAACGAATCAAAAAGCAAAAAATCACATGTTCAATAAGAAACAATTTCTATCAGTTTAAAGGTTTTCAAGGTACAGAAACAATGTAATTTGTTTGGCAACTTTAGCAAAAGTGGATGACAGAAGTAGATTTAGTGTAAACAAAGATGGCGGTCTATGATATGTGGAGTTAATGAACTTTTATCTGATGCTTCTGAGAGCTGGGCAGCAAAGAACAAAATGTATCTCTGTTTCTTGTGATTCTCTACAGAGGACAAATCAAATCCCAAATAGTACGCAATCGATATCTAATATAACAGCAAGCTAATTCAGATATTCCTATTCTAAGCTTTGCATTTACATGCTTTAAATGCCTATCTATCTCTATGTTCAAGTAAATTTTGAAGTCCCGAGTATATGGGAAATTCCCATATACATTAAACCTATCACTATTATGAATATGTGTGATGAGAGTTGGGGGTGGGTCGGTGTGTACTCTAGCGGAAGGACTTGGAATATTTTCTTTATTAGACTTATGTTAAAAGTTCACCTCCACCCTCTCTTTCACTAGTTATGGAAGGAGCAACTTCGCGGTACTAGCCATCGAAAGAAATTTTTTCTCAGGACTATTAAAATACTCAATAATGGCTCACAGATAAGTTTCCTTAGGCTTGTACTCTTTCAAGTGCTTGTAGCTTCGAGAGACAGAATTAGAGAGAAGTTCAAACATTCAATACTGATTGAACAACAAAGAACTGACACAAGTTAAGTGCACTTTCACACTTCAACTTTACTTGTTTATTCAAGGGTGAAATATTGGAATCTCTTTCACAGAAATCAGTTCATACTGAGTTTTGGTTCACACTGTTCCATCATTAAGAGAGGGAAAGTTCTGGATGAGTTGAGTTGGAGTCCACTGGGAATATCAGAACTTATCTGATGTCAGAGAGGATAGTTGATCTCTCTCTTGTTGCTGGTGAATGATTCACTTCTATGGACCTGCTGCTCAATTGCTGGGCTGTGGTGTTTTTTTCACTACCAGGCTTGCCCAGGGTAGATAGGGTCCCAGTTCTAAAAGAAATAGAACCTGAAACGTAGTTAAGTAGCTGAGAGTCTGGCTTGTCGAGTTCACATACTTGCCCTCTGTCTTTCAGAGAATATGTGAGATCTTAGGGTTCTGCCATAATTCTCAATCATGCCTTTTGTTCAGATTTTGAGTGGAGTTTACTAAAGGGTAGGAGACAGTAATACAATGCTAAACAATTTTATTCAAATAACTCTTCAATGTTTCTTATGTATTACATTGCAGTAACTTAGAATACACTTAGCTCAAGTACACATGTGGTACAGACTTAGAGTCACACACTACAAAGCATTCCAATAATCAACAGTATTCATAAATCAACCTAAATAGTTTTCACCTGGTATACCTGGTATGGGCATACTGCTTTTCCGATCAGAATTTATCATTCACTTATCAATCTTAACAGATAGTATTGCATACTCACAAAAGTCAGATTGTACACAAAGAATGGTGGCTAGATGGTTAACAAAATTTCTTAACCAAGCATGGTATAGCTTTTACCATGTAGTGGCAAATAAACGATTACAACAGAATACTCATTCATCATCTTGATAGATGTCACCAAGTATTGGCACAAAGTTACACTGTTAAACCATATGGATACATACAATCAATACATAGTCTCAAAACTTAGAAACACAGTCTCAACTTACATTCAGGGAGATCAGTGAATCTTAGACATGGAGTTCAGACCAAGTAAGATGACCATGCACTATCTCTGGTTTACCCCTGTTGTCTTTGTGGCTACACTGTATTGTTCTATCTACAGCTGGTCTGAGGAACAGTGATTGTTCCCCAGGGGTTTTCCCTTTTTATAGGACAAACTCTTTATTCCGGTTGGTTTTGTGTCTCTAAAGAAAAGGGAGGCAACAATTTCGAACATTCTAAACGACGCTTGTGTTGCAGCGCCTATATCAGCACCTGCCAATTGACAAACTGCTGTTTAACATACTTGCACCATTCACGGGCCGCATGCACGAGTGTCCGTTTATGTTAAGTGGGAACTTTTCACTTTCCGTTGTAGTGCTATCAGCTAAGGGAGGGGAGAGGAGAGAGAGGGAGAGGGTGGAGAGACGGGCGATGTAGTTACAAAATGACGTAAACTTTTCTCGGCGGGGGGGGGGGGGGGGTGGGGGGGGGGGGGGGGGGGCGAGGGATTGACAGGGAGAGTTGGCATAGATTTGAAAGAAATCTATACTGCCGTTTGTGACACAAGGGGAGAAATGAAAGGGGGGGGGGGGGGGGGGGGGGGGATGGCATATGTGTTTGTACAAGAGAGTGGGTGAGAGAGGGGATGGTGTGACTGACAATTCGTTAGAATATGATCAGACCATTTTTGCCATCTGCAGTCCAAAAGTCCTTTTATGGTCTGGACTCCTTCGTTCAACCAGACGAATCCAGATCCATATTCGAACAGACAGAGGCACACTTTTGTCACCCAGTTGCTTTTGCCTTAAGTATCTAAACAAATCTTAAATAAATGTTAGCGAACCGCCAAGAGAAACGTGGACAAACGAGTCACAAGACAAAACACGACACGTTTCAACCTCTTAGGTGTTGTTCAGGCAAGACACAAACAAATAGGACAATGAAAATGAAAGAGTTTGTCACTTAGCTTTGATCTCAACAGCCTCGTTTTCATTCAATGCCTACCTTGCGCTGATGGGATCAAAGCTAAGTGAAATAACTTCAGTCAGTATCAGATACATTTAACAGCAGAGACAACGTAAATAGAAAATCGATCAGTTTCGCCATGAATAAGATCATTTGGAGTACGTCTATCAACACCTAGAAACTTGTTCAAAGTGAAAACATGATGGACCGATATACAGCAGGTAGCTGCTTTGTCTAGTCCCCATAACTCAGAATCATATTGTACAATTGGATGAATCTGGGTATCAAAAAGTTTGATAAATAATGTAAAAGAGAAATTATTTTGAACATGTAACTTTTTCATGATACAAATCAAAACATTTTTAGCCTTACTTGACAGGTTTTTACATGTACCAATGAAACTCAAGCGAGTTGAGAATAAAATACCCAAATATCTATAGACATGGACAAATGGTATAAGATTACCGTTATACAACCATCCTCCTCGAACACTTAAATATCTACCTTTACGGAGTACTATAATAATGCTTTTATTCATGTTAACTGTTAACTGCAGAGATCTACCAGCATGGTGTAAACTATTCAGTTGTATTTGTACACCTACAACAGTTTCTAACATCAAAATAACATCATCATCCAACAAAAGAATAAACATTTCAAAAGCATCAAACGAAAACTAAGCACCATGTCTACCATTATTAGTTAACTCGTCAATAAACAAAGAAAACAAAACGAGACTGCATGCGTATCCCTGTTTTACTCCTTTTGAACAGTGGATGTAGTCTGTTTTCGCTCCATAACGGACCCTTGTTCTTACTCTATCATACATATTTCCACTACACCTATAAAGTTTACTTTTAATGCCATTTGTAAGCAAGACTTGCCAGAGAAGATTTCTGTCAATCGAGTCAAAAGCTTTTTCGAAACCTATGAAGGCTACGAATAATTTCTTGTTATTAGAAAACTTCTTCTATAAAAGCACAAGCAAAGTAAACATATAATCAATCGTCGAATAACCTCTTTTTCTAAACCTGCTTGATGATCACCTGTGATGTTATTTTCTTCTACCCATTCCTGAAGTCTGATATCTCTGCGGGAAATCTCTCTATAATTGCTGGCAGAATAATTGATTCAGTCCAGTTTTCCAGAAACATATCACTATCAAATAATAAACAGTTTCAGAAAGAAATTTACCACCTGGTCAGAAGAATGTTTTAATAATTTACCGATAATGCCGTCAGGGCCAGCTGCCTTACGATTTTTTATTATTTTTTTTTATAGTTTTCTTAATGCTGATAATACTTCCTTTGAATAATTGACTGGTTCATATACCCATCACCGCTCACATCAAACACTTCTTCGATTGATGTGTTATCAATATTTGTATCGACAAACATCAGGAGTAATATTGTTTCTAGGCTGTTTCTTTTGATCAAAACTCTATGGATAGTATCCCAAAATTTCTTTTCACATTTTATATATGAAACGAATCTATCTAATACGGATTCGAGTCTATCTAATAATGAGTCTATCTAATAAGTTCAATAAGAACTCAATCTCTTCCCTCTGTAATAAATGCTTATAATCTCGTCTAGCAAGTGAACAAGCATTCCTGTTCTTTTTTATGTTCGACGACTACTTCGTAATAATATCCAAGCATTTCTTTTACTAGCATCACATTCTTTATTATACTAATCAGTGGATGTTTTACTGCTATCCAAAGATATACATCATTTTATACAGTCAGCACTTTCTTATAAGCAAGCAATAAACATAATTGGTGCACGATTTATGTCCACGTCTAATAAATGTATTGCAGTATCTAGCTTTGTTTGAGTTTGTACGCTACATAACATAACTTGAAACAAACTAGCATTTTCATCATTCCACACAATTTTTCCATCACGTATTTCTGTTCTTGGCTACTGGCATGCACAATACTTTCTTTAGGAAAAACATCATGAAGAGACACAGGTAAATGATCAAAGTCAATACGTTCTAAGACGTTTAGCCTGCATGAGTCATACAAACGAGCAAAAAGTACATTAGAAAATTGTGATGAGTGTTTGGGGTGGGTCAGTGTTGTCCTTTAGGGGTTGGACTTGGAAGGTTTTCTCTATTAGAATCATAGAGTAGTTGGATACTATATCTTCACCTCCACCCTCTCTCTTACTAGTTATGGAAGAAGCAACTTCCTGGTACTAGTCATCAAAAGAAATGTTTATTTTCCTCGGGACTGTTAGAAACACTCAAGAGTGGCTCAGGGATAATTCTCCCCAGGGTTGTGCACTTATAAGAGCTTGTAGCTCCAAGTAACAGAATTAGATATAAGCTCAAACATTCACTATTGTATGAACAACAAAGAACCGACACAAGTTAATTATACTTTCAGACATCAACTTTATTTGTTTATACAAGGGTAAAACATACACATGAATAAACTTCAGTCTTTTTGTGGGCTGAATTGTTCCCACATTATCTCATCAGTACGAGAATAAAAGTTCTGGATGAATTGAGTTGGAGTCCATTTGGAATATCAGAACTTATCTGATGGTGGAGAGGAGAGTTGATCTCTCTCCAGTTGCTGGTGACTGGTCCACCTTCTCTTTAGGCAAGCTGATCTGTAGTGATTGTTGTCCCTGCTGGGCCAAGAGCAGGCACACCTAGGCTCCCAGGATCTGGTCATAAGACGGAACCTGGTTTGTAGTTAAGTAGCTGCGAGTCCGGCTTGTCGAGTTTTCACATTTGCCCTCTGGCATTCAGTAAATGTGTGAGATTACAGCTGACAAAAAGACTACACTAGCATGAATATCTCTGCCATAATTTTCAGTATCCACTGTCACTCAGATTTTGAGTGGATTGTAACGAGTAGTAGGAGACAGTAATAAAATTCTAAACAATTGAAGGCAAACAACTCCTCCATTGTCCTTATACATTAAGCTGAAGGGACTTGGAAAACACTTAGTCCAAGCACACATGTTGATTAGACCTACTACAAAGCATTGAAAATCCACATTATTCATAAATCCTATGAGCAGTTTTCACCATACTGTTTCTCCTGTCTGCAGGTAACATTCAGTGATCATCTTAACAGATAGTATTGACTACAAGCAAAAAGTCATATTGTTGACATAGAATGTAAATCAAGCATCTTAACAGTTTTTACTAAGTTGTGGCAAACTATTATAACAGAATACTCATTCATCATCTTGATAGACGTCACTAAGTATTGACATACAGTTATGCTGTTAGAACATATGGCAAACATACAAGGAATGCATAGTCTCACGACTTAGAAACATAGTTCCAACTTACATTTCTTCTGGGTGGGTCAGTGAACTTTACATCGGATATTTAGAGTTGGGGAGATGATCTTTCCCTTTTCTGATCTGCACCTGTTTTCTTTGTACCTACACTGGTGGTGGTCAGTCTTACAGTTTTCTGTGGAGCAGCGAAGTGAGACCAGGTCTCCACTTTTTGTGTGCCAAGCTACACATCTGTTCTCTGTTGCCTGCTTGATTGACAGGCTGTCAGAGACACATGACAGATGATCGTGTCACAATAGACAAAGTGTGTGTGATAGTAAGCGGAGTGTGTGTGTGTGTGTGTGTGTGTGTGTGTGTGTGTGTGTGTGTGTGTGTGTGTGTGATCATCCCCCATACCTAGAGTGTGAGGAAATGTGTAGAAGATTCTGGATCACTATCTTGTAGTCGTTTGAATTTGAATTTGAATTTGGTGATATTTTAGCCTTTATGTGAATGAACAAAGCTACATGGCCTGCGCTTGTGGGACACATGTACATGTTGCCATTTTTCCTGTGACTACTGTGGAGGAGGAAGGGAGCAGAGGGGGGGGGGGGGGTGTGTGCTGGTGCAGAGAGGGGAGAGAAGGAGGGGATAATTTTGTCTTTGAAGTAGCATGGTCCTTTTCCCAACCACAAACTCAACTAAATACGTCGGGGGGAGGGGGGGAGGAGTGGGGGGGGGGGGGGGGGGAAGAGGGGTAGAAGAGGGAGCGCAGTGCAGGCTACTAGCACGGGGCGGCTAGTATCAAAGGAAACACCTGGCAGAGTGTGGGGAGTTTGAGGGGGGGGGGGGGGGGGGGGGGAGGGTGGTTAGAGGCAGGTTAGTGGTTAGAGTGGAGAGACAGAAAGTTGACATAGACTAGTAATCTTTAATTGCCATTTGTGAGACAAAGAGAGAGAGAGAGAGAGAGAGAGAGGTTTGTAGAGGATGCTGTGGCTGGCAATTGTCACGTCACAAAAATCTGAAATAATCGTGAACATTGCATCCAGAATCAGAAATATATGTATAGCAACATTCAAGGTCGCCTTTACACGCCCCATTAAGAATACACAGATCAAAATCGGCGCATACATTCTGTAACCTCTTGCCATAGTTGTTTAAAATGCAGTTTGAGAGTGCTGATTGATACTGAGAGGATGGCTGTTATGGTGCTTATCAAATCATTATTAACAGATATATCTTGTGAAATGTTAGAGGGTCTACTATCTAAATCGCCACTTTAAATAACATCTCTAGAAAATAAGAAATCAAAGAGAATTCTTCAAGCAAATTAATACCATTATCAATATCAACATGGGTATAAAACAGAGAACCTTCATAGGGAATGTGAGAGCAACATCTCTATCTATGCCAAATAAATTTTTATCAATCAAAAAGACACAGAAATTCGCATGATCAACGTCAATGGTCTTAACAAAGGGGAAAATCTCTTTTTTTGTGTCAAGCAAATTACCCCTCCCGACCTTCTCCCTTGTCTTGAAAATTTCAGAGCGGATTTACAAAATACTTCATAACCAACAACACCACACTCTTCCATAGATGTTTTGGTTTAACACACAAAATCAAACTCATAAATAAAAGACAGAAAACCATGATAAGTAAGCTTAGAAAATAAGCCATTTACATTTCAGGATAAAAAAGAGGTTTATCTACATCTGTACAATCCGTGCATTTACTTCATTGCACGTTTTCAAAATATTGTACAAGCTCACCACCCTGACCCAACAAACACTGCTCACCACTGCCACTGCCACCAGTGACAGGCCTTATTACCAGTGTATCTTTCATGTGGTTCCCTTTGCTTGTCACACCAGTGTTGAGAGAAAATGTTCCTCATGTGGCAGGCCACACCCTACCTGCTCTCTTTAAATTGCCGTGTTCATCCAGGAACTACCTTTTACCGTCAATGACCAGATGATCAAAAATCATCGTCGCTGTTATCCCTTCGGATCTTGCTCTCCGCAAATGAAGGGAAAGGCCATGTCTAATGTTTCGTAAACGAGAAAAAAATCCTCTCCCTTTCAATTTCTTCTTTTCTTTCAAAATGCGCAATTTGTCCTTATAAAAGGAGCAACAAACAATGATAGTATAGCCTGGTTTTGGATTTAACCTGTGGATTCGATCAAACTCTATGTCCCATGTGTCCCAGTTCATCAGTCACAAGACCTTGGATTTTGCCCATGCACAGTTCGCTAGATTCATTCTGACCTCTATGAATACCAAAGTTTTGATCTTCCCTCTAAGTCGTTAGTTTTTAATTTCAAATTCTTCAATTCTTGATATGTTGTCAGACTTCCTTTTCACTAGATCTGAATTTTCTTCCCTTAAAGTCTCCACCTCTCCCCTCAGATCTTTCACACCACTTTGTGATGAAGTGCACTGGTCATTAAGATACTGACACTCCTCTCCATGCCCGTAAATTTATTGTTCTTTTCTTTAAATGAGGCCAACTGAGGCCAACATACCCATGATGTCACCATTGGTGGGTTGTTGAGGAGAGGTGGGGGTCGTCTGTCCGCTGTCCGCCAAAGAAATCCTGAGCTGCCATGCCGGGTTTGCTTCAAGCCGTCCACCTTGGGTCCTGGGTTCTGCTTCACATCTTCCACAGCGCAGGAGTCCACCCCAGAAAATTAAAATGAGAAGCAGGCCAAGGGCTATACCGTCCATCCTAACGCGGTGTCAGCATAGCACTCAGCAAGGCAATCCACATTGTCGTCTTCTTCATCGTTCGCTTTGACATAAAAGCCATGTAGATGGGGACGAAAGTGCCACAACTTACTCTGAAAGCAAGCAATGCTGCTGGCATGGTGCTTAATGGGGCTAATGGTGGGGTTAGAGGATTCCACAGTACACATATCTATCAAAAACAAAATACCTCATGATACCTCCAGTATACGGAGTCAAGTTACTACTTTCCGTGGTCACTGAGGAGAAACAATCAGGTTTCGAAATACCGGTATCTGTCCAGGAGTTATATGTTAGTGAGTTTCCTCCCCATTGGAGATTGTCTCCCGCTTGGAGACTATAAGCTTGCTGAAGGCTCATTTTGAGAAGCATTTATTATTCCCCATTTACCCACTCAAGCACATACTGTTAGTTAGGCAGAATTATCCACCACTGAAGATATGAATGCTTATCTCCCCCTATTTCTTCAGTCTAAGACATAAGAGCAAGCTTTGTTCATAATTGAATATTTCTTGCAGTTATTGCAACACCAAGCTGCTCTGTAAGTTACTGGATTGGTGCTCGGTTACTTATCCTTGGAATTTATTAGCTTATTGTAATTTAGTCCCTTGCGGATTCATTCCAAGAATTGGCCCTCAGCACTTGTGTCTTAAGAGGTTATCTTTTTATATTTTCTACTTTTCACAAGAAAATGCAGTTTGTTTTGCTCTTTCATGATTTTCTTTTGCTTCTTAGGTGGCACCTTTGGTTGGGTTTTTGAACACTCAACAAACATACTACGGTATTGCACACCAGCCTTTTTCGGGGATAGCATTCTTCTTAAAACCGAAAAGGCAGAGGAGTCAAGTTACCACTTTCCGCGGTCCCTGAGGAGAAACAATCAGGTTTCGAAATACCGGTATCTGTCCAGGAGTTACATGTTAGTGATTTTCGTCCCCATTGGAGATGGTCTCCCGCATGGAGACTGTTTTATATATATATAGAGAGAGAGAGAGAGAGGGAGAGAGAGGTGGTACGCAGGTGGAAGGAAAAGTGAGAGATAGAGGTATACGGAAACAGGACTCATGATCCGTTATGTCAGGTCACTGACCTATTTACATAGGTTTGTTTGTGATGTACACACAGACTGACAAATTGTAAAGCGGAATGAACAGTAAGATCGGAAAAAGACAACAAAACAAAAGCTTACCGTCAAAATGAAAAAAAAAAGTTATGAAAAGCCGAATATTTGATGTTCTCTCAAAATTGACCAGTTCTTCCAACTCAATCCTAATGCGTAAAATAATGAGCATTTCTACATATCTTGTGCCCATTTCATAATCGATAGGATATTAATATAATTTCTTTGTTATGTACATATCTTGATGAATATTTGTTTTTTATTTAAAGAAATAAAACGAAATCAAAACAAATGCTTTTTCCCACCCGCCCAGAAGCAAAATTGATTTTTAAAAAAAGGTAAGAGAGAACGAGAGAGAGAGAGAGAGACAGACAGACAGACAGACAACAGAGAAAGAGAGAGACGGGGATACGCAGGTGGAAGGAAATGTGAGAAATAGAGGTATACAGAGACAGGACTCAAGAACTGTGATGCCAGATCGCCGACCTATTTACATAGGGTTCGTTTGTAATGTAATGTTTGTTTGTAATGTACACACAGATAACAAGTTATAAAGCAGAATGAACAGTAAGGTTGGAAAAAGACTTACCGTCAAAATGAAGAAAGAAGTTATGAAAAGAAAAGCCGATTATTTGATGTTCTTTCAAAATTGACCAATTCTGCTAACCCAATCCTGATGCGTAAACTAATGGGCATTTCTACAAATCTTGTGCCCATTTAACAATCGATAGGGTATTAATAGAATTTCTTTGTTATGTACATATTTTGACGAATATTTGTTGTTGTTTTTTTTAAATAAAGAAATACAACAAAATCAAAACAAATCCGTTTACCCATCCCGCCCTGACGCAAAATTGAAAAAAATAGTAAGAGAGACAGAGAGAGACAGACGACAGAGAGAGAGAGAGGAGAGAGAGAGAGAGAGAGAGAGAGAGAGAGAGAGAGAGGAGGGGGGGGAGAGAGAGAGAGAGACAGACTGACAGAGAGAGAGAGAGAGAGAGAGAGAGAGA
>CM065714.1:78351364-78528864 GCA_033310375.1 Conus canariensis
ACAGCCAGACACCAGCGTGCTTAAAATGGAAACAAGACCACCCAAGGAACCCTCTCCACTGCCTATCATGAGGGAAGAAGTAGAGGAGGCCATCCGCAGCCTTCCAGCGGGCAAGTCACCAGGAGCAGACAACATCCCAGCAGTGCTCCTCAAGCACGGGGGAAATGACCTGATCACTGTGGTAACATCACTCTGTCAGAAGATCTGGGAGACCAAACAATGGCCTGAGTGGACAAAATCACTCATCATCCCCCTCCCCCCAAAAGGAAACCTTCGAAAGTGTAACAACTATAGGACAATCAGCCTGATCAGCCACACCAGCAAGATCATGCTAAGAGTCATTCTCAACAGACTCAAAGGCGAAGCTGAAGAACACTTGGCAGAAGAACAAGCCGGATTCAGGGCAGGCCGAAGCACAGTTGAACAGATTTTCAACTGCCGCATTATGATGGAAAAACACCTCCAACACCAAAAAGAACTATACCACAACTTCATAGACTTCAAAAAAGCCTTCGACAGGGTGTGGCACGAAGGACTGTGGCATGTTTTGAGAGGCTTTGGCATCGAGGAGGGACTAATTCAAACCATCCAATACCTGTACAACTCTGCCAGTAGTGCGGTCCTCCTCAACAACATCAGAAAGCACTTCAAGACAACGGTTGGTGTCCGTCAAGGATGCCTACTCTCTCCGGTGCTGTTCAATCTCTATCTGGAAAACATCATGAAAGAGACTCTACATGATTTTGACTCCACAATCTCCATCGGGGGGCGAACGATCAACAACCTACGTTTCGCCGATGACATCGACCTGTGGGGGGCAGCAACAACGAACTGCAAGGTCTCACCAACAGACTGGCAGACACATCAAAGGCATATGGCATGGAGGTCAGCTGCGAAAAGAGCAAAGTCATGGTCAACAGCGCAAACAACACCACTGCACGGATCACCATGAACGGCCAACAGCTCGAAGAGGTGGATGCTTTTAAATACCTCGGCGTCACACTCACCAAGGACGGACGCTCCACCACCGAAATCAAGACCAGGCTCGCCATCGCAACATACACCATGGCAAAATTTGATAAGATCTGGAGCAGCAAAGACATCAGCTTCCCAACAAAGATCACACTATACAAAGCCCTGGTTCTGTCCATCCTTCTCTATGGCTGTGAGAACTGGACCATGACAGCTGAGACGACCAGAAGAGTCCAACCATTTGAGACCAAGTGCTACAGACGCATGCTAGGGATCTCCTGGAAAGACCACAAGACCAACGACTTCGTTCGTGCCCAAACAGCATCACGGGCAGGCCTGCAGGAACCCCTCCTAGCGCTTGTGAAAAGGAGGAAGTTGACATGGTTTGGTCACGTCACTCGCCACAACAGCCTACCCAAGACAGTGCTGCAAGGAACATTGGAAGGTGGCCGCAGACGCGGACGGCCAGCAAAGAACTGGATGGATAACATCAAAGAGTGGACCCAAATGGACAGCCCCTCCCTGATCAGAGCGGCAGAAGACAGACCTGGCTGGTGCTCTCTGGCCCACAAGACGTCCATCATGTCTCCCCCACGACCATCCGGTCAAGGGAGAGAGTGAGAGTGAGAAGGCACGAGTGATTACAACAAGGAACAAGGTGGACATACTTGGTTTTGTTTTTGTGGCGGCGTATCTCCTGTGTTGTGGGGACGTTGAGTTAAATCCTGGACCTGACCACGACAAACAAGACAGTGCGCGGACAACTGCTGACAAAAGCAGATCCGTCTGTACTCTCTACATGTCTCTAGTGATTCTTGCCTGCCTGCGGATACTGCACAACAGATTCTAGACGCCATCCAGCGACAAGAGAACAAGTTCGATTTCGTTAGAAGCTCGCATGGAGCTCACGAGACAAGACCTCACTGCAATCAAAACAGATATTGGTCTTGTAAAATGGAATTGTAATGAAATCGATAAACGCTGTGGTAAACTGGAAAGTAACAGTGACAAGTGCTTTACTTTACTTCAAGACATCACGGCTGATATCAATGAGCTATACGCATAGAGAGAAAGCAACGAAAAAGAAATGCCAACGACTCACAAAAACAACCAGTGATACAACCAAGCAACTGACACAACTGAGGGAGGAGGTGGACAGACTGGAGGGGTTCTCCGCACGAGATAACCTCCGTATGTTTGGGGTGCCTGCAGCAGAGGGGAGGGAGACCTTCGACTTCTGTGCAAGAGTGGTGACGGACATCGTAAACAGCATGGAGACGGACAAGTCGTGGACAACAGACGACATTGCTCAGGCCCATCGTGTAGGCCAGAACAGAAATGGTGGACCCCGGCCTGTGATAGTCAAATTTAGCAGGTGGAAGCACAAAATGTCAGTTATGACAAACAAGGACTCCCGTGCCAAACTTTAGAACAAGGGTGTAACTGTAGCCAATGACCTCACCCACCAGCAAGCCAGTATGGTTGCTGAGGCCAAGAAAGAGGGTAAGGTGGCTTTCTTCAGAAAGGAGCTGTTAGTAGTACAGCCCAGACGACCTGACCCTAGAACCTACGCCAAGATGGTGGATTCCGAAGCAAGGCGGTCAACAGCAATTGCAGCTATCCCCCTGCATGACACTGTTACCAAACAGGTCAGTGGTGAGTGTATCGTGCGGCACAGCCAACGCAGGGGATTCCCCTTCTCGTCCATCGTCATCTCGGCAGGCCGGCAGTCCAGTTTCATCACGTGCAAGTCATGATTACAGCGGGTCTTGGCAGTCGGGCGTGTGGGAGTTTTTTTCAAAGCATGCAACCTAGGCCAGGAAACACCTCAGACAGCACGCCTGTGAATAAGAATCCAGGCAGGAACCCCCTTCCCCGTTGTTCATACAGAAACGCTAAAAAAAAAAAAGAATAGGACAGGCTTGGCCATCCATGTGATTTGAAATTCCTGACTTTCAATATTGAAAACTTGTACACGAAACTGAACGACACCTCTTTCATTAAATACACTTAAACTATTTGATTAATTTTCATTTGCTTGACAGAAACTTTTGTGGATAACACTTTTGACTATTCTAGAATTTTTACTAACTTTATAAAAAAAAAAGTTATGTACCTGCAAAAAAGATATCAAAACAAGGAAGAAATTCTGGTGGGTTACTGTTTTTAGTCTGCAAATGCTACCGACGCTATTTAACACATATAAAGATTGACTGTGAAAATACTGTGGTGGTGAAATTAGATAAGTGTGTTTTTCAGGTCGATAAAGATGTGCTTATAATTGCAACGTACGTTGCTCCAGAGAACAGCCCTTTTTACAGTATCAAAATACAAAAAAGATGGAATTGTTTTACTAGAAGAAGCTATTCTCAACATTATGAATGATGAAGAGTTACATCTTGTGATCTGTGGGGATCTAAACGCGAGGACAGGTTGGAAGCAACCTGACTGGAATGAAGCACTTACCTATTCTCCTATTGATGATGTCGATGATAATGATGTTGATAATTTTAACCGACAGTCAAAAGATCTGTTCATCAACAACTTTGGTGAGTCTTTGTTGAATTTGTGTCTCATGTTGGATTGTATCATTGTGAATGGTGCATGTGTCGGTGATTTTAATCGTCAGTTTCATATGTTTCACCACATGGTAATAGTGTGATTGATTGTTTTATGATCACTAAGGGCTGTTTTCAAGTAATTGTCATTTACATATTTGAGACCGTGTTGATTCTTGGCATTTGCCAGTCGAGTTTAGTTGGAAATGTGGTCTTGATTGTATGGACACATTTAGAACTGTAGAGATTGAGGAAAATCGAATTGTGTGATCTGAAGATTATTTGTTAGAGTACAGACATGAATTAAATTCACATGTGTTTAACAGCCATACCCAAGAAGCTGTTCAAGCCATTTCAATCGATGTCAACACTTCTCCAAATATATTTGTTAAAGCTTTGTATGGCGCTGCTGCCTCCATGATTCGAACTGTTGGCAACAAGAAGAAAAGCGCAAATGAATCGTATGATAAACAATTCGCCCCAAAGAAAGAATGGTCCGATGTTACCTAAAACTATTCCAAAGGTGAAAAAGAGTAATGAGCAGCGTAGAGATAAGTACGTGGATGAAAGGAGACAGTACAAAGAACTTGTATTTTCGAAGAAAAAAGAATTTGACAATGACATTGAATTGAAACAGTCAACCAACGACCCCAAGGTATTCTGGAAAATTATTAGATCTGTGAACGGAATAAATGTACAATCATATCTCTATGGACCAGTGGTATGAACATTTCCACAGGATATTTAAGATGATGACACCTGGGCTGACAGAAGAGGAAATCTTAGTCGAGGAACTAATGAACGACTCAGACGAGCCACTTTTTAACGACCCTATTTCTCAAGAGGAAGTTGTATCCAGTATAAATAAACTTAAAGCTGTTAAAATTCTAGTACTGATATGATACTTGGTGAAATACTTAAATATGCCAATGTAACAGTAATTGAATTTCTCATAGTGCATTTCAATAAGATATTGGAACAGGGCATTTTTCCAAAAGAATGGTGTAAATCCATTATTATTCCAATTTATAAGAAAGGAGATGCTAATCTACCCAAGAATTACTGTGGTGCGGCATTAACAAGTGTTGTGAGCAAAGTGTAGACATTTATTCTGAACAAGCGACTCTCATGATGGGCAGAAGTCAAAGGAAAACTAGCAGAGGAACAAGGTGGGTTTAGAACAGGATATACTACAATTGATCACATTTTTACTTTACACTCTGTCATTAAAAAATATTTAGCAAAAATTCTAAGCTCTATGTAGCTTTCGTTGATTTCAAGAAAGCATTTTATTCTGTTGACAGAAAAGTCTTATGGAATGTGTTAAGAAGTGGCATTGATGGAAAAATGTATAAAGCACTTTAGGGAGTTTATGACTCAGTAATTGCATGTGTGAGAGATAAGCATTCATATTCTGATTTTATTGATTGTCCGAGAGGAGTAAAACAAGGATGTGTACTCAGCCCAATTATGTTATCTTTTTTTGTCAATGCATCAGCCGTAGAATTAATCAGGGAAGGGAAGCACCAAATCCAGATGGTACCAGGAACTTCAGAATTATTATTATTACTTTTTGCAGACGATGTGATCTTGCTATCAGATACTGTTATAGGTTTACAGAACCAGCTGAACAATCTGAAAAAAGAAACTGACAACTATGTCTAGAAGTAAATCTAGATAAGACTAATATTATGGTTTTCTGTAAAGGTGGTTATCTTGGAATGTGGGAAAAATGGATATATGGAAATGAAGACATAAGAATAACAAACACATACAAATACTTAGGCTTGATATTTACAACAAAATTAAGTTTGAGTGCTGCCCTTTGGACATGAACAGAAAAGGTGAAATAGGCGTTATTGAAATTCAAAAATCACTAAGGAAACTACAACTGATCCTTTCCTATTCTGGAAGCTTTTTGATACTCAGATTGAGCCCATATTGACTTACGCAGCAGAAGTATGGGGGTTAGAAGATACAGGGTTAATAGAAAAAGTACATACTTTTGCCATTAAACGATTCTTGGGTGTACAACTACACTCTTCAAACAAAATGAGTTATGGAGAAACACGAAGATATCCTTTGTTCATTCAAACAGCAGTAAAATGTGTTAGATACTGGTTGCAATTGGTAAGACTACCAACAAATAGAATATGTAGGCAAGCCTCTGATATGTTGTTAATACAATTAGAAGCATGCAAATACAACTGGGCATCAAAAGTTAGGAACACTCTAACAGAAAATGGTTTTGGGATAGTATGGTTGTGTCAAGGTGTTGGCGCCGAGGAGGGGTTTATATCAGAATTTAAGGAAAGACTTGTTTCATGTTACAAACAGGCATTCTGAAATTAAAGATAATTACATTTGAAGTGGAGAGGCATCTACCTTTAATAATGAATAAAGAGATGAGAGAAGATCTGGTAAAGTTTAGATTAAGAGTGCATGGTCTAGGCACTGCAGTTCACTGGTTTACGACCAGTGAACGAAGTGCTGACTGCCCAATGTGTGGTCACAACAAGGAAGATGAAGTGCACTTTCTTTTCCAATGTTGCTTCTTTTCAGATATTCACTGAAATTATTCATTTTTCAATATGACCCATATTGAACCTACAGTAAGTGGTATAATAAATCTTTTGTCAACAAATAAAGATACAACCATTATTGCCTTTGCTGAGTATTTAATTGAAGCTACCAATGCAAGAAAAAAAAAGAACTTAATAACAATAGTATTGTAATATAATTTTCCTTGTTCTGTCTTATTATGTTCTTTCGTAGTAAGTGGATGGCCATGTAGTTTCAGTGTGTGTGTGTGTGTGTGTGTGTGTGCATGCGCGAAACAGTGAGATGGGGAGTGGAGAAGGGTAAGGGGTGGGGGGAAGGCGGTCCGGCAGTAGGGGATCCATCGGATTAGAGGGTGAGGTTGGGAGAAAGGAGGAATGGAAGAATGTGAGCTTGTATTTACTGTTTATGTTTATTCGTGCAAGGTGAGAGAAGGGAATGGGAACTGTATTTTAGAACTAAAGGGGTGGAAATGGTAGCGTAGGAAAGGATATTCTATACGGAAGTCTTCTGATCGGATTTGATTGTTCACGTGCGAGTTACGTTATAAATATCTGTGCCATCCTAACAATGTGAGCAATACTTATTACGTCCCGATAGTTTTGTTAATTTAATCATTACTTATTTTCTTTATACTTTAATGATACAATGTGTTTTTTCCTTATACTTTAATAATGCAGTGTGTCCAGTCGTATGTGTACCCCCAATGCCTTAATGGCCCCTGTAGCTGAAGGCAATAAATCGTCAAAGCGTCTCTTCATCTTTCAAACGGCAATTAAGATTACTAACCTATGTCAATTTTCAGTCTCTACCTGTACCCCTCAACCCTCTCCACCTCACACACTCTCCCCACAGTCTGTTGGAAGTCTCCTTTGAAGTAAGACAAATGCACATCACTGGCAATGGCAAAACAGATAACTTTGCTATGCGAATCTCAAAACCCTTCAAACCCCCTCCCCATCTGTTCCTCAACTGAGAGCACAGCAATGGATCACAGAAGGGGAATGAGGGACATATACTTCAGAGAAACTGTCAACCTTCTTCCTTCCCTGCCATTCCCATACTCACCCTGGCCATCGTGCGATCTGCCAGTGCATGATGCAGTTACATTAAGCGGCAAGATATCCCCTCTACCCACATCTGGACAGGTGGGAACAATGAGGCTTTGTTTATTCGCCTAAAGGCTAACCCTGCCACCAACATTTAAGAGATAGTGTTCTCAAATTTTCTACACAAATACCTCACACTGTAGGTGGTGGTGGATGATCTCACACACACCCTGCTTACTAATACCTCCCCCCTTTCCTTTTCCATAGTGATATTATTGGTTGCCATGCTTTTCTGACAGCCTGTCAATCTGACAGGCTTCAGAGCCCAAATGTGTAGCTTACCACACAGAAAGGGGAAACCAAGTCCTCTCACATCACTGGTCCACAGAAGGCTGTAAGACTGATCACCACCAGTGAACCAAAAATTACAACAGGTGTAAACCAGACAGGTGAATGCTCCCCTCCCCTACTCTGAGATCTTGTGTAAGATTTTACTTATCAACCCAGAGAAACTAAGTTGAAACTAAGTTTCTAAGCCTTGAGACTATGTGTTGTTTGTATGTATGCCTTATGTTCTAACAGTATACATAACTTTTTGCCAATACTTGGTGACATCTAACAAGATGATATACAAGTATTCTATTGCAATGGTTTGTTTGCCACAACTTGATAAAAACTGGTTCAGTTTCAGTTTCATCAAGGAGGCGTCACTGCATGCGGACTAGTCCATATATGCTGCACCACATTCGGTAAGTTTTGAGACCAACTTCGCTTGATTTTTAAGCTGATGGATAAATGAATTAACAACTAAGAGGTGAGAATTGAAGAAGAGGGTCTCATGGCTATGACTTGGCAGATGTCTGACCTACCCATTAGCCCAATGCGCTGGTCAGACCTTGAGTGCCTACCTAACACTGGTTGTCTTTTTTTTTTGTTTTTGGCATGCGTGTGTAGTGAATGTACTTGAGTGTAGGATGTGTGGGCACGGGCCCATGTGTGGGCATGCGTTCTTGTGTATGTATGTGTGTGTGCATGTGTGTGTGCGTGTGTGTGGATGTGTGTGCCTGCATGTGCATGTGTGTGTGCGTGTGCATATGCATGTGTGTGTGTGTGTGTGTGTGTGTGTGTGTGTGTGGTGTGTGTGTTGTAATTTGTGGGTTTGTGTGAGCACACACACGTATCTGCATATATATGTGCACATATATGTGTGTATATGTGTGTGTCTTTGCATGTGGACGTGTATGCATGTGCGTGTGTGTATGCATTTATGTGTTCATGTGTATGCGTGTATGTGCGCAAGCATGTGGGTGTGGACATGCACATGCACGCATGTGTATATGTGTGTGTGTAGGAGCAAGTGGACGTAAAAACTGTTGAATTGCTTGATTGACATTTTCTGTTAACAACATTACTTTTTGCCAGTATTCAACACTATCTGTTAAGATGATCACTGACTGTTACCTTCTGACAGGAAAAACAGTATGCTAATGCTGGGTAAAAACTTCAGTTGATTTATGAATACTGTTGACTGTCTTATTGCTTTGTAGTAGGTGACTCTAGTCTAAGTCTAATCAACATGTGTTCTTGGGCTAAGTGTATTCCAAGTTACTTCAACTTAATTTATAAGAAAAATTGAAGAGTAGTTTAACTTCAATTGCTTATCATTGTATTACTGTATCATACCACTTGCCAAATAAAGTGGATGCTGAAAATTATGGCAGATATATTTATGCTGGTCTAGTCCTTTGTCGGCTGAGATCTCACACATTTACTGAAAGCCAGAGGGCAAGTGTGAGAACTCAACAAACCGCACTCTCAGCTACCTAACTACAGACCAGGTTCTGTTTTGTGAACAGACCCAGGGTCCCTGTCACTGCCCCAGGGCTGCCTGCACAACACAGCTGTCCCGGAAAATCAGCCTGCCTAAAGAGAAGGGAGAGAGATCCACATTTCTCTCCAGCAACAGGTAAGTTTTGAAATTCCAAGTGGACTACAACTCAACTCATCCAGAACTTTCCCTCTCTTAGATCAATGAGGATATAACATGGGAAAAAGTCAGCCCTAACAAAGACTGAAGTTTATTCATTTGTATCTACATGTAAAGTTGATGTGTGAAAGTACACTTAGCTTGTGTCGCATTGTTGTTCATGCAGTATTGAACATTTCAACTTATCTCTAATTCTGTCACTCAGAGCTGCAAGCATAAAGTGCACAAGCCTAGGGAGAGTTATTCCTGAACCACTATTGAGTATTTTTAACAACCCCGAGAAAAAAAAAATCTTTCAGTGACTACAACTGGAGAGTTGCTCCTTCCATAACTAGTAAGAGAGAGGGTGTGTGTGTGCGTGCGTGCGTGTGTGCCTGTGTGCGTGCGTGCGTGCGTGCGCGCGCGCGCGTGTGTGTGTGTGCGTGTGTGAGTGTGTGTGTGTGTGTGTGTGTGTGTGTGTGTGAAGCGGCCAAAAAAAATCCACAGCAAATTTCAAGGAGTAGGCCTATATCTTACCCTACCATTGTAAACTATTGGGAAAAAAACCTGTTTCAAATCAGGAATAATTTTCTATTCAAAAACAAAGGTGATATGTTCTGTGTTCTCTAGCCACACACAAAAAGGGCTTGAAGAAAGCAAACATTTCCATGTTTTCTGAGTGTTTTGTATCGGTGTCGTTAGCACTGTCAAATTATGCGTCTGGATGTTGTCATCACTGTGATCGAATGACAAGCATCCATTTCCACAGGAGACGACGAAAGCAAACGGATTGATGTTCTTTTTAATCTTAACATTCTCATCCAGAAAAATCTAGTGCAGACATTCGGTTTAGAGTACTTTTTCCCCTCTGTGCATGACCTTAAAAACGGATTAAAAAAAATCCCAAACAACTGAATACTTGATTCCGTTGTGGAACTGTTGACAAAGCCAATCAACTCTTTTAACGATCTCTTTCCAAGCAGCAGACTGCAAACCTTTATTCAGGAAAACTAGTGACGGCCACTGTTACACTGATGAGCTTGAACTTCCAGGCACAAACACAAATCACCCATCCGTTCTTCCCCGTAATGGCACAAGTTTTGCAAGACCCATCCCTTTCCACTTTCTTTTTTTGATTCAGTGACATGCTGCTGCTGACAAGAACTTTGCGATTGCTCAGTAAATAAAGATACAAGATCAAAAGTTCATGTATTTTTCTGGATTAAATTTGAATGATATTCGCGAAGATAATGCAAGAGAGAAAAACCCAGGTTGTAATACGGCCAAACCAATGGAACCAACAATAATGCGCAACGCAGAAGCAACGCATTTTGACCTCGAGGACTTTAAAAATCTAGACAAACAACAATACAGAACAGAGACACGGATTACACACACACACACACACACACACACACACACACACACTGATAGCTTAGATGTGCCTTGAAGCGTCGTTGCTCTGCAGTGGATTATTCATTTTTCGTTCCTACCACCCGTTTCGTAAACTTTAAACCTGAACAAATTGCTACGCGATCTCATCTGAGGTCAGTGTCTAGCTTCATCATGTGCCGTGTCGTGTCACGTTTCACCAGACGTATGACGGGCTGTTGGTTTGAACAGGTGACTGGCCACAGGCCGTGTCGTGTCACGTTTCACCAGACGTATGACGGGCTGTTGGTTTGAACAGGTGACTGGCCACAGGCATGGCACGAAAACGGACTGGAAGAGTGAAGTTAAGCTTTGTCCTCCCAAAGTTTATAGTCAGCCACAAAATGTCAAATTATGCATTTGGACAGTGTCAACAATCGGTCCCTGTGACTACTTTTGCTGTAGAAAAGGATGACACAAGCACGCGGGTCAATGTGCACTTTGTATTTAGTGTAGCAATGCCTAAAACACACACACACACACACACACACACACACACACACACACACACACTGCAGACATATTTTTTCGGCGAGTTTTCTTACGTATGACTTAACTTACAGTAATAACTAGTTAAAACTAACAAAGGAACAAAAATAGGATTAAAAAAAAAAAAAAGAAAACGGCAACTTTAAGAACCTATTAACAAAGCCATTTGCCAGTTTTAACAATATCATTCCGTCTCTTCAAGCAGATTTAAACGTGACAGGCTGCATAATTGTGGTTCGGAAAACAGATGAAGGCCAGGGTGTGTGTGAGTGTGTGCGTGCGTGCGTGTGTGTGCGCACGCGCGCGCGCGCGTGTGTATGTGCCTGTTTTCCCGCGTGATTACATATTCTGTAATCAATATATTGCGTGGGTGTGAAAGGCTGTGCGCAAGCATTAATTGAAGGAAAGAAGCGAAGAGCCAGTGCGATGTTTTTTCCGACCCATTTCATCTGATGTTATCAACTTTAATTCTTCTCTGCAAGATTTTCAAAAGCGCTGTATCATTGTGTGTTGCCTAGTCATATTAGTCTATTCGCAATAGCCAAGCCAAATCACAAAGGAACATATCGGGGCTGACCCGAAATGGAAACAACAGCCCCCTCCCCCCCCCCCTCCCAAAGGAGGGGGGGGGGGGTTAACAAGCAAAAAGAAAAAAAAATGGAAAAGGAAAAAAAAAAAAGAAGAAAAATCGCCACCAATGAATAACAACCGAGCAACCTGTACCCTGTCACCAGCGCATGTATCTGAGGATAAAACGATCCCTGTTGATTAGCAAAAAAAATGACAACTGACAGAAAAGCAAAAGAAACGAGAAGCAACATTGTATTAATGGACGATTGGAATGGAAAGGGAAAAACGAAAACAAAAACAAGAAATATTAGGTCAACAGGATGCTATTCTCCGTTACAGCAACAGTTCACTTCCCATCCAGGGCGAACTGAACTGGTTGTGAGCATTCTGTGTTGTATCAAGACGAGCGGGCGAGTCCCACTCGCATTATTAATCACCAGTTCGATTGAAACTCCCGGACTCTGTTATGCTAGATGAAGTCCATTCGTCCCCGATGACACTGGCCAGGAGAGCAGACAAAAGTTCAGATCATGATCACACTGACATCTGAAGTGCTCGACATCAGCCGCCCACCTCCCCACCCACTTCTCTGTACGTGCCGACTCACCTATGGAGGCAAATGGTGACACACGGCGCGCAAAGTGAAGGTACACTCCCTTTTAAGGTTAGCGTTAACTCACTCAGGCCGGACAGTTTTTTCCCCTTACTTTCCCATGGGACTGGCCATTTGTAAGGGTTAGTAAAAAAAAAAAAAAAAAAAAAAAAAAAAAAGCTGATATGAGTTAGGACATGACATTTTTAGAACTGCTAAGAAACATATTAAGTTAGGATGAAAATACCAAATTTCCTACCTTCACCTTTTATCTTCAAAAGCCAGGTAAAAAAAAAAAAAAATTATACCTGTTTTTCATCCGAATTGACACAGGCAGATATCTTGTATCATGGAAACACAATGTCTTTGGAACATTCTGTTCATTCACAAAATAATCCAAGAAATGACCAAGTATGATTTCTGATTCATATCATAGCCTATAGGGAATTTTATGATCCACTAATATTGACACCAACACAAATAAGAAAAAAAAAAGAGAAGAAACTAAAAACCTAACCATCACAGTATGTACACACTGGCTTGCTGGATGTATTAGGCCATTCATGTCATTCTGTACTAGTTTGTCGGACAGAATGAGGCTCAGGGTGAAGAGGTAGAAGAAAAGCTTTTTCCACCACTTCGTGGTCTTGCGGTCTTGTGGAATGTAGATCAACTGGTCACTTTCGTCCACCCCAGCCATGTTCTGAACTGCCACCAGCATGTGGTCACTTCTGTCATGGTGTGGGGGTTGACCTTGGTAGTGGTGACATGGACTGGCTTCCTATCCATCCACTGCTCAACAGCACACCAATTCAGTATCTATCTGAAATATGTTTTCCGTTTTATTTTACTCACCATTGCTTTTTCCAGAAAAAATATAAATAATTATGTCATAATCATCGTCATTACTTTCACAAGTGTGTGTGTGTGTGTGTGTGTGTGTGTGTGTGCGCGCGCGCGCGCGCGCGATTATGTGTACACATATTTGTGTGTAAATAAGACAAAAACAAACAAATAAACCATGATAGGACGTTAACATAATAAAACATACACACCTTGCCGGAAAGTCTGGGCATGACCATGTGGTGGCAGACGAAATGTTTTCAGCCGGGAAAAACAAAACCAAAAAAACGGAAGGGGACGTGGCGTTCTTGTGATGTGAGGAAACCATGTTCACCAGTGAAAGGTGGCACAGCTGGAACAAATCGAAAATCTTGATGCCAGTCTTGCATCATGAACCGCAAAAATTCTTCCTCTGTCATAGTCGGCACATTTTCACTTGTCTGCTGGGCCTGCACCGCCACCCCTCTTCTTATCACTCGCCTCAGCTAACAGTGTAGCCACTTCAGTTCTCACCTCCATTTTCAATTAACAAAAAAAAAAAAACTCATTACTGTCGTCAAAGTCTTCCTCAATGTCCAAACATTCATTCTGAAGTAATTAAAACACTTTCTAATGCCACGAAACACTAAGTTCGACGACTTCTCTCCGAGCTCTAAAGGGCATAACAGTCCTGTAGAGCTGGGTTGAGACGCCATTGTCGACACACATTGAACTCATCGGACAGTGACTCGCAAAAACCCTCTGAGGCTCGCTCGCCTGTCAAAAATTTCTGCAACCATTGGTTGGTTTGGAAAAGAGAAAGATCAATATAAGATTATTACGTCATCTGCGAGGCGTGTGCCATTCCAAAAATTCAAAGCGTACAAAAGCCCCGATCGGGGCCCTTCGACCAAAACGTATGTGCAAGTTGGGGCCCCGATCGAGGCCCTTCATCCCGAGAGAATTAATCTTTAAACAAGCATTGCCTTCGAAGCATGATGCTATTGTCGGTTTGTTCGTTTTTCGGTCCATAATTGTCAACCAGGTATATTATTTCTGGTCTGTTGTGTATATTTGTTTCTTCATCCACCAATACTGACATTATTTTCAATCTTGCTAGCTTCACCACTACTACTGAACAGGCTAAAATTTTCAGCCGTGTTTGTTAGTCCGTCAGCTACTCTTTTTTGTCTGTCTGCTCTTTACTGTCTAATAGGGTAATGTTTTCGAACCTGTTCGTGTATCTGTCCACTGCTGTCAAGCAGTTTGTTTCCCTGTTCTCTACTGTCTTTGGTATAACTTGTCCTCTTAGTTTGCCTGTTTGTTCACTAGCGTTCACTACCGTCATACTATCAAGTTGTTTTTTTTAGTCCTGTTTGTTTGTGTGTCTGTTCATTATCATTTTGCAAGGTTTTGTTTTTGTCCTGTTTGCTTAAACAGTTTAATTACGTGATCCGCCAAACATGAACAAACGAATCACAAGACAACACACGACCGTTTCGACCTAGTAGGTCTTTTTCAGGCAAGATAAACAACACTCAGGACAACCAAAATGAAGAATGAGCAGTCACTTATCTCATCAAATTCCGCGCAAGATGGGCGTTGAAGTTTGGCGGATAAAGCACTAAAACTTTTAAAGATTTACTTAGATCTCCGCCAGCAGTCGCCTCACTTTGCAGTTGTGATGGTGTGGGAGGGGTAAGGGGTGTGCTGGTGAAGACAGGCAGATGGTGATAAGTTCAGTAGCCAAGGCACAGCAGCCAGTCAAGAAGATGCAGAGGATGAAGGAGTTTTTCTCCCGTTTAATTCACCTGCATAACTAGGAGCTCAAACCAGGAACACGGCCCTGGGAGCACTCTCTCTCTCTCTCTCTCTCTCTCTCTCTCTCTCTCTCTCACTTAGCACACTGAACACTCTGAGCACACTCTCCGCATTCTCTGGGCACACTCTCGGGGCACACCAGTTTAGAGAAAATATGGGCTTCTCAGCCCAGTACGGTTGTAACGAATAAAATACATTAATTCTTGTGACTTCAGTAACGTATATACAACTATGTAGGTTATGAGGTATTCATAATTTAAAGAGTTTACACAAAAAAATCAAGATTCATTAATCAAGAGAGGTAAGGGGGAAGGTAACTCTTGAACAAAATATTTCGTCTACGACGGGTAACCAAGAAATGTACCATTAGCACCCGGCTACATCCCTCCCTACTCTGTTACAAACAGCGTCTTCGCTGGCATAAAAATGACATGAAAATAAGTAGATCTAGTTGCAAAGCGAGACGACTGCAGGCGGAAATCTAAACAAATCTTAAATAAATGTTAGCGAACCGCCCAGAGAACGTGGACAAACGAGTAACAAGACGAAACACGCCTTCTTCCTTGCGCTGAACCCTGTGAAGTGATCTGAAGCGATCAAAGCTAAGTGAATTTTCGTTGTTTTATTCGTTTGTCTCACCCGATGAAGACCTAAGAGGTCGAAATGCGTTGTGTTTCGTCTTGTGACTCGTTTGTCCACGTTCTCTGGGCGATTCGCTAACATTTATTTCAGATTTGAAAATAAGTAATCAAGCATAACACATAAATCAATGAAATAAATTGAGCTTCACCAATCACGTCTTGAGAGGCATTAAAACCCTTACATCAAAGTATCAAACATCAAAGTATCAAAACATCTTGTCTCTCTCCCTCATTCTTTGTATTCGTCTTATTCCGAGCACCAAGGGCTTGCTGTTTTAAACAAGGCAGTGAAAGTCAACGGATTTGTATAGACCAAAATGGACATATTGACTAGAATGGACATGTTATTTGAACAACATTCAAAAGTCAAATACATAAAGACTAGAAAGAATTTGTTTTCACTACAAAATCCGAATTTGGGGTACCAAAAAAATGACTGTAATGGACTTGTTATTTAAAACAAAATTCCAAAAGGTCAGATACCAAAAATGACTAGGAAGGATTCGTTAAAAATCCAAAACATTGGGTAGACACCAAGTGACAATGGACTTGTCATTTGAACAAAATTCCAAAATGTCAAATACCAAAAATGACTTAGAGAGGATTTGTTATTTGAAACAACATTCCAAGAAAGTCAGATACAAAATATACTTGGAAGGATTTGTTAAATTCCAAAGTATTAAATTCCAAATGACGGTAATAGACTTGTTATTTGAGCAAAATTACATAAAGTCAGACACAAAATGGCTAGAAAGAATTTCTCAAAATCTTTAATCATCAGGAGGACATGGATTAGGCCAGGTTTTGTCCTTTTGGACAAAGTTTCCCCAAAAGTCACGCAACCTAGTTTTCTCTTGGTCATTACTGTGGACTTCCGAAAAAATCAGGGGGGTACATCATTTGACATCTTTAAAGAACACGACTTGTACTGGCTTGTACCCCCCCCCCCCCCCCCCCCCCCCCCGCAAAAAAAAAAAAAAAATAAAGACATTAGGACATGACAAGGTATTGCTTAACAAAACAGTCCGCATCACTTCTCAGAAAGAGGTATTTAACCATAAATCAGTCCTAGAGTACATTTACTGTCTCTGGTAACATCTGACCAAGTCAGTTATTTATGAAAGAGTTCCTGGTCATCCATGCGGTCACCAACATACCTTTTCACTGGTTTCACCGCCAGACATGCAGATCGCTGTGGGCTGGCACGGGTGGATTGACAGTGTGTACTAGAGGCGGAACACGAGTGGACACATGGTGGCCAGTAGTTCTTGGCTTGAGCTGTGGAAACACAACCCAGTCTGTCTTAGAGTCTGATGGTGACTCAAGCTTGCGTAGCTTTGGTCTCCTCCAGCCAGGTGGTTCAGATGAATGCAGGGTGTTGGTTCTGCTGTCAGGTAGTGAAGTTGCCTGACAGGGCCAGACCCGTTGTCTATAGGCCAAGGCAGCTCCTGGTGGCCTGGGTTCTGGTGCACGGTCTGATGGCATGGAGGCACTAGCAGTCTGGATGACCTTTCTGCAGGGTCGACAATCAGCCAGGTGCTGCTCCAGATCCCAGTACATCCTAGGCCAGTAGATCTGGGGTCGTAACATCTCTGCGGCATGCTGGTAGCCTTGGTGACCCTGGCGGTTGTGGATTGATGACAGAACCTTAGGGCAGAGCGATCTCAGAAGGAGGAGCTGCTCGCACCCCGAAGTTTCGGGTCACCATTCGCCAATACAGCACCCCCTGTCAGCAGGCGAGTTGGCTGTGCTGCTGAGTGAGGGCCTGTAGCTCCCTATTCTCGTCAGCTGCAGGCTTGTTTGCCAGGAAGAGACAATTGGCCCAATGGATGAGTCCTGCTGAAGTCGGTGCATCTCTCCTGGTGACAGCTGAGGCAAAATGGATTCTGTCTGTCACCTGGGTGCTGTTAAGCTGTGTCGCTTATCAGCAACATGGCTGCTAACAGTGGCAGAGGACTGGGGTTTGTCCCCAGTTTTCATAGGTGCAGACTTCCGTCGCCTCCACCTGGGTCTTGAGCATCGCGTGTCTGCCACACAGCTGCGGATCTGCAGTGGTGGCTGTGCAGGTGGTGGCTGCTGCATTTCCTGCCTCAAGCTGGCGACTTTGGCTGTGAGTGCCGCCAGCTGGGTTTGAAGCGAGGCGACAGTAGCAGTGCCAACCGTGTGGTGTAGGATATTGCTGTCAGCACTGCAGTCCTGCATCCACCTTTGGGCTTCCTTCCTAGTCTCTTCAAAGGTGGTGGTAGGATGGTCCCGGACGAAATACCGGACATCCTTGCCGAATGCAGCTAGTTGAAAGCCACAAGTGAAGGTGTCTCGGGAGTATGGTGGCTGGCAGCAGTCCATCCCCAGCCTGACTGACCTTCTTCCAGAGGTACTGGAGATGGGAGGCATACTCCCAGATGGTTTCATCCTGGCCCTGCTACCTGGTGAAGAATGCTGTGGCCAGGGTGACGCCATCATGCTGCTCTCCCCAGTTCTCCTCCAAGATGGTAAAGATCTTGGCTGGGGAGTCCACCTCTGTCGCTGGCAGCCTGATCACCTCCTGGCAAGCTCGGCCATCTAGGGTGGCAATCAGCCAGAGGGTTGCTGTCCTATCACCCAGGGGCTGCAGGTGTAGGGAAAGCCTGGCCTCCCGGATGAAGTCGTCAACTTCCCTGCTGCTGTTGTTACCCATGAATTTAGGAAGCTGATGTAGATGCAAAGGCTGCAGAGGTAGTTGCAGTTGGCATTCTTGGTCGCTCACATTTTCAGCCTCTTGGCTTTTGTTGGTAATGGTGTCCCGTGTTCTTTGGTTCCTCCGTCCCATTCTGCCGAGTTATTCTTCTTGGGCTGTGCCTTCTTCTTGGTTCCTTCTGTCTTCAATCCTGCTTGCAGCGCCAGTTGTGATGGTGTGGAGGGGTAAGGGGTGTGCTGGTGAAGACAGGCAGATGGTGATAAGTTCAGGAGCCAAGGGACAGCAGCCAGTCAAGAAGATGCTGAGGACGAAGGAGTTTTTCTCCCGTTTATTTCACCTCCATAACTAAGAGCTCAAACCAGGAACACTGCCCTGGGAGCTCTCTCTCTCGCTGAGCACACTGAGCACTCTGAGCACACTCTGCATTCTCGGGGCACACTTTTTGGGCACACCCTTGTCTCACGCACAGCGCCTCTAAATATGTAGTGCGAGCGGGACCACAAAGCCAGCGACACACTGCTGCAGTCAAAACAGCCTCGTGAGATGGGAACCAACAGAAATTTGTGCTATCTGTCGCAGCTTCAGTGTTGTCTGGCTCGCCGTCCGTTCAAAGTATTCAAGCATATTTGATATCAATGAAAACCTCAGAGCACAAGGAATAAAATGCATAAAGTGACATTTGACAATTTTGTTGCTGTGTTAAATTATTGATGATTAAAGTCGGAGAGTGAACCCACTTTTAACATGTTTGCATCATATTTTTCTCTATTTCGATTAGAAGTACCAAACAGCGTGAACTAATTTTGTAATGAACGAATGGCTGTTACTTCACTCTTTTCATACATATAAATTTCATTTTCCAAGACGGTGTCTGAGCGGAGAACTTTGGTTTTGAAAATTCATGGAAAACACAACTGGCTTTCCTTGCCACATGGCCCTCAACATGTGCTTTTGATACGATTTTCAATAAAATATTACTCTATTGAAATGGTCTATCAGATGATAATTTTCATATATTTTCAGTTGTATTTATCATAGGAATGGAATCATTAGCAAGATCTCGATCAGGAAGTCTGAATTTTGTAAAACGACACTTCAGTTCAAAACTCCGACAATGAACAAAGAAGGCGACTTGCTCAAGGGAACCGGCGCCATCAGTCATTTATTTCGTATAGTCACAAGCCTGTGCAGAAAAGATCCTGGGCATGCGATATACAAAATGAGAGCTTATGGACTTTACTTTCAATGCGCATTTTTAGATTCTTTGGTTTCTCTCATACTTTTTGTGAAATCAAGAATTATTCAAGGTTTGTTCGACAGACAATTGAAAATGGCGCCAAAATTAATTGTGCAAAATGCCAATTTAGAGAAAATGGGCTTCTCAGCCCAGTGCGGTTGTAACGAATAAAATACATTAATTCTTGTGACTTCAGTAACGTATATACAACTATGTAGGTTCTGATGTATTCATAATTTAAAGAGTTAGAGTTTACACAAAAAAAATCAAGATTCATCAATCAAGGGAGGTAAGGGGGAAGGTAACTCTTGAACAAAATATTTCGTCTACGACGGGTAGGCTAACCAAGAAATGTACCGTTACCAGCCGCCGTGGCGAAGTGGTTAGCGTCGCGGACTCCCGGCTGGGAGGTCGTGGGTTCGAATCCCATCAGAGTCATGTGGGTTTTTCTGCCCCGACCCACTCCTACCCAGAGTTCAGTTTGCTGCAGACTCAGTTGGGAAGACTGGGACCACACAGTTGAGTTTTATCCACTTAATGGATGCGTTTCTGAGAGTGTTGCTCAAATTTCCTGACCAACACTGCAGGTGCCTGTATCTCTTGGGCCTGGTTGACGCCGGGATATATTATGAAAGGAAGCATAGAGTACAGCCCTGTCATGTAGTCTCGACCAAAAAGGAAATCCGTAGCATCATCTTAATCATCCTCATTCTCATCGATCAACATAAAAAAAAAGTATCAAATTCTGTGGCACTTCATGCCCTGCTCTCATGTTGACCTCAATTTCGATGTCCTCTCCACGTCTGTGGTCTTGGTTTGGTTCCGTCGGGGTCATCGATATCGGCGAGTCCATGGGGGCTGTCGTTGGACGGACGTGGTGGCGCCCTCCGGAGGAAGAGCTCACTCACGCCGGCTCCGCGACTAAGCAATTATTGTCGTCAGTAGGGGGCTTAGTAGGTGGTGTCCTGCGTATGTTAGATCAGAACAGGTGCCACTGAACACCACCGAAGTGACTCTGCAGCAGTGCAGTGTCTCCTCTGGTGGGTTGCCTCTTGATGACTTGACACTGACTGCTCCCTGTGGATTGTCAGTGCCGGGGCTGCGGCGGGGCCGACCGGGCTGTGGCTGTGGACGGGGTGTCGGAATGAGTGGTGTGGGTGCACAGCCTCTGAGGTGGTGCAGAGGTTGGGACAGCAAAAAAAAAAAAAAAAAAAAAAAAAAAAAAAAAATGTACCGTTAGCACCCGGCTACACAACTAATCCTGTTCGCTTGTTTGTGGCCATAACTCTCTAGAAGAGTACTATGTTTTGTCCTGTTTGTATGTCCACTACAGTCCAGCAGAATATTATCTTTAGTCCTGTTTCTCTGACCCTTCTGACAAGAAGGATGTCATGTTCAGTCCTGTTTGTTTGTTTGCCCCTTTTGTCTAGAAGGATATAATGTTTAGTCCTGTTTGTTTGTCTTCCCCTTCTGTCTAGTCCTGTCCTTCTGTTAGTCCTGTTTGTTTGTCTTCCCCTTCTATAATGTTTAGTCCTATTTGTTTGTCTTCCCCTTCTATAACTGTTTTTTTTGTTTGTCTTCCGCTTCTGTACTGGTTTTTTTTGTCCCTGTATTCGACTTTGTCTGTTTTTTTTCCCTTACTGTCATTGCTTTGTCCTATTGCCCATTCCCATTACTGTCTAGTGGGGAATTATTTTTAGTCCTGATTGTCCGTCTGCCCATTACTGCCTACCGCAGTGTTTTTTTCAGTCCTGTTTGTCCATCTGCCCATTACTGTCTACTGCAGTGTTCTTTTCAGTCCTGTTTGTCCATCTGCCCATTACTGTCTACTGCAGTTTTTTTTTCAGTCCTGTTTGTCTGTCTGCCCTTTACTGCCTACCGCAGTGTTTTTTTCAGTCCTGTTTGTCTGTCTGCCCTTTACTGTCTACTGCAGTGTTCTTTTTTCAGTCCTGTTTGTTCCTCTGCCCATTACTGTCTACTGCAGTTTTTTTTTTCAGTCCTGTTTGTCTGTCTGCCCTTTACTGCCTACCGCAGTGTTTTTTTTCAGTCCTGTTTGTCTGTCTGCCCTTTACTGTCTACTGCAGTGTTCTTTTCAGTCCTGTTTGTCCATCTGCCCATTACTGTCTACTGCAGTTTTTTTTTCAGTCCTGTTTGTCTGTCTGCCCTTTACTGCCTACCGCAGTGTTCTTTTCAGTCCTGTTTGTCTGTCTGCCCTTTACTGTCTACCGCAGTGTTCTTTTCAGTCCTGATTGTCTGTCTGCCCTTTACTGCCTACCGCAGTGTTCTTTTCAGTCCTGTTTGTCTGTCTGCCCTTTACTGTCTACCGCGGTGTTTTTTTCAGTCCTGTTTGTCCATCTGCCCATTACTGTCTACTGCAGTGTTCTTTTCAGTCCTGTTTGTCTGTCTGCCCTTACTGTCTATTGCGGTGTTTTTTTCAGTCCTGTTTGTCCATCTGCCCATTACTGTTTACTGCAGTGTTTTTTTCAGTCCTGTTTGTCCATCTGCCCATTACTGTTTACTGCAGTGTTTTTGTCAGTCCTGTTTGTCTGTCTGCCCTTTACTGCCTACCGCGGTGTTCTTTTCAGTCCTGTTTGTCCATCTGCCCATTACTGTTTACTGCAGTGTTCTTTTCAGTCCTGTTTGTCTGTCTGCCCTTTACTGTCTATCGCAGTGTTCTTTTCAGTCCTGATTGTCCTGTCTGCCCTTTACTGTCTATCGCAGTGTTCTTTTCAGTCCTGATTGTCTGTCTGCCCTTTACTGTCTAACGCAGTGTTCTTTTCAGTCCTGATTGTCCATCTGCCCTTTACTGTCTATCGCAGTGTTCTTTTCAGTCCTGTTTGTCTGTCTGCCCTTTACTGTCTATCGCGGTGTTCTTTTCAGTCCTGTTTGTCTGTCTGCCCTTTACTGTCTATCGCGGTGTTTTTTTTTCAGTCCTGTTTGTCCATCTGCCCATTACTGTCTACTGCAGTGTTCTTTTCAGTCCTGTTTGTCCATCTGCCCATTACTGTCTACTGCAGTGTTCTTTTCAGTCCTGTTTGTCTGTCTGCACATTACTGCCTACCGCAGTGTTTTTTTCAGTCCTGTTTGTCCATCTGCCCATTACTGTCTACTGCAGTGTTCTTTTCAGCCCTGTTTGTCTGTCGGCACATTACTGCCTACCGCGGTGGTTTTTTCAGTCCTGTTTGTCCATCTGCCCATTACTGTCTACTGCAGTGTTCTTTTCAGCCCTGTCGGCACATTACTGCCTACCGCGGTGTTTTTTTCAGTCCTGTTTATCCATCTGTCCATTACTGTCTACTGCAGTGTTCTTTTCAGTCCTGTTTGTCTGTCGGCACATTACTGTCTACTGCAGTGTTCTTTTCAGTCATGTTTGTCTGTCGGCACATTACTGTCTACTGCAGTGTTCTTTTCAGTCCTGTTTGTCTGTCGGCACATTACTGTCTACTGCAGTGTTCTTTTCAGTCCTGTTTGTCTGTCTGCACATTACTGTCTACCAAGGTGTTTTTTTCAGTCCTGTTTGTCCACAACTATCTAGCAACGTACATTTTTAGCCCAGTTTGTTTGTCTATTGATGACTTTTATCCACTATTTAGTTCATTTCTTTGTCTATTTGTGACTACTTGTAGTGTTGACAAGCGCGCATGCGTGTGACGTAGAGTAGTGTCGGTGCGAGAGCTTGGATGATGTGTCCACCCAGTTATTTTTGTAAAATATAAGTTTTTGGACTTTTACACCCAGAGTGTGGTTTGCATTTCGAATGCGAGTTGGTACGTGGTAAACTGGCAGCACCGCAAACACTACAAACTGGCGACGAGAGAAAACCAAGCAACTTTTGTGTTTGTCAAGTCAAACTCCAGACCTGAAAAATGGCGAACGTAGGTCACGTGACGGCGCAAGAACCGTTTGATCCAACGGGAGACCCATCGCAAGTATCTGTCTGATGGCAGCGTTGGAAACGCGGGTTCGACTACTACTTAGTAGCAAGAGGAGACTCGCAGATAAACAGAAGCGTGCACTGTTTTTGCATTGTGCAGGGTTGGAAGTGCAGGACATTTTCGAGACGTTGACTGACGTGAGAACGACGTACAGAGAAACTAGTGCAAAACTGGATGACTATTTCAAGCAAGCATTGAATAGTGTGTATGAGAGACATGTGTTTCGACAGATGTGTCCTCAGCAAGGTGAAACGATGACGCAGTTTACAACAAGACTCAAGCAGCAAGCAAAACATTGCGATTTTGGCGACAGACTGGAGGAAAATGTGCGCGATCAAATGATTGACAAGTGCAGTGACAGATGGCTAAAGGCAAAATTTCTAGAGAGAGTGGTTTTGACTGCCCCAGGCTGTAGACTTGGCCAGAGCGCAAGAGAGTGCACTACAGCAAGTGAAAGTCATGGATCCAGGACGGTGTGCTACTGAAAGCAGTGATTTAGTATAAAGAGTGAAACGCAAGAACACTCACGAAAGCACATTCACGACACACAAATACAAAACTCATCCTAGAACTAGTAGTACGCTATCTTGTGAAAAAAGTGCTACAGATGTGGGAAAGAAGGGCACTTTGCAAAAGATCCAGCATGCCCAGCGAAAGGACAAGTGTGCAAAAAGTGTAAAAAGAAGGGACATTTTGCAGTGTGTTGTAGATCACAGGTCAAATTTGTTCATAAAGAAGACAGTGATGAAGATGAAAGTGAACACAAGTTTGTATTTTTCTTGTCATGCCATGTTGACGATAATCGTGATGGGAATGTTGATGCTCATAACCATAATGATGATGTGGATGTTGTTGGTACTCACGACGATGATCATGATTATTTTGATGCAGATGATGGTGATGTGTATTTTGGTGCAGAGGATGATGATGATGATGTTACTCTGATGTGAAAGATGCTGATGCATACCATGCACAAGCCGATGTTGACAATACTGATGTACAGTTGAATGAGAATGATTTTGCATTCAGTGTTACTCTGATGTGAAAGATGCTGATGCATACCATGCACAAGCCGATGTTGACAATACTGATGTACAGTTGAATGAGAATGATTTTGCATTCAGTATTTCACACAGTGCACACCCTGAGTCTGTAGATCTGAGTGTTGGTGGTGTCCCTTTGTCAGCTGTAATTGACTCTGGGGCAAGTATCAACATTATTGATCAGGAAACTTCGGAAATGTTGAAGAAGAAGAATGTCAAGTGCACATCACAGAAAACACAAGGTAGAAAACTCTTTGCCTATGGTCATGACAAACCACTTTCTGTACTTGGTACGTTCCAAGCAAAGACGTTTGTAGTCGGATATGAAGAAAACAAACATAGATGTGAGTTTGTTGTTATAAGTGAAAAAGGTGTTACAGTACAAAATTCAATGTACTAAGAGTAGGGCTACCAAAAGATGTAATGCCTGTTCTGTGACAGCAAAGCCAGAAAACAAAGCTGAATAAGCAGGCTTGTACAGAGGGCTAGGGAAACTGAAAAACAAACAGATCAGATTACATGTGAAGACAGATGTTAAACCAGTCATTCAGAAAGCAAGACGCATTCTGTTCAGTCTGAGGCAAAAAGTCGAAAACAAAATCGCAGAACTGGAAGCATTAGACATAACTGAACGTGCTGATGGTCCAACTTCTTTCGTGAGTACGATCGTGGTGGTTCCAAATCCAAACGGTGACGTAAGGCTCTGCATAGACATGCGACAAGCAAATGACGCTATACAGAGAGAGCGTTTTTCCATTCAGACAGTCGAAGAAACGCTCCTAGAAACGAATGGGGCCAAGGTGTTCTCAAAACTAGACCTAAACATGGGCTTTCACCAGATAGAACTTGACGAAGTTTCTCGCCCAATTACAACTTTCGCTACACATGTAGGGTTGTTCAGGTACAAAAGACTAATGTTTGGAATTAGCTCAGCACCTGAAGTATACCAATACACCATTCAGCAGGTTCTGCAGGGTTGCCCTGGTAGTAAGAACATGACAGATGACATTATCATCTATGCTGACTCTGTTGAAGAACATGAGAGAGGCTGGAAGAAGTGCTGCTGACAACACTGAAAGAAAATGGACTGACGTTGAACAAAGACAAGTGCATGTACAGAATAGATGAACTACAGTTCATGGGATTTCTCTTGTCTGAGAAAGGGATAGGACCGTCGTCCGAAAAGGTTAAAGCAGTTAAAACCGCAGAGAGGCCAAAATCAGCACCTGAGGTCAGAAGCTTTCTTGGTCTTGTCAATTTCAACGCGCGGTTCATTCCAAACCTCGCGACAAAATCAGACCCTCTGAGGAAACTGACAAGAAAAGATGACCCATTTGAGTGGGGGCAAGAGCAAGAGAAGGCATTTACAACACTGAAAGATGACTTGGCAAAAGCAACTGAACTGGCATATTTCGATCCAAAGGCACCAACAAGAATTGCTGCTGATGCAAGTCCAGTTGGCTTAGGTGCAGTCTTGATTGAAACACAGAATGGAATAGATAAACCAATCTACTATGCAAGCCGCAGCCTCACTGATGTAGAAAAAGAAGCATTGGCATTGCATTGGTCTGATCTGGCGAAAGATTTCACCAATACATTTTTGGCATAGATTTTATTCTTGAAACAGACCACAAGCCGCTCGAATTCATCTACTCAAAGAAATCAAAACCATCACTGCGAATCGACCGTTGGGTATTGAGATTACAAAGCTGTCACTTCACAGTCAGATACAGACCGGTGTAACGATCCATTTTAACTCCCCTCCACTTTTAACTCCCCGGGAGTTAGAATTAGCACGTGCCAATTTTAACTCCCCGGGAGTTAAAACAAACCACGCCAGAATGACCCCCCCCCACCCCCCCTTGTTTTAGATTAACTCCCGCACCCCATAACATTCAGTTTGATGTGTTAGTCACGATATGAGAAATAAACACCCCCCCCCCCCCCCACCCCAAAACATTCAGTTTTATGTGTTAGTCACGATATGAGAAATAAACATTTAATATACACCCCCTCCCTCCCTCCCTCCCTCCTCCCTCTGTCTGTCTCCCTCCCCCCCCCCCCCCCCCAACTTTCTTTCAGTCTCTCGCCCACTCTCTCACTCTCCTTGCTTGTCAGTCTGCCTTTTTGCTTGTCTGTCTGTTTGTCTCTCTTAATCCCTCTCCCTCTCTCTTTGCTTGTCTCTCTGTCTGCCTGTCTATTTGTTTATCTATCTCAGTGTCTCTGTCTCTAGTGTCTCCCCCCACTCCCCCTCTCTCTCTGTCTGTTTTTCTTTCTTTCTCTCTCTCTCTCTCTCTGCATGCTTCCAGTCAGCTTTGTTTACTATCATTAGTGTTTATCAAAGACAGATGGGATTAATAGGCTTTTATGTTAGCCTAAGATCTTTATCCTTGTCAATTAAAGTTTTCAAGTGTCATGTGTCAAGTGTCTCTCTGCAGTGTGTGTGTGTGTGTGTGTGGGGGGGGGGGGGGGGGGGGGGGGGGAGTTAAAATACGCACGTGCCTAAACTAACTCTCCGGGAGTTAATTTCGATCAAGAAGTGTTGATCCAGATTGACTCCCGGGGAGTTAAAAAATAGAAGGGGGGAGTCATTCTGGCCTTATGCAGGAATGACCCCCCCCCCCCCCCCAGGAATGACCCCCCCCCCCCTCCTTATTCAGATTATTCCAGATTTTGTTTTCCTGGGTGAAATTCGCATTGTAAGGCAATGCTAACAGAACTTTCAAAACATATTTCTCTCACTCATTCTATAATGTGAAAACGGGGTGGGGAGGGAAGGGAGTCATTCTGGGCACGTCGACCACATGCACGTATACAATCACACTAATGCACACAAGCATGCACGAAGCACACACACACACACACACACACACACACACACACACACACACACACACACACATGCGTGCGCACTCACATTTGCAGACTTTTTTTTAGTGGTGTAACACAGAGTACATGATGCTGAATACCCGTCATAAAAACAGATACTTGTATTGCTGTGAAGATTTGTTATAATGGCAACACCAAACTTCGCTGCAAATTCGAATAGAATCGGTTCAGAAGTGGTCAAGCTAGAAGGCCTAGTATCTTAGGCGCTGGCTGGCCATGTCACCCGCTGAATGGCTAACTGGACAGGTTAGATTGCCTTTGCTACAGCAAGCATTACAGAGATTGACGAAAATCGATTGAAAAAGGACTGAACTATAAGGCCCAGTGCCCTGCAGAACGGGTGCTGGATGCCCAGGTCATCCACTAAAAGGACGCTAACTTTCAAATCACATTGGCATAGTCACACCACTTCTCAAAGCAAAATTGAATTGAATCAGTTGAGGAACAGCTGAGTTATAAGGTCCGTTTTATGTTTAACACACTCAGACACACACATTTGCATTGTAATTTTCTCCATGGTTGTTGCCGTGCTAGAATGAAAGGAGGGTAGTGACTTTCCATCTCCTAAGCCTTTTATCCTTCGTAAGATTTATATAAAAGACAGACATGAGGGGGGGGGGGGGGGGGGGGGGGGGGGGGGGGGGGGGGGGGGGGGGGGGGGGGGGGGGGGGACACACAGACAGAGACGGAGACAACCGGACAGACAGACAAATAGACCACCAGACAGACAGACAGAGAGAGAGAGAGAGAGAGAGAGAGGGAGGGAGGGAGAAAGGGAGAAAGGGAGAGGGAAAGAGAGAGAGAGAGAGGGAGACAGACAGACAGGCAGACAGACAGAGAGAGGGAGAGGGAGGGAGGGAGGGAGGGAGGAAGGGAGGGGGTGTATATTAAATGTTTATTTCTCATATTGTGACTAACACATAAAACTGAATGTTATGGGGTGCGGGAGTTGATCTAAAACAGGAGGGGGGTCATTCTGGCGTGGTTTGTTTTAACTCCCGGGAGTTAAAATTGGCACGTGCTAATTCTAACTCCCGGGGAGTTAAAAAGTGCAGGTGAGTTAAGATGGATCGTTACACCGGGAACTTAAAACATAGCAGATCCACTTTCACGCTTGGAGAAACAAAAAGAGCAAAACAAGGCACAGAGGGATGAAGTAGGAGATTACATCTACTTTGTGGCAAAAGAAGCTGTCACAAATGCACTCACCCCATGTGAAATTGAAGAAGTAGCTGCAGTTGATAGCGAAATGATTTAGTTGAGAGAATGCATTCAAACAAAGTGGGGAAATTGCACACACCAGGCATACAAAACTGTAAAAGAGGAACTCACATGTCTCGGGAAACTGGTTCTACAAGGAAGTAGAATTGTGATCCCAGAAAAACTCAGACAAAAAGTGATTGACCTTGCCCACGAAGGTCATCAAGGAATTGTGAAAACAAAAGAAAGACCCAGGATGAAAGTCTAGACTGGCGTAATATTGATGGGAAAGATTCTGGCCTTGATTAGATAAGCATATCGGAACTTCAAATGTTCTAAAGTGTAAAAATGCTGTCCTTGCCTCGCCGATTCACTTCCAAATATCGCCGTCGACTCGACAAACAACTTTGTAAAATACGATGAAGATCCTCACGATTGGTTTGAAGTTATGTTGCACTGGATACACTGCATGACACTTCTGCAGAAATATTCTGTTCAGTTCTCGAACGGATATACGTAAGTGCTTCAAACGTCGTAAATCTTGTTTATCGTAAAGTTGTGAACGTTTTCGTTTATTTATCAGCATTATCTGAAAGCGTTTGACATTATAGCAAAATCACGTGAAAAACTCAAAATCACGTGAAAAGCTCTATGTTGACATAATATTAAAAATTCACTAAAACCTTTCGAACAACAAGATGAAATCGGAAAACTGACAAAATTCGTCGACTTTGGATATGAAAGAACACAATGTACACTTGATAATACAAACCATCTTTGAGGATGCTCATCAGATCTGAAAATTAAAAAAACAACAACCCTAGAACATAAAATGAAAGACAAATAAATAGGTATAGGTAATGACGTATGAAAACATATACATAATACGTGTGTGTGTATGTGTGTGTGTGTGTGTGTGTGTGTGTGTGTGTGTGTGTGTGTGTGTGCAAACAACCACACACTCGCGCGCGAGTGCGCGCACGTATATAAATACTGGCAGACGTTGGTTTTATGTATCGCATTGCTATAGAAAACATTCGTTTGGAAGATCATTAAATTGGGGTATTTAACGTGGTGACAGCCCTTTGCGGTCGGCTGGGCTATAAGCAACATTAGGCCTACCTTACCTCAATTGGGGTATTTCTTTTCTATGTACTAAACACATTTGTTATCGAACTCATGGGCCTCTTACACTTTCGGAAGATACATTTTCGATGACTTCGCAGACACATCTTGGTATGCGCGCGCTCACGCACGAGTGCGTATGTGTTAGATCTCTCTCTCTCTCTCTCTCTCTCTCTCTCTCTCTCTCCTCACACACACACACACACACACACACCACGGTGAGAGAGAGAGAGAGAGAGTACTCACTTTGTGATAAAACCCTGACATAACGATACCAGTGACGAAGTGTCTGTCGCGTGATCCACTTGGTAGGAAGAAAAGAACCTTAGCGTACACCAACACTACAGACAGGAGAAAATTCTGGTGCCGGGAAGCCAGTTTTTTTTTCTTTCAACTGAGTCCCAAGCCAGCCAGCGACACAATGTGTATCGAGCAGTCGCAGAACAGTATGAAAAGTTCACGATGTCAAGGGTCAATAGGTCAAAGCGTGGACCTGTCGCCTGTGGTCTGCTGTGTGGAGATCAAAGACAGGGTATGACATCCTCAGACTTCACACAAACGAGGACAAGACGACGTAGTGAAGATAGAAGGAAACACAACATAACCCAAGAAATGTCCGTATCTATAGAGCAAACGCCACCTTCCTGTTCCCGCGTTCAACGATGAAAGAATGTCGTCTGCTTGGAATGTCGTCCGTCGTGGCGAGCAGAATACAACACGAATGTCAGTCACCATCTGGAAGCTCTTGGCTCCTTGTTAAGAGGATGTACACCCACCTCCTTGAAATTTGCACATTCGGGGACTGAGGGTGCTGCTGCCTACATAAACAACCGACACCAACCGACTGACAAGCCCACTCAGAATGTCAGTCAAATCACCCGAACTGTTGCTGTCACGATGCTTAGAAAAGCTGTTACTGTGCTGTGCAGCGCAGCCGAGTTGTCGCAGCGACTGATGGGGTTAGATCTCACCGACCAAGCCGGCCACGTCGTGGCTTTTGATCGATCCCACAGTAGCTGTGCCGCACTACCGTACTAAAGCTAGCTGCTGTCTGTCTGCCGCATTGCTGCGGATGTCAGCGGGACTGAATGGGACTGGTCTGGGCTAAGGAGGAGAAGCAGGATGAGGTGGCGTGGGGTAACGTAGAGGAGGCTTGGGTGGATTGTGAAGAGGTGTGGGGAGTGAATAGCAGGTGAAGGTGGGTTAGAGTGGGTTGGGGGGTGGGAGACAGGAAAGGTGACAGACCAAGACTGGCTCCTTTCGGGAAATATTTGCGTTGCACCTTACCCAGCTACTTGTGCTGGCTACAGTTTGGAGATGTGAAGTTCAGCTGAAAGTGTGCCTTCTAGAAAACGTTTTTCGTTTGTTTTGGGAGAAGTGGTGAATGTTCGATCGACAACATTTTCTGCAATAATCTTTTTCTTCTGTTTTAAATAATCTAAGCTTATCACTCACTTACTTGCCCCTGACTCGTGGCTAGTTTCTGAATTGTCAGATCAATTGTCAAGTTCACTCCCTCCCATTATCCCCCCTCTCCCTCTCTTTCTCTCTCGTCTGTCTCTGTCTGACTGCCTCTCTCTCTCTCTCTCTCTCTCTCTCTCTCTCTCTCTCTCTCTCTCTCTCCTGCTGTCTGTCTGTCTGAATGCCTGTCTGTCTGTCTATCTATCGAACGATCTATCATTCTGTTTATCCATGTAATGCATAGATGATACATATATATATATATGAGTGTGCAATATGCGCGCTGTGTGTGTGTGTGTGTGTGTGTGTGTGTGTGTGTGTGTGTGTGTGTGTGTGTGTGTGTGTGTGTAAGACGCGCGCGCAGTGTGTGTGTGTGTGTGTGTGTGTGTGTGTGTGTGTGTGTGTGTGTGTGTGTGTCCGTAAAGAGTGCTGGAATAGCATTTTATATAAACACTGTACAGCAGACTCAACAGCCTTTTGGATGGGGAAAAGAGGCTTTCGCCTCTTAATATTAAGAATACACCGACGCCCATCATCGGCCGACCAAACAGCCGAATTTGAACTGAAGTTCAAAAAGGAACCAGAGCTCGGAGAGAGAAATACGACGGCCCCACACGCAACTCGTCCACCACTGCCTGCAACAGTTACCGCAGACGACGCAGACCTATGTCTGCAAGTGTACCGTGTCCTTAAGGGCCTCAGGCCAATAGGACGTTAAACTCACCCATCTAGGATCTAGGACTCTATATGAAGCCCTTGTTCAGGGATGTTCCACCAGATGCGACTTTGGAGTTTCTAAAAGACATGAACGTTTCTCATTTGATCTCAGATTTTGTGGAAAATAGACCCAGTGTTGGTGCATTTTGAGTTTGTCAGAAGTAAGACATGCGGTCGCCTTGGCGATTCTAAACGACGGGCGTGAGAGAAAAAGAGACAGGTGAATCTTATGAAACATGTCATGATTCTCAGTCAGTGACAACCCCCCCCCCCCCCCCCCCTCACACGTCCTCCCCCTTCGTTCCCACCTCTTCCTGTTCCCGTCCGCCTCTAACAAGATACTTGAAAATCGCCTTGACGGCGTAAAGGAAGTATAACAAAAGAAGGGCCAATGCTTCAGTCGTTTATGATTGGCACTGCGACACATCGCAGGCTGCGTAAAAAAAAAAATCATTGACAGTAGCATGACACATAACAAATGACATTACGTATTTAAAAGGCAGGCGTACATGTTGTCCATTTGAGAGAGAGAGAGAGAGAGAGAGAGAGAGGAGAGAGAGAGAGAGGAGAGAGAGAGAGAGAGAGAGAGAGAGAGAGAGAGAGAGGATGAGAATGCGAATGCGAATGCGAATGCAAACAATTATTCAGATAAAGGTCAGAGCCCCATACTGAAGGTGTGATACCTGCAATACACATGATATTAATATACTATCATGAAGCAAAATGCAAGGAAAAAGCAAACATATATGCACAATACAATAATATTAAGAATATACAGTACGCAGCATTTTTTGTGCTTCATAAATGTACCGAGCAAGATTTAAGAGAATATTTTCATTTCTTGATGCGAGGAGTAAGTTCAGTCTAAAACTACAGCGTTCAGAAAAATACTTTGGATTTATAAATTTCACTTTAAGGTCATGAAAAGCAGGACAGCAAAAAAGGAAATGGACTTATCTTCCCTGGCCAGATTACATAAGCGGCATATTAGCCTATTTCGTTTTCACTAATGGTACTGTACCTGAAACGATGACACGCAATGTCAGAAACGCCAAATCCAAACTTACTCAGTGCACTCTTAACATATCTATTCATATCCATTTTAATTTACGGTTCTATCATATGCGTTGTTTTAAAGAATCTGTATTGCGCGGATCAGTCACTACTATAGATGTGATCATGCGAGTCCTGCCATCTGCAGTCTATTACTCTTTGTTTAAAACATTTAAAAGATCTTTCAACTCCTTGGTTGTCCCAAACATAAGCAAAGCCATAAGAAGTTAAGCACTGGCGAACATTAGTAACCCATGCCTTCTTGCCATTACAATCCAGATTTCTCAATATTTTCTAAGCTTTAAGAGGTATTTTAATTTCTTCCATTCTAGTTATCTTCAGCCAGTGCATAATACATTTCAAAAACGAATTAACATAGACTGGATATCGTCCAAGCTCACCATAAACTAGATCATTCGGTGTTCGATTGTCTACATTTAAAAATCTTTTCATAGCATTCTATTTCAACACTTTTCTCAAGAGCCCAAATTTCCGCTCCATACTGTAATATTGGCTGCACCTGAGAGTCAAATAGCTTTGAGAAAACTGAAAATGCATTACAATTCAATTTATATAACGTGTGAAGTATAACAGCGACTGCTCTCTTTGCTCTATTTGCAAGGTCTTGGCATCCAAAAGTTAAACTTAATCTGGTTGTGAAATAAAAACCAAGATACTTATATGCATTGACAACAAGAATATATTGACTGCCATAGACCCATCTCTCATTTCGAACCAAATAACCACCTTTACGCAACACAATGATATTAATCTTGTTCATATTTACTTTTAATTCTAATCTGAATGCAGCGGAATACAAACTATTCAACTGTCTTTGAAGACCAACAACAGTTGTAGACATTAAAATAATGTCGTCAGCAAAAAGCAAGACAAAGATCTCCAAAAGGTCAAAAGTTACACCATGCCTTCCATTTTGAATAATTTCCATGGCCAGTTCATTTATGGACAAGGAAAACAAAACTGGACTGCAAACGTCCCCTTGCTTAACTCCTCTGGTACACATGACATAATCTGATAATTTTGCTGAGAGAGAGAGAGAGAGAGAGAGAGAGAGAGAGAGAGAGAGAGAGAGAGAGAGAGAGAGTATAATTTGAACTGATTGTTGCATTGTTTTCTTCATATTATACATTGAAACTTCCAACCTGGATGATGATCTGAGTTCAGGTGTCGCAAGTATTGTATTCTTTAACCGTATATTGGAGATCCCCCCCCCCCCCCCCCCCCCCAAGACAAGCATTTCTAAATGACTTATTACTGTATCTATAAATATATCTCTTAGATTCTTTCTATCTTTCCTATGTTCTCCTTCTCATCTTTGTTCTTCCAGTCACCCCCTCTTCCTTGTCCTTCTTCCTCTCTTCTGTCATTCTTCTTTTTCTGCTGCTTAATTAGTCACCATTATCATCATCATCATCATTATCATCGTCACTATTATTGTTGCTCTTACAAGCATGTTGTTTCACTAACCTCTAACCCCTCTCCTTTCTCCCCTTCGTCAGTATAGTTACTATTATTACTACAATTACTATTATCATACTATTAGTAAAAGTAGTAATAGTAATTTACTATCATTATTTTTTTAAAATTTGTTATCATCATATTATCGTCATCATCATCATCATCGTTATGATGATGATGATGATGATGACGATGGTGATGATGATGATAATGATGATGGTGATGATGATGATGATGATCATCATCATTATTAGTAGTATCATCCCTATTATTATTATTGTTGTTGTTATAACCCGCATTGTCTCCCTTCCCAGCAGCCTCGTTTCCATTCCATATCTATGCATTTTGCGCCCGATTTGAAGAGATAAGTGCTTCTTCTTCTTCTTCTTCTCCACAGAGCGACCACAATCAACATTCTGATTCTTATGTCGCTATACTGAAAGGGGGGCCCACCAGTCAGCGTTCAGTGTTTAAAAAATAAAAATTCCCATTAGCATTGCCAGTCTTGCTGCCACCAAGACACACCATCCAGTCCTCAATGGGGTCTCCTCTCACGAGATCCCTCCACAAACATAGCCAGTCTTGCTGCCACAAGACACCACTCAGACTTTTGCCTTGTGAAGTCCCCTCTCACAGGATCCACTCCAGACTTTTGCCTTGTGAAGTCCCCTCTCACAGGATCCACTCCAGACTTTTGCCTTGTGAAGTCCCCTCTCACAGGATCCACTCCAGACTTTTGCCTTGTGAAGTCCCCTCTCACAGGATCCACTCCAGACTTTTGCCTTGTGAAGTCCCCTCTCACAGGATCCACTCCAGACTTTTGCCTTGTGAAGTCCCCTCTCACAGGATCCACTCCAGACTTTTGCCTTGTGAAGTCCCCTCTTACAGGATCCACTCCAGACTTTTGCCTTGTGAAGTCCCCTCTTACAGGATCCACTCCAGACTTTTGCCTTGTGAAGTCCCCTCTCACAGGATCCACTCCAGACTTTTGCCTTGTGAAGTCCCCTCTCACAGGATCCACTCCAGACTTTTGCCTTGTGAAGTCCCCTCTCACAGGATCCACTCCAGACTTTTGCCTTGTGAAGTCCCCTCTCACAGGATCCACTCCAGAATTTTGCCTTGTGAAGTCCCCTCTCACAGGATCCACTCTTCATTTGAGATTTTGCTTTTTTTCTTTTTCTCTCCTTTTCCGGCTATTCCCTCCCCCCCCCCCCCCCCTCCCCCCCACTTTTTTTTTTGTTTTTTTCCTTTTTTCTACTAGAGATTTGCTTCGCCATTTCATCTCCCCTGGGGCCCCCAGAGCTAATCCCCAGAATGACCCAGGCAGAGCCCTTAGGACTAAATTGTATGTATACCCCCCACCCTCTCCCACCCCTCCTCCCCACCCCTTATCTACTTATGAATCAAAACAGTTTCTGCTGGCGGCCCCTAGCGAGACCATCCAGGACAGTGTCTTGTGGTAGTTTATTTTGGTCCTGAATGTTTCCACAGACTGAGCGTTACGATGCACTGTGGCAGCTGGTCCCATTCCCGAATGGTACGTGGCAGGAACGAGAAATGCCTGTATCTGTTGGCACCCTGGGAAGAGAGACGTTGGAACTGCTGGTTATGTCCTCTGCGGTTTCACTCTGGAAGGGGTATCAGCTTGGTTTTATCGACTCGAGCCAGGTCGTGATGTATTTTATACAGCATGGCGAGTCGTGCTGCTTGTCTTCTTAGCTGCAGAGATGGCCATCCCAGTCTTTCCAACATTTGTGTCACACTTGTTGTTCTGTGGTAGCGGTTGGTGACAAATCTGGCTGCTCTCCTTTGAATGGCTTCTATCTGGTTTCTGTCACCCTCAAGGTATGGGTCCCAGACTGAGCAAGCACATTCCAGGAGTGGTCGCACGAAAACAAGATAAGCTTTCTCTCTGAGCCTAACAGAGGCTATCTTAAGGTTTCGACGGAGAAATCCTAGGGTGCGCCCTGCCTTTGCCACTATGTTGTCCACGTGTTTGTCCCATTCCATGTTTGCTTGGAGGGTGACTTCTAGGTATTTTACTGACTGCACAATCGCTAAGGTGTGGCCATGGAGTTTATATTCGCTTAGAATGGGGTGTTCATTTCTTGTGACTGGGAGTGTGGTGCATTTGTCAGGGTGAAAAACCATGTCCCATTTCTTTTCCCATACCTCAAGGTTTCGCAGGTCTTCCTGAAGCTGGTGTATATCGTCAGTTCCTGTTACGGTGGAGCAGATCGCTGTATCGTCAGCAAAGATTCTTACTTTTGACTTTAGCTTCTTGGGTAGGTCATTTATACAGACCAAGAATAGGCATGGTCCTAAAACTGAGCCCTGTGGTACTGCTGTTTGGCTGTTGGTAATTCGTTATGATTGTCTTGAATGTTGTTTTTCTTGCCTGAAATGCCGAAAGAGGTCAAAACGCATCGTGTTTGTTTTTGTAATTTGATTGTTTCTTTCGTCTGGTGGCATAACATTTTTTTTTCTTTTAAGTCAATGTTTACAGGTTTAACAACACAAACGATTCTGTTCATGGTAAGTCGCCTATGGATTTGTGCAGATTTCTGTTATGCTGGATATGTTTACGCTTTTAAAATACGCGGTCGATATTGTCCCTATCCTGAAAAAAAAAAACAGCTCCATTTGTCGTTAACAACTCTACTTCCGTACAAAATGATATCTGTACAAAGATCTGTGCAATTGAAACGACTTTTTTTTTTTTTTTTTAAATTTTTTTTTAATAGATATCGCTTAAGTCACTGATAAACAGGAAACATGGTTTCCAGTCATGTAATGAAATGAACCACACACCGAAAGTTTCAAAAAAGATATGTATTCTTTGTGATACGGTTAGCCGTATAAGCTGATGTATTCTCTGTATTAACGTGTTCTTCAAAATAATACATTCTTCATTATATGAACGAACGTGTAAGCAGGTGCATACGACATCATACGGCCAGCAGCGTAGACCGATGCATTCTTCATACAGAAGCATTCATCTGAGCGACTGATATTCTGCTGACTGACATGGAAAACGAAGAATTAGCGCCACTCAGGTAGGTTGTCATTGTGTAAACGAGAGTGTGGATTTTGTGCACGAGGAGGCTGACACGGGCGAAGAGGAAGCCATGAGCTCGTGAGAGAAGTGTGGCCTGTGCGTAATTTTCCTACGTATTTTTCACGTCCGTCAGACAAAATATCGGGTAATTTTACCCACGCATGTCTCAGACATAGTGAAACATAGTGGCTTTTGTCAGCATCTGCCTACGATCGATATTATTTCATGCAGTTATATGGAATATTCGTTCCGACTCTCATTACAACCCCCCCCCCCCCCCCCCCCCATATATATTTAATATTTATACATACGTGAGAGAGAGAGAGGAGAGAGAGAGAGAGGAGAGAGAGAGAGAGAAGAGAGAGAGAGAGAAATCGTTTGATAACTGCAGCTACGATGAATGAGGCCATCAAGCTAGTTCTATAGTTCATAGGAAATAGAAACAAGATGCAAAGCATATAAACGTACTCCCAGTTTATCCTGAATACGCGTGAGACATTCCATAAAGAGGAGAAACCGTCTTGGGCCGGTGTAACCGTTAGTAATGGCTATTTTGGTAAACATCGGCCATCGTCTGTGACCTATAATGAACATACTTACAAATTTTCAGAAAGATCGGCCAAGTGCTTTCTGAGATTTTCCGAAAAGAAGAAAACCATTATGGGCCGTTAGTAACGGCTATAACGGTAAACTTAAACATCGGGCATCATCCTTGACCCATAATGAACATACCTACAAATTTTCAGAAATATCGGCCACGTACTTTCTGAGATATTCCATAAAGAAGAAAAACCGTTACAGGCTGTTACAGCGGTTAGTAACGGCTATAACGGTAAACTAAAACATCGGGCATAATCCGTAACCCATAATGAACATACCTGGTAATTTTCACAAAGATCGGCCAAGTGCTTTCTGTGATGTTCCATAAAGAAGAAAAAGCGTTACAGGCCGTTACAGCCTTTAGTAACGGTATAACGGTAAACTAAAACACCGGGCATCATCCGTGACCCATAATGAACATACCTACAAATTTTCAGAAAGATCGGCCAAGTACGTTTTGAGATATTCTATAAAGAAGAAAAACCGTTACAGGCTGTTACAACCGTTAGTAACGGCTATAACGGGTTAAACTAAAACATCGGGCATCATCCGTGACCCATAATGAACATACCTGCTAATTTTCACAAAGATCGGCCACGTACTTTCTGAGATATTCCATGGAGAAGAAAAAGCGCTACAGGCCGTTACAGCCGTTAGTAACGGCTGTAATGGTAAACTAAAACATCGGGCATCATCCGTGACCCATAATGAATATACCTACAAATTTTCAGAAAGATCGGCCGAGTAGTTTTGTCTGGAGCGAGTGGAACACATTTTGACCACGGACACACAGACAGACAGACAGACAGCATTTCTTCGTTCCCATTCTAAAGTACTCCCTGTTCTTTAAGAACTTGGAGTACAAAAATACAACGTTTGAGATTTGAACATAGAGATGAATACCTTTGCTTGAGGCTTGTTTTCTATGTTTGAGCTAATGAAATAATCTTTCCATCCTCAATTACCAAAATTGTTATAATTAAAAAAAAACACACACACGCACGCACGCACACACACACACACACACACACACACACAACGCATATATATATATATACATATGTATGTATGTATCCATAACTCTGTGTGTGTGTGTGTGTGTGTGTGCGTGCGTGTGTGTGTGTGTGTGTGTGTGTGTGTGTGTGTGTGTGTGTGTGTGTGTGTGTGTGTGTGTGTGCGTGCGTGTGCGTGTGTAACTATTGTCGTTTGGTGTGTGGTGGTAAAAAAAAGTGTTGCTAAACTTAGCGAAGTATCTAAAACTTATTAAAGTTGTGTAACATTATATTTAGTGTGTTAATTATAGAGGAAAATTTTGGATGTTTAATTTGTTTCATCTATATTTGTTTGATTTGTTTCAAGTCCTTCATGCCCCAAAAGGGGTCACAGGATTAAAATCTTTGAATCGTTGTGTGTTTGTGTCATCAAAATCATGGTCATGATAAAATATGGGCTTTCTTTTTTTTTTTTTTTTTTTTTTAAAGGAGTGAACTAGTGTGCACACTTGCTCGAATAAAAAAAGATATTATGGAACCAATCAATCATAGTCATGAATGAAATATGCGCCTTGGAAAAAAAGGCTGACCGATCTGTTAAATAAACATTCTGACTTACGAAACTTTACACTGAATTTGGACACATTATTGTCATCCTGATTACGTAGTTCTGAACCGAGTTCTCGAAACTTGAATAAACAAAGGGAAAACAGCAACAAGAAATGGAATTGAGAATGAAGTGGAGAAGATACAGGTACAACAACAACTACTACTACTACTATTACCACCACCATCACCACCACCACTGCTGCTACTACTACTACTTCTACCACGTTAACAATAACTACTACTACTTCATCTGCTGCTACTACTACTACTACTACTTACTAAAATGACGAAATGGAACTAAGGGTGAAGGCAAAGATATAACGTTGATGATAATGATGCTAATGATAATAATGATTGTATCACAATAATTCAGTGATGATGATGATAATGATAATGATGATGATGATGATGATGATGATGATGATGACGATGGCAACAACAATGACAGTTATAGTAACAGAAGAAGAAAACGAAAAGGAAGAAGAAGAATGAGAGGAATGGTTACTGTAATGATTATGATAGGAATACTACTACTACTACTGCTACTGCTACTGCTGTTATTACTACCAGCACCACTTTAATAATGATAATAATAATGATAACAATAATAATGCTGCAGTAATGATTATAATAACAACAGCACCAGCAGCAACACTACCACCAACACCACCAGCAACAGTAACAACAACAATGATGAAATGGGAAAGATAAGTAAATTCTTAGAAATATACAAAAAGTTATAATAATCAATCTTCATGATCATAATAACAAAGATAACAATCACAATGATTATAATGATGCAGAAAATGGGACAGATAGTAAGATAAAATCTGAGAAGAGCAAAAAAAAAAAAAAAAAGCCTCCAAAGAAATTTGGAAAATACTATTAAAGAAAGTAATAAAATTCATCATATAGTATGAGTCATTAACTTAGTATTGCTGAGAACAACAACGATAATAATAATAATAATAGTAGTTATAATAATAATGATGATGATAATAATAATAATAATAATAATAATAATTCTACCACTGCTGCTGATGACAATAATGAAATTGATAATAATATGACAATGTTGAGGAGGATAATGATGATAGTAGTTGTAGTAGTAGTAGTCGTAGTAGTAGAAGCAGTAGTAGTAATGATGATGATGATGAAAGTGATGATGATGAAAATAATGATGATGACGATGAAGATGATGATGACAACGACGACGACGAGTAGGTAGAGAGAAAGGAAGGAAAATGACCCTGAGTAAAAAGCTTAGAGTACTAATGAAACAGAAAAAAGGAAGAAAAATATATGTAAAAGAGGAAGTATGTGTATTTGAAAGAAAATCAGAGTAAGAAAAGGAATGGATTGCTAAATAAGTAAAAAAAAAATAGATTGAGAAAGAAAATGACGATAGTAAAGGAAGGAGTAATGAGAGAATAGCTGTTACATATACATGAAGTAAGTAATGAGTAGTGTGGTGGTGTGTCTATGGAAAGTACTGCGGGCTGGTGCTAAGGGGAGGGGGTGGGGGGGACAGGGGTGGGGTGAGGGGGATAGGCACATTCTATTTTTGGATGTTAATGCAAAGTGGGCAGATGGTCCCCAGTCTGGTAATAAGATAGGATTCCTGCATGGTACGCCACAAAATTGTCACTCGGTGACAGTCAAAGCGCCAGGTCTTTGATATGACTGAGGTTGCATTGGGGATGGTTGAAGTGCAGAGTGACTGGACTGGTCAGGCAGATGTCAGCCAGCTGTTCAGAAATGTGCGTATCGTCTGCGGGGTATCTCGTCTACATAAATCTCACTGGTCAGTTCACGGTGGATGTTATTCACAGTGTTGCAGCTCTGACAAGAGAATGTGCATCCAACTTTGAACAAGCCTTTGAGGCCATATTGGATGGTGTGAGAACAGAATTTACAACTGGTTTTGAGCAGAGAAAAGTACAGAATGATTTAGTTGAGGTGATTTTGTTCAATTTGGATACCACAATTACGTCCTTGAGTTTTTGTCGCGTCTGAAAGTCACCATGGGTTTGGTCTAAAAGGCTGGTTTGTGATCGTCTACTATGTACCAGTTGGACTTGAGGATCCTGCAGATGGGAAATGTGTGTGTGTGTGTGTGTGTGTGTGTGTGTGTGTGTGTGTGTGTGTGTGTGTGTGTGGAAGAAGAGGCAGACGGTGGGTCTGTCTATTTCTTTCAGAGGATGAGTTCCCAAGGCACTTGTTCTGGACACAGCTGTGGTGTGGCTAAGAGCACCTTTAATAACAGTACTGGGGTATCCGCGGTTGGAGAAAAACTAAAACATTTTGCTGCTTCCTGTGTGAAATCATCTCGTCAGAGCTGAGTCTGTGCAGACGGATGAATTCAGAGAACAGAATACTGTGTTTGGTGGATGGGTGGTGGAAAGATGTGTAGTCCTAGTAAGAATGTACATCCGTGTGTTTGTGGAATCCATCGTTGAGGGAGATGGTGAAAGTTAAGTTGACTGACTAGTAAATGGTTTACGTAAATTGGATGGATGGATGAAAGGTCTGAACAAAACTGAGAAAGCTGAGGTCTTGCTCTGGCATGGATATGGCTCCCAGCCTCTCATCGATGTATCTTTTATAGAGCTTTCGGGTCGCGCCAGTATAAGACAGTAGTGGGCGGTGTTACAGGTATCCATGAAAAGGCAGGCATGGATGGTCCCATTTTTGGTTTCCATGGCAACACTACTCTCTCTCTCTCTCTCTTTCTCTTTCTCTCTCTCCCTCACCACATTGATAATTGTGCTGGGTTATGCAAATCGCATTTGCAGGCATTTTTTTCCCCAAATTTTCTCATGATTTGTAACAAAAAAATTAGCGAATTACACCTGTTGCAACGTACTTTATGACATGGTTGTACCCAGCTGTACCTTTCATATTATATTCTGACGTCAGCCAGGCCTGAAAGATACAGAGATCCTCAGTATACGAAATTTGAATAGCACTCTCAGACATGCATCCACAAAACCCGACTGTGTGATTCCAGTCTTCCAATCTGAGCCCATTGCTCAATCACCTCTGGATGGGAGCTGTCAACTGGAAAAATATCTCACAAATTTTTACCTCTGATGGCAATCGAATCCTCAACACTCAGCCTGCAACTTTCTGATCAGTCGGTGCACGACGTGGTTAACTTCAGGAAACTAACATTGTTAGTTTTCTTTTCTATCGCTGTTACTGGTTATGACAAGTCACTTGACACATCCACCTCGATCGGTCCCAAACGCCCACCTCTTGTACAAACACACATGCCCCCCCCCCCCCACCCCTTCTCTCTCTCTCTCCTTTTGTTTCACAAACGGCAGTATACATTTCAAATCTATGCCAATCCTCTCCACCCAAACCGCCCCCCCCCCCTTCTCTTCCGTGCTTTAGCGACATTTGTTACCAAAAAGTTTTACTCCCTTTGTAACTACGTCACCCGTCTCCCCCCCCCCCTCCTCTCTCTCTCTCCTCCCCACTTACGTCCAATTCAGAGTCCGTCACACGCGCCACCCCTCTCCCCTACCTTCCCTTAGCTGAATGCGTGTTCTCTCTCTGCTAGATCAGAGAGAAGCCCTCTCCCTCTCTACCCCCTCCCCCCATTCACCCCCCGGCACGCAGACTGTCGTGCGTGCAGCCAAGCCACCAACCCCTCTCACTCTCTATTCACCACCCGCACGCAGATTTTCGTGCGTGCGGCCTGTGGTTGGTGCAAGTATGTTAAACAGCGGTTGTGTACCGCTCGTGAATAGTGCAAGTATCTTAAACAGCACTTTGTCAATTGGGAGGTGCTGAATAGGCGCTGCTACACAAGCTTTGTTTAGAATGTTCGAAATTGTTCCCTTGAGTGACACAAAGTCAACCGAAACAGAAACTGGACTTGACAGTGTAGCCAGTCCCTCCTATTCACCGATTCCTAAGACCTGCTGCAGATAGAACAATACTGTGTTGCCACAAAGACAACAGGGTAAACCAGAGAGAGTACATGGTCATCTCACTTGATCTGAACTTCTTGTCTAAGCTGCACTGATCTCCTAGAAATGTAAATTGAAACTATGTTTCTAAAATTTGAGACTATGTATTGATGGTATGTATGCCATGTGGTTTGACAGTGTAACTGTGTGCTGATACTTGGTGACATCTATCAAGATGATGAAGGAGTATTCAGTTGTAAGTTTGTTTGCCACCATGTGGTGAAAGCTATCACCATGCTTGGTAAGGTTCTTTATTAACAATATGACCACCATTCTTTGTGTACAATCTGACTTTTGCCAGTATGCAATTTTGTCTGTTAAGATGATAACTGAATGATAAATTTTGATCAGAAAAACAGTATGCCTGTACTAGGTGAAAACTGTTAGGTTGATTTATGAATATTGGTGATTGTTGAAATACTTTGTAGTGTATGACTTAAAGTCTTCACCACATATGTACTTGGGCTAAGTGTATTCCAAGTTACTGTAATTCAATTCATAAGAAAAACTGAAGTTATTTGACTAAAATTGTTTAGCATTGTAAGCCTGTCTCCTAGCCCTTGTTTCACTCAACCTCAGAATGAAAGTGGAAACTGATAATTATGGCAGGTATTATGTATGCTAGTCTAGTCCTTTGTCGGCTGAGATCTCACACCTCTTCTGAAAACCAGAGGGCAAATGTGTGAACTTGACAAGCCAGACTCTCAGCTACTTAACTACAGATCAGAATCTATTTGTTTTGGAACTGGGATCCTTTCAACTCCGGGCAAGGAAGAGAAGGTGGTGAAGAAACACCATAACCCAGCAATTAAGCAGCAGGTCTCCGAAGAAGTGGATCAGTCACCGGCAACAAGAGAGAGAGATCAACTATCCTCTCTGACATCAGGTAAGTTCTGATATTCCAAGTGGACTCCAACTCAACACATCCAGAACTTTCCCTCTCTTAATGATGAAACAGTGAGAACCAAAAGCTCAGCTTGAACTGACTGAATACAAGTAAAGTTGATGTGTGAAAGTGCACTTACTTTGTGTCAGTTGTTGTTGTTCAATCAGTATTGAATGTTTGAACTTCTCTCTAATTCTGTCTCTCGGAGCTACAAGTTCTCCTAAGAGTACAAGCCTAAGGAAGCATTGCTGAGCCACTATTGAGTATCTTAACAGTCCCGAGAAGAAAAAAAAACCAACCTTTCTTTCGATGACTAGTACCGGTAAGTTGCTCCTTCCATCACTAATAAGAGAGAGGGTGGAGATGAAATGTTTATTGTAATTTAGTCCCTTGCGGATTCATTCCAAGAGCTGTCCCTCAGCACTTGTGTCTTAAGAGGTTATCTTTTTATATTTTCTACTTTTCACAAGAAAATGTAGCTTGTTTTGCTCTTTCATGATTTTCTTTTGCTTCTTAGGTGGCACCTTTGGTTGTTTTTTTGAAAACTCAGCAAACATACTACGGTATTGCACACCAGACTTTTTCTGGGATAGCATTTTTCATAAAACCGAAAAGGCAGAGGAGTCAAGTTACCACTTTCCGTGGTCACTGAGGAGAAACAATCAAGTTTCGAAATACCGGTACCTGACCAGGAGTTATATGTTAGTGAGTTTCCTCCCCATTGGAGATTGTCTCCTCCTTGGAGACTATGGGCTTGCTGAAGGCTCATTTTGAGAAGCATTTGATTTATTTTATTTTTCCCCATTCACCCACTCAAGCACATACTGTTAGTTAGGCAGAATTATCTACCATTGCAGATATGAATGCTTATCTCACCCTATTTCTTCAATCTAAGACATAAGAGTAAGCTTTGTTTATAATTGAATATTTCTTGCAGTCATTGCAACACCAAGCTGCTCTGTAAGTTGCTGGAATGGTGCTCGGTACTTATCCTTGGAATTTATTAGTTTATTGTAATTTAGTTCCTTGCGGATTCATTCCAAGAGCTGTCCCTCAGTACTTGTGTCTTAAGAGGTTATCTTTTTATTTTTTCTAGTTTTCACAAGAAAATGTAGCTTGTTTTGCTCTTTCATGATTTTCTTTTGCTTCTTAGGTGGCACCTTTGGTTGTTTTTTTTGAAAACTCAGCAAACCTACTACGGTATTGCACACCAGACTTTTTCTGGGATAGCATTTTTCATAAAACCGAAAAGGCAGAGGAGTCAAGTTACCACTTTCCGTGGTCACTGAGGAGAAACAATCAGGTTTCGAAATACTGGTATCTGACCAGGAGTTATATGTTAGTGAGTTTCCTCCCCATTGGAGATTGTCTCCTCCTTGGAGACTATAAGCTTGCTGAAGGCTCATTTTGAGAAGCATTTGATTTATTTTATTTTTCCCCATTCACCCACTCAAGCACATACTGTTAGTTAGGCAGAATTATCTACCATTGCAGATATGAATGCTTATCTCACCCTATTTCTTCAATCTAAGACATAAGAGTAAGCTTTGTTTATAATTGAATATTTCTTGCAGTCATTGCAACACCAAGCTGCTCTGTAAGTTGCTGGAATGGTGCTCGGTACTTATCCTTGGAATTTATTAGTTTATTGTAATTTAGTTCCTTGCGGATTCATTCCAAGAGCTGTCCCTCAGTACTTGTGTCTTAAGAGGTTATCTTTTTATTTTTTCTAGTTTTCACAAGAAAATGTAGCTTGTTTTGCTCTTTCATGATTTTCTTTTGCTTCTTAGGTGGCACCTTTGGTTGTTTTTTTTTGAAAACTCAGCAAACCTACTACGGTATTGCACACCAGACTTTTTCTGGGATAGCATTCTTCATAAAACCGAAAAGGCAGAGGAGTCAAGTTACCACTTTCCGTGGTCACTGAGGAGAAACAATCAGGTTTCGAAATACTGGTATCTGACCAGGAGTTATATGTTAGTGAGTTTCCTCCCCATTGGAGATTGTCTCCCCCTTGGAGACTATAAGCTTGCTGAAGGCTCATTTTGAGAAGCATTTGATTTATTTTATTTTTCCCCATTCACCCACTCAAGCACATACTGTTAGTTAGGCAGAATTATCTACCACTGCAGATATGAATGCTTATCTCACCCTATTTCTTCAATCTAAGACATAAGAGTAAGCTTTGTTTATAATTGAATAAACATACACACACAATATATATATATATATATATATATATATATATATATGTAGAGAGAGAGAGAGAGAGAGAGACCATTAATTAATGGAAACATCTTGAGTGTGACAAGAGAGATACGAATGAAACCAGGAGAGTTTAGAACCAGAAATGTCAAATGAAAGGTGGAAACAAAGGGAGAAAAAGAAAGTAGCGTGATCCATATCAACTGCAACAGATAAGTTCACAAAAAAGAAAGAAGAGAAATAGACCATCGTCAAGGACAACGCCCATATTCAATAGTACAGTTTCAGTACCGTGACCAGAGCGACAGGCACCAAGAACAGTAATGAGGAATGGTGGTGGTTTCAGGTTATAGAAGATGGTATTTATCGTCTTTTTAAATACTAGTCCGCGTAAACTGGTTCTTAAATAAACGTATGTCGTCTCTAGATTGAATGTCTCTGAATAGTCAGTCTGATCTTTGAGTGGTGTAACTCCTGTGTGTCCAAGACTTATAGGGCCAGCTTGAAATGGTTTGGTGTCATTATCATCGCCATGTCTCTGGCCTTTAATAGTGCCATTAATGTACTACCACTAAATATGGTAAAGCCTAGCTCTCTTCTGTGCGGTGCGTCTGAATTTCTTGTAGGGGGGGGGGGGGGGAGCTTTACTTGCGGGAATTGTCTTTCCTTATATTTCAGCATCATACTCAGACTGAGGAGTGGTGAGCCACGGACAGGGAAGATGACTGTGTCAACAAATGAAGGATGTGTAGTGGTTACAGAAAGGCGGAACAGTTTGGATTGGGGTTGGAAATGGGATTTATTGCCAGAACAAGGGGAACGTACAAATGATGCTGGGGGACGCTGTTGGTTCAGGACCTGGATGTCCATACAAAATCTTCTTACCAAAATACAATGACAATTTTCGACATCTCCCCCCTTTTAAGATGGACACATCATGTCATATATAGTTCATCATTTAAAGTTTATTGAAGAACCGAAGGAGTGAGAATTCTTTGATTCATCCAAAGAGATTGTTCTTGAGCCTTTATGTGCACTTTCAATGGAAGACAAACGCTTTCGAAATTTAAACATCAACAAACAGAAACCGATAAACTTCGGAATCAACACAGAAGTGTCTGTTATATGCTCCTAGTCCTGGAAGTGGGCTGGAGTTTTTTCACTACGGGTCGTTCTGACAGATCCGCTGCGGGCCATCCAAGCAATTTCACTGCTTGTTGTCGGGACTGGTCTACCGGAAACTGGAACTGGCTGAACTACAGCGTTCTTCAGTGTCCGCCCCTGGTTAGTGCTGTGGGTCGGTGTGCAAGGTTGGACTGCGTGATGGTTGGCTGCACTCCCGGTAGGTCATTGAGGTGAAGACATCGGCTCGTCTTCTTCAGGACTGTATGGTCTGTCTTCTTGAGAGCTGGACTTGTCAGGCGTCACCAGATTTAGCCCAACTTTGCTGACATGATTCTGTGGCTTCTTTTCCTGGCAGACAAGACTATTGCCTGTGGGTGTCAAGCAAGGGTGCCAAGGGACAAGAGGTTTGGGAGGGTTAAGGGAATTTGAGTATGGGTTTGAAGACTGTACCCGCCTCTCTGTCATGACTGTTGGTTTCAGGTGTCGCCGGTTTCTTCTTAGGAGACCTCTTGAAGTCTGGATCAAGTAGGACCTTGGAGAACATTCTTCTTTTACTACTGCAGGATATCTCCATTGTTTTTCGTGGTCCAGTTTCTGCAACACCCACTCTCCTTGTTTCAGTGGACGAAGAGATGTAGCTCCATGACGTTTATTGACATTTTGCTGATTTCGTTCTTTGTTTTTCTTGTCTTTTTTCTCAACAGATTTTCTGTTGCTTGCATTTGGCTTCAAATTTTCTGGAAGGGTTGGAAGTGTCATCCTCAGGCTTCTGCCAAAAAGCAGTTCAGCGGGACTCTTCCCTGCTGGTGAGGTAGGAATTGATCTGTAGACTAGCAGAGCTTTGAAAACGTCTTCTTGTGCCAAAATCTTCTTTGCTGTTTGAACCGCTCGTTCAGCCTCACCATTGGATTGGGGATAACGAGGACTTGTTGTGACGTGGCTGAATCCCCATTGCTGAGAGCACTGGTGAAATTCAGAGATGAAATTGAGATTGATCCATTGTCGCTGACGACCATCTGTGGAATCCCATGAAGGGCAAACATGTTTTTCATCTTGCAGATGACTGTCTTTGAGCATGTGTGCTATCTCTAAATAGCGTGAATGATAATCAATGACTATCAGGTAGTGTTGTCCTTGAATCTCGCATAGATCTGCGGCGATCTTCTCACATGGCAGATTTGAGTTCAGAAGAAATCAGGGGTTCTGTTTGTGGCAGATCGTTTCCCGTCCAGTCACAAATTTTCATGCAACCGTGCTAACTGGATGGTAGTTGTCCGGAAGCCGGTTGAAAAGTTTACCTGACTGCTGCTCACCTGCGCACTGTTTAAGCTGGGTGAGCTGAAACGGTTAGGCAGTCTCTGCAGTGATTCCGGCAACGCAACTACCCAGAAGCCGAAGAGGGACTTACGTCTGTTTTTGGTGGCAGTCAGGTATTTATCATTTAATATTTATTTATTAGCAAACCGAAACCGTATTCCCGTTTAGGAGCAACTGAAACTTCCTCAGCGCACTGTGAAGGTTTTGTTTAGAAAAGAAAAGTATTTGTTGTGTTTTGTTATCCTATGACTTTATAGGGTAGCAAAACGAAATTATTTCGGAAAACATGAATAGATGAAGTGAGTGTTAAAGGAAGTGGCCTTCAGGGAAAAAAAAGATTTTGTTTATTCTGTGATTTAACTAGTTATGAACTAGGCTTTGCGAGAAGAGGGAGAGTTTTGATGCTATGGATAATAAGCTCCCAAAGTGAGTGACATAGACTATATATGCTGGTTTTGATTTTTGATGTGGATGAGTATCTAACTCACTCTTGATATGAATATTGAATAGTTTTGTGTTGGTAAACAAGAGTGTGTGGAAATCTTTCCCTTACGTATATTGAAGTAGATGAATCTTTTGGAAAAAAGATACCTTCTAAAATCTGGTGATTATATGAAATGAAATGAACATTCTTGTCGTGTTACAAGAAAAAGAAATGAACATTTTGTCGTGACATTTATAGTTTGATGAAAAGTAATCATTAATTGTGTGTAATGAATTGTATTCATGGTTTATTGAAGAGGGTCTAGGTGGAAATCCTTTCCCCAATTTGGAAAACTAGATTCTGAAAGGTTTATATTGAAATCCTTTCCTGTGTAGTGCTATGATTCCGGAAAAGGGAATGTTGTAGTGTTATGATTCCGGAAAAGGGAATGTTGTAGTGTTATGATTCCAGAAAAGGGAATGTTGTAGTGTTGAAGAAAGAATATGCTGATGTTTGTCCCAAGTTCTAGTGGAATGTGATGTGGCTAATGAATATGAATGTAGTCGTGATTGTAATGAATAGTAGCCATGATACTCAAGGTAGTTTAACAGTTTCCCACAGGTAGAAGTGTACCCTGGTTTGAAGGGGACAGGCTGCCACTTTCTGAGGGTCAGGGCCGTAGCTGTGTTCTACCCCCTTGTTCTCTGCCTTGTGTCGGTGTTGAGAGGCCAGCCTGAGTGCCGACAACTACCCTACCTGCCACTGCGCCTGGGACCGACTACCCGCTGAGCCAGTTGGGCTGGAGACACTGCTGCTGCCAAGCCAGAGTGCCGCTCCCGAGATTTGATCCAGTGACCTGTTGGCTAGGCCGTCGCTGCATTCTGTTTTTGTGTGTGCGAGTCACAGCTCCTGTGTGAGACTGTCGCCTTGTCGTCGGCAGAGACGCCATGAGTGTGGTAGTGACTTTGAGCCACAGCTCTGTGATGTTCTATTAGTCTTGTGTCGGACTTGACTCTGTAGACGTCATCTTCGTTGTCTTTAGCATCCTCCTCGTCATCGTTATATTATTTTTAGATATAGTTCTCTGTGTGCGCCTTATGGTTGGCGTGTCGACCTATTGATGAACTTGTATTTATTATATATGTTTGTCTGATGGCTCGGGCAGCATAAAACAAAAAAAGTGTTGTTCTGCTGCCTGGCTGTCAGTGCTTGGGTGAGTGGGTGTGTGTATGTGAATTGGAAAAGTCATGCATGCATCCATAATTTCTGCGTGAGAGTCGGACAGTCAGACACCCGCAGACACGACCATTCCATCCGTAACACTGTTCTCGGTTTTGGTTTACATTCCTGGCAATGCTGACAGTTGTCCATTGTGTCTTTGATCTTTTCATTGATCCCAGGCCACCATACACTTGAATTGGCATGCTCTCTGCATTTACTGATCCCACGAAGTCCTTCATGAATCTTGCTCAGCATCTCTTCTCAGTGTTTGTGGAATAACAATTCTATTCCCCTTGACAAGCAATCCTTGATACTCGCTGAGTTCATTGCGATGACGATAGAATTCATGCAGGTCTTCTTCAACATCACTGAGGTATTTTGACCATCCTTCGTGTGTGTATTTCAGTGCCTTCCGTATGATCGGGTCTCTGATGCTTTCTTCGGCAATTTCTTAAAGTTTCTAGTCTGAAACTGGCCGTGACTGTTTGACTGAGTCAAGGTGTGCGTCTATGTCACGTGACAGCTTCTTGTTCTTTGCTTCTTTTTGTTATGTTTCCTGCAGCGGACTTCTTGAGAGCACATCTGCTACTACAAGCTTTTTGCCAGGAATGTATTCTGCTTGTATGTTGAACCTCATAAGTCTCATCAGCATGCGCTGGCAGCATTGAGGTGTGTCCTGAAGATCTCTTGTGTTCATAAGAGGGATCAAGGGTTTGTGGTCGGTGTGAACTTTGAACTTTTCCAGTCCCACAAGGTAGCGATCAAAACGCTCGCATGCCCACGCCACCACCAAGAATTCCTTTTCTATTTGCGCATACTAGAGTTCTGTTGGCGTCAGAGTGCGAAAACAGTACGCAACTGGTTTCAGCGTGTCTCCGTGCTCTTGAACGAGGACTCCTCCAATCCCAAAGGAACAAGCATCAGCGCTGACAATGGTAGGTTTATTGATATCGAAGTATGTAAGAATGGGTGCAGTTGTCAACAATTTCTTCACTGTTGCAATGGCTTGCTTCTGTGGGGTGCCCCATGTCAACTCTTTGTCTATTTTCTAATAGTTTCATCACTGGCCTCAAGGTTGACAGTAGGTTTGGGATGAATCGTCCCAGGTAGTTGATGATGCCCCAAATCCTTCTCAACTCATTGAATTTGTAGGCTCAAGGCATGTTGATGATGGCTGCTATCTTCGCTGGATCTGGAGAGATGCCTTCTTTGCTGATGCGATGCCTGAGGAATTCTATTTTCTCCTTTCTCAGCTCGCATTTCTCTTCGTTCAACTTCAGGTTTGCCTTGGACAACCTTTCCAGTGTTTTCTTGAGGTAAACTTTATGTTCTGCTTCAGTGGCACTGTGGACAAGAATGTCATCAAAATGGTAACTGCCAGAAACTGGAGGTCACATCAAGTTTGCTGAAAACTGCGGACCCTTCCAGTTTATGTAAGATATCATCCAATGTTGGCAAGATGTATCTCTCTCTTTTGACTGCAGAGTTGAGTTTCTTCAAATCCGTGCAGTTTCTGATTTTTCCTGATTTCTTCATCACCGGAACCATGGATGAGCACCAATCAGTAGGCTCCATGACCTTTTCAATTATTCCCTTATCTTCCATCCTTTGCAGTTCTTCCTTGACCTTGTTCAGAAGGGGGATGGGAATTCTTCTTGCAACATTTACACTGTATGGTCTTATGTTGTCTTCAAGACGATTTTGACTGGCTGACATTGAACAGGTTTGTCGTCCAACAGAGACTTGCAATTTCGACATCAAGCTCTTCTTTGTTGAGCTTTGAAGCGATTCTGTATCTCAAAAATCGTTGTCTTCACTCTGGCGATTGTTCATGTTTGGAAAAGGCAAACAATGGAGGCTTGAAAGACATGATCTATCGGCTTGCAAAATTTTCGTCAATGAAAAAAATAGAAAACTGACCTTTTTCCCAGAAGAATGGGTGACTTTCTGAAGATGAGCACCGCTGCTACCATGTAGTGGTTACAAAGAGACGGAACAGTTTGGATTGGCGTTGGAAATGGGATTTATTGCCAGAGCAAGGGGAACGTACAAGTGATGCTGGGGGACGCCGTTGGTTCAGGACCCGGATGTCCAGGCGAAATCTTCTTACCGAAATACAATCATAATACTCGACAGGATGGGGTGTTTTTCTCGATGGAGTTTGACAGCAGGAACACCAAAGTCCTCCACAGTGTATTTACAGTCTTCCCGTCCTTATTTCTCCACCGTGTAAAGGCTTAACCGTTCATGTCCTTTTTCGTCTGATACCATCTCTTTTCCTAAACTTTGATACTTCTGCTGTCTGGAATGTGACATGAGGCTTGGACACAGACTCCAGGGATGCTTACAAGGAGTTGATAAGGGTGGGGTTTGATATGAAGACAAAATGAAGAATGTTGTATCCACGGGACTGGGGTCATTGCACTTGGGCGGGAAGCATAGTAGGGACCTGACCTGGGGAGTGAAAGAAGAGGAAATGATGTCTATCACAGTCTTCTTCTTTCGATGATGACCATCGATCGAAACATGGATCATTATTGTCATACTCAGGGTGCGCAGCATTAAGAAAAAGAGAAAAATGAGTTTGAAGTTGGATAGCAAGGAGGGTGTGGTGGGGGTTGGGGTATGGCAGGGGGATGGGGGGAGGGGGGGGGGAGAGAGGAAGGAGTGGATTGTACCACCTGTAATAATGAAAATCACTCGAAAACAAGAAATCGTAACAGAGCAGATCTACATCTGTTTTCCAACAACGGTTACCTACGACGCAACTTCCAACACAAATTGCTGCGTAACTTCCTGTATCCATAGATACGTATTAAACACGTACGACACTACATCCTTCTTCACCTTAGAATATATTTCTTGTGCAAAATAACATGTTGAAATATGCAACTGAATTTTAAAATCTTTAGCCAATCTACTGATCTTATCTTAAGCAAGTTATGATAAAATAAGCGGATAATTTTCAAATATTTAGAGTCAGTTGATCTAGTTTTGACATAGGTGAGAAAAGATGCGGCTTCGATCGAAACGATTCAAAATGATTTTTTGAAAAAAATCACAGAATAATGTAACACGTAATGATCAAAATGATTGAAAGTCAATTAGCAAATGGACAATACTCAGAGAACTTCGTGGAAAGTCTTTCTGCTCACTTCCATCGCTTTTATATAATTAAGTATGTACGCAAAACTCAAATGATTGTCATTTCGGTCAAATGATTGTCACTTGGGAACATGATGTTCCAAATACAGAGGTTTGCGACACTGGCGACTAAAACGTCTTGGGCTGCCCGGTTGTAGAGCAGGGTTGCCTCGTGATGGATTGGTAGAGGTTTGAACACCAGTTGTGGTCACAGGATTTGGTGCTTCAGGGATGTTTTCTGAAAAGAAGACAGGGTACAGTATTCGTGATGGAATGGACACAACTCATATCGTGTAGATGAAGCTGGTTTATTCTCTAGTCCTCCAAATAAGCTGTCATACACTTGTAGGAGCAGTTTTGTATTTAGTTTCGTACTGTGTATAAGATCCCACTTCTTTCAGCAGAGGATCCAATTTTACTAACATTGAAACGATCAAACTCAAAATTAAATAACTTGTTCTGGAACACAAAAATTGTTATTGATACATAACCTGTGCATGTAAGAAATAAAGAAAACAAAAAGCAAAACAGTTTCCTTGTTTCGGTACTGCGTGTGTGTGTGTGTGTGTGTGTGTGTGTGTGTGTGTGTGTGTGTGTGTGTGTTTGAACAGTCTGTGTCGCTCTTCCCTGTATGTCAGGGGCTCTCTCACTTCCCTGCCAGATCGCGTGGTGCTATATGAGGGAGGGCTCTCTGCTGCGAGTGTCTGATTGTTCGGGGGCACTTGAGGAACGGGGAAGCTCTGGCTACCTGCCAACTTCGATTTGTCCGGAGCCGGTATCTCCTTTGGTCCGCTGGCCTGCTGCTGTGTCGGTGTGTCTCGTGCCTTGGACGTGCCAGTACTTTCCTCTCCCCTGACGCGGTCGCGCAGGTCGATCCTGTTCCGGCGGAGCGTGCTGCCCGTGTATGTTCTGACGTTGTACGACCTAGGAGTTGGGGCCTTATTCACCACCTGTCCTGGCTCCCATCTCTCCTTGTTCAAGATGCGAATGTCCTGTCCTGGGTAGAGTGGGGGCAGGTCACTGGAGGCAGGTTTGTCACAATTGATTTTCATAGTCTGTCGTCTCTCATCCAGTTGTAGTTTGTATTGTTGTTACTCGGCGCTTGGCGCTACCCGAGAGGGCAGGAGGGTGGCTAGGGGGCGGCCGAAAAGCATTTCGGTGGGGGATGGGAGCTTGGAGTCCACAGGGTGGCTCGGAGGTTGAGCATGGCGAACTGGAAACCTTTTCCTTCCCTGTCACATTTCTTGATGGTCTTCTTCACCGTTTGCACCTGGTGCTCAATGGAGCCGTTTGGTTGGGGGTATCTGGGGGACGAGGTGACATGCTCGATGCCGTATTTATCTATAAGCGCCTTGAAAAGCTGTCCTTGGTACTGTGGCCCGTTGTCACTGACGATCTGGTCGGGACGGCCGAACATGGCGATGGCCTTCTCCACTTCTTCCACCACGGCTCAGCTGGACATGGTTCTCATCTGGGTCACGATGGGGTACTTTGAGAAGTAGTCTGCAATCAGGAGGAAGTTGTGGCCTTCGATCTCAAACAGGTCTGTTCCTAGTTTTCTCCAAGGGCTGTTGGGAATGTCGTGGGGGAGAAGGGGCTCACAGTGGTTTGCGCTCGCAAATTCCTGGCAAGTTGCATATGACCTGACTGCTTGCTCAATGTCTCTGGAGATGTTTGGCCGGTATGCACATTCTTTGGCCAGGAACTGCATCTTCTCGAAGCCTTGGTGAGACTGATGGAGTTGCCTCAACACGTCCTGCCGGAGAGTCTCGGGTATGATGACTTCCTGTCCCTTGAAGATGATTCCATCCTCGATTGCGAGCTCATCTCTGAATGACCAGTATGGTCTTATGTCTGTTGGAAGTGCTTTGATGCTGTCCGGCCACCCGTGAACCATGGTCTCCATCAGGCTGTTCAGCACGGTGTCAGTCTTGGTGGCTTCGCGTAGCTGGTACTGCTTCTTGGGTGTGAAACTGAACAAGTTGTACTGACAGAAGCCAATCTCATCTTTGGAGAGGTCTAAGCCGTCCACATGGAGGTCAAGGTCAATGGATGTCTTGTCCGCCTGAGACGGAAGTCTGGACAATGTGTCCACGAGGGTCATGGATTTCCAGCTGCGGTACTCCACCTTGTAGTCATACCCCTGGATCTTTTGTAGCATGCACTGGATATGCAGTGGAGCTCTGAGAAGAGGCTTCTGCACAATCATCTCAAGTGGTTTGTGATCCATGATCACTTTGAACGGCCTCCCATAGAGGTATGTGTGAAACCCTGTAATTCCAAAGACCACCGCCAGCATCTCACTGTCAATGTTTTGGTAGTTGCTCTGTGTGGAGTCAAGTGACTTGGATGTGAAGGCAACCAGGTATTCATCCTGAATGATGGCTGCACCCAGTCTCTTCATGGAACTGTCGACCTCCAGCACTGTCAGTTTCTTTGGGTAAAAAAATCTTGAGGCATGTGGTTGATGACACCAGCTTCTTGAGGTTGTTGAAGCAGTGGATGAGGTCTTCTGACATGATGAATGGGACGTCTTTTTTCAACAGCTCCCTCAACGGTTGTGACTCGTTGCTGAAGTTTGGGATGAACGTCGACAGATATGTCATCATGCCAAGGAACCTCTGGAGGTCTTCTTTGTTTTCAGGTACTGGCATGCTCTGGATACCTTGGATTTTGGCTGGATCTGGGCGAATCCCGACCTTGGAGTATATATTCCCAAAGAAGGAGATCTCATCTTTGCGTATGTTGCACTTTTCTGAATTGAAGACGAGCCCACACTGCTTGGCTCTTTCCATCAGGCACCTGAGGTTGTCATCGTGCTCCTGCACATCCTTGCCATGCACGCATACATCATCTGTGATTTTGGCCACGCCTGGGAGGTCTTCCAGTATCTCATCCATTCTTGCCTGGGAGATGTCTTGTGATACGCGCAGTCTGAAGGGAGTTGTTTCCAGCAATAACGACCGAAGGGCATACGGAACGTGGTCAGCAGTTGGCTGTGCTTGTCGAGGTGGACGGACCAATATCCTGCCTTGGTGTCCCTCTTGCTGAATACTGACGATCCAGCAAACTTGGGGTTGATCTCCTCCAGCGTAGGAATTTTGTGGAGACATCACTTCAAGGCTGCATTGAGCTTATGGGGATCAATGCAGATGTGAGAGAGCTGTCTTTTCACACTAAGTAGGCTAGGCTTGAGCACCAGTCTGTGTGCTCTTTGACCTCATGGATGACTCCCTGCTTAACCATTTTCTCCAGCTCTGCTTTTAGGTGTTCTTCAAGGTGTACAGAGCATTTTCTTGGGAGATCGATGGAGGGTTCTGCTCCCGGTTTGGTATATAGATGGGCTGGACCCTGGAGGTCACCGAGGATGTCAAACTGGCCTGGGTAAGCCTGCTTTAGGCTTTCAACTGATGAAATGTCTGTTGTGCTGATTTTGCTGCAGTTGATAGTCACCAACTTCAACTTCTCATAGGTGGGCAGACCGATGATGCATGGGCCTTCTACATCAACCATGTAAAACTTTGCCTTGGTGAGCTTGCCCTTGTGACTGAGCTCAAGCTCGAGGCTGCCGTAGTAGGGAATCTTCTGCCCATTGTACGCCATCAGCTTTGTGTTCTTGACATGTGTTATAACTTTGGACGGATCATGCTTTCTGTATAGATTCCTGTATGTCTGTAGAATGAGGTTGTTGCCAGATGCTCCGGTGTCAATTTTTAGCTTAAGCGGTGTCTTGCCTGTCTTTCCCAGGGCCACAACATCCATCGTTGTGAATGCTTCACTGTGGACACTGGAAAGGTTGATTGTGTTGTGCTGGATGTCACTGTCGTCACTCATGTCCTCACTCTCCGACGCCATGTCATGAATTTTCTTTCTCCCTTTTGTTTTCCTTTTGCTACCACTGCTTGGTGTATGAGCCAGGTCTTCTCTCTTTCTCTGTCTGCATGCCCTTCGCCAATGTCTTTTCTTTCCACAATGGTGACAGGTGCTGTCAAATGCTGGGTATTTACGTGGCTCATGGGAAGTGTTGCAATTGCCACATGACCTGGCTTTTCGAGCCTGTTTGTCGAAAAGCAGGTCGAGCTTGTGTTCCCCTGTGCTAGGGTTGAGTTGCTGAAGCTTGCTGCGACCGGCAACTATGGCTTGGTATCGTCTGCCTTCAGCCAGAGCGTCCGCCAGCTTGTATCCTTTCGCCTTTCCCAGCAGGTTGCGCTGGAAGTCCTCAAGCGGAGGGGATGCTATGATCAGTTCTATCAGCCTCTCTTCCATCTCTGTTTGGTCAAACTCACACTTCATCGCCAGAGTGCACACCCACAAGATGAAATCATTTAGAGTTTCATCCTCACGTTGCCGACACTCCATCAGATACAAGTGATGGACTCTGAAATTGATCTTGGGCTTGAGTTGGGATTCGAAGAATTCCCACAGCTTGTCTGGTTTGCGTTTGTCCTCTGATAGGCCAGACACTTGTAGTCGTCTGGTGCCCTCGTCACCTATGCCATGCGTGATCTTGAGCACTCTTTTCCTATCCTCCATGATCTCTTCATCTTCACAGTACACGTAGAGATTGCTTTTGAACAATTGTAGAGCTTCCTCATGATTGTCAGTAGCCCAATTCATTTCAGGTATGCGTGCAGCAGCCATGATTGCAAAAGAGATATTTATAATTAGTGTAGCTGGGTGCTAACAGTACATTTCTTGGTCACCCGTCATAGATGATATATTTTGTTCATGAGTTATCTTCCCCCTTACCTCCCTTGTTCGATGGATCTCAATTTTCTTTTGTAAATTCTTTAAATTATGAATACCTCAGAACCTATGTAGCTGTGTACATGTCGCTTAAGTCCAAATTTAATGTATTCTATTCGTTACAACCGTGTTGGGCTGAGAAGCCCATATCTTCTCTAAACTGGCGTTTTGCACAAGTAATCTTGGCGCCATTTTGAATTGTCTGACGAACAAACCGTAACTAATTCTTGATTTCACAAAAAGTATGAGAGAATCCAAAGAATCCAAGAATGCGCATTGAAAATAAAGTCCATAAGCTCTCATTTCTTATATCACATGCCTATGACCTTTTCTGTACAAGCTTGTGACTATACGAAATGACTGACGGCGCCAGTCCCTTGAGCAAGTCACCTTCTGTATCTGTCTGTACCTGTATCTTTACATTGCTACATCCAGGATTCTGGCGTCGACGCAACGGGTGGGGTGCACAGCGAAAAAGTTAGTGGCATTGGACTTTGGCCACCGCCTGCTTGAAGGCCTCAGTACTGCTTGAGTGCACAATACTATTGTCCAATTGGTTCCACCTGATAATAGTTCTTGGGAAGAATGATTGTTTATACTGCTCTGTGCTGCAGTTTGGAACTTTGTAGCACCTGTCGTTGTTTCGTGTGTAGTTCTCCACTGGGTTTTTGACTACAAAGTCTGCTCTTCGTGGCGGACGGCGGATGCGTCGGTCAGGTTGCTGAGGCACAAGGAACTGCTCAGGAGGGATTGCTGGCACCAGCCCCTCAACCACCGTGTAAAAGAAGGTCAACCACAGGCTCTCGCATCGTTCCTGAAGGGTAGGGAGCTCATGTTTCCTCAGGAGGCCCGTTACAAAGCCAGGTGTTCTAGATTTGTAATCTCTCGCAATGAAGCGTACTGCCATTCGCTGTGTACGCTCCAGCTTGTCGATTTCCTGTTTCTCGTATGGGTCCCAGATGATCGCTCCATACTCCAACAGGGGTCTAACTAAGGCGATTGTCGGAGTTTTGATCTAAATTGTCGTTTTATGAAATTCCGACTTCCAAATCGAACTCTTTGTAATGACTCCATTTCTATCATTGAAGCAACTAAAAATGTATAAAAAGTATCATCCGATGGACCATTTCAACAGAATAACATTTTATCGAAAATCGTGTTAAAAGCACATGGTGACGGCCATGTGGCGATGAAAGCAAGTTGTGTTTCTGATCAAATTTTAAACACAAAGTTCTTCGCTCAGACGGCATCTTGGATAATGAAATTTATATGTATAAAAAGAGTGAAATGCCAGCTATTCATTCATTACAAAATTATTTCATGCTGTTTGGTATTTTTCCTCGAAATAGAGGAAAATATTACGTAAACTCGTTAAAAGTGGGTTCATTCTCGGACTTTAATTACCAATAACTTTACAGAGCCACAGAATTATCAAATATGTCTTATTGCATTTTGTTCCTTGGGTTCTAAGGTTTTCATCGATATCAAATATGTTTGAATACTTTGAACGGACGGTGAGCTAGACAACACAGAAGCTGCGACAGATAGCATAAATTTTGTCATTTCTTGTCTCATGAGGCCCACTTTGAGTGCGGCGCTGTGTTGTCTGCTTTGTGGTCCGTTTCATCTGTAAATATTTGGGGCACTGCCTGAGTGTGAGCAGTGTTCCCTAGAGTGTCCTGAGAGTGCTCCCTAATGTTGCCCCAGAGTGTGCCGCGAGTGTTCCCTGGTGTGAGCGACTGGCGTGAGAGGCAGAGTATGCTCAGTACGCTGAGAGCGAGAGAGAGAGAGTTCCCAGGGCAGTGTTCCTGGTTTGAATTCCTTGTTATGGAAGGCAAATAAAAGAAGGAAAACTCTGCTTCATCCTCTGTGTCTTCTTGACTGGCTGCTGTCCCTTGGTTCCTGCGCATATCGTTATCTGCCTGTCTTCACCTACACACCCATTACCCCTCCACACCATCACAACTGGCGCTGCGAGCAGGACTGATGACAGAAGGGACCAAGAAGGAGATACAGCCCAAGAAGAACATGGGACACTATGACCAGCCAACTGCCCCTACCTCTGCACCCTCTGCATCTACACCAGCTTCCAAAATTCACTGGTAATGAGAGCAGCAGGGAAGTGGACGACTTCATCTGGGAGGCCAGGCTTGCCCTACACCTGTAGCCCCTGGATGATAGGACAGCTGCCTTCTGGCTGATTGCCGCCCTAGATGGCCGAGCTTGCCAGGAGGTGATCAGGCTGCCAGCGACAGAGGTAGACTCCCCAGCCAAGATCTCGACCATCTTGGAGGAGAACTGAGGAGAGCAGTGTGATGTCATCACCCTGGCCACAGCATTTTTCAACAGGCAGCAGGACCAGGACGAGACCATCTGGGAGTATGCCTCCCATCTCCAGTACCTCTGGAGGAAGGTCAACCAAGCTGGGGATGGGCTGTTGCCAGCAACCATACTACGGGACACCTTCACTCGTGGCCTACGAGAAGCAGCACTTCACAAGGATGTCCCGTATTTCGTCCGGGACCATCCTACCACCACCTTTGAAGAGGCTAGGAAGGAAGCCCTAAGGTGGATGCAGGACTGCAGTGCCGACGGCGATACCCTCCCTCCACACGTTTGGCACTGCTACTGTTGCCTCGCTTCAAACTCAGCTAGAGGTACTCACAGCCACAGTCGCTAGCTTGAGGGAGGAAATGTAGCAGCCACCACCTGCATGGCCACCACTGCAGATCCGCAGCTGTGTGGCAGACAGGCAGCGCTCAGGATGACGGCCCAGGCGGAGGCGACGGAAGTCGGCACCTATGAAAACTGGGGACAAACCCCAGGCAACAAGCAGCATCGATTTTGCCTTGGCTGTCACCAGGAGAGATGCACCGACTTCAACAGGAGGACTCATCCATTGGGCCAATTCTGTCCTCCTGGCCAAGGAAGCCTGCTGCTGGCAAGAATGGGTAGCTACAGGCCCTCAATCAGCAGCACGGCCAACTCATCTGCCAACAGGGGGTGCTCTATCGCCGAATGGTGGACCCTAAACTTGGGGCATGCGAGCAGCTGCTCCTTCCCAGATCGCTCCACCCCAGCATTCTGTCAGCACTCCACAACCACAAGGGTCACCAGGGCTACCAGCATACTGTAGAGATGCTGCAGCCCCAGGTCTACTGGCCCAGTATGTACCGGGATCTGGAGCAGCACCTAGCCAAGTGTCGACCCTGCATCAAGGTCAACCAGACTGCCAGTGCATCAGACCATGCACCAGAACCCAGGCCACCACAGGCTGCTGTGGCCTCCAGACAACGGGTCTGGCCCTGTCAGGCAACTTTACTGCCTGACAGCAGAAGTGACACCCTGCTGTCATCCAAACCACCTGACAGGAGGAGACCAAAGCGACGGAAGCTGGAACCACCAGACTCCAAGACGGACTGGCAGATGTTCCCGCAGCCTAAACCCGAAACTGCTAGCCACCCTGTGCCAACTCCAGTTCCGCCCCTGGTACATAGTGTTGATCCACCCACGCGAGCCCCACAACGAACTACCTGTCTGGCAGTAAAGCCAACAAAAAGGTATGACCTCAGTGCCTGCCTGGATGATCAGGAACATTTGCATAAATGACTGACTTTGTCAGGCGTTCTGAAGGACAGTCATAAAATGTGTATACCCCCTGATTGATAGTTAAATACCTGTTTGGGAAGAGGTGTTGCAGACTGTTAAACAATTATGTGTTTGGGAAGAGGTGTTGCAGACTGTTAAACAATTATGTTGTCTATTTTTATGCACAAGCTAGTATATATGTCGATTGTTCTTTGTGTTGGAAAATGATGTATGACCATGTTTTTTTTAGCCAACAGAAGTCGTAAAAGAGAACTAAGTCGAGTGACTTTTGCTAAGATTCTGCCCCAAAGTGCTAAAACCCATCCAAATTCATAACCTCCTGGGGACTTAACTCAAAATGGTTTTGATAAAAAATCCTTTTTCCTTTTTTTTATCATTTTATGTTTGACTTTATGGATTTTGTTCAAATAACAAGTCCATTATTGTCACTTGGCACCCAGTGCTTTGAATTTTGACGAATCCTTCCAAGTATATTTTGTGTCTGACTTTCTTGGAATGTTTAAAATAGCAAATCCCCGCTAAGTCATTTTGGTATCTGACATTTTGGAATTTTATTCAAATAATAAGTCCATGGTTGTCACTTGATGCCTACTCAATGTTTTGGATTTCTAACAAATCCGTTCTAGTCATTTTCTGTATTTGACTTTTTGGAAATTTGTTTAAACATGTCCATTCTAGTCAATGCAAATCTGACTTTCAGAAACCTTGTTTAAAACAGCAAGCCCCTGGTAGTTGGGATAATATGAATACAAACAATGAGAGAGACAAGATGTTTTAATACTTTGATGTTTTGATACTTTGATGTAAAGGTTTTGTTTTAGGAGTAGTAATGCCTGTCAGGACTTGGATGGCTTAAGCTTCATTTTTTCATTTGTTGTACTCCTACTTGATAACTGTCATTTTTATGTCATTTTTGTGTCAGCGAGGGCGCTGGTTGTAACAGAGTAGAGGGGGATGTAGCCCGGTGCTAACAGTACATTTCTTGGTCACCCGTCATAGATGATATATTTTGTTCATGAGTTATCTTCCCCCTTACCTCCCTTGATCGATGGATCTCTTTTCTTGTGTAAATTCTTTAAATTATGAATACCTCAGAACCTACGTAGTTGTATACATGTCACTGAAGTCCAAATTTAATGTATTCTATTCGTTACAACCGTGTTGGGCTGAGAAGCCCATATCTTCTCTAAACTGGTGTTTTGCACAAGTAATCTTGGCGCCATTTTGAATTGTCTGACGAACAAACCGTAACTAATTCTTGATTTCACAAAAAGTATGAGAGAATCCAAAGAATCCGAGAACGTGCATTGAAAGTAAAGTCCATAAGCTCTCATTTTGTATATCACATGCCTATGATCTTTTCTGTACAAGCTTGCGACTATACGAAATGACTGACGGCAGCGGTCCCTTGAGCAAGTCGCCTTCTTTGTTGATTGTCGGAGTTTTGATCTAAATTGTCGTTTATGAAATTCGGACTTCCAAATCGAACTCTTTGTAATGACTCCATTTCTATCATCGAAGCAACTAAAAATGTATAAAAAGTATCATCCGATGGACCATTTCAACAGAATAACATTTTATCGAAAATTGTGTTAAAAGCACATGGCGAGGGCCATGTGGCGATGAAAGCAAGTTGTGTTTCTGATCAAATTTTAAACACAAAGTTCTTCGCTCAGACGGCATCTTGGATAATGAAATTTATGTGTATAAAAAGAGCGAAATGCCAGCTATTCATTCATTACAAAATTATTTCATGCTGTTTGGTATTTTTCATCAAAATTGAGGAAAATATGACGCAAGCTCGTTAAAAGTGGGTTCATTCTCGGATTTTAATTACCAATAACTTTACACAGCCACAGAATTGTCAAATATGTCTTATTGCATTTTGTTCCTTGGGTTCTAAGGTTTTCATCGATATCAAATATGTTTGAATACTTTGAACGGACGGCGAGCTAGACAACACAGAAGCTGCGACAGATAGCACAAATTTTGTCATTTCTTGTCTCGCGAGGCCCATTTTGAGTGCGGCGCTGCGTTGTCTGCTTTGTGGTCCGTTCCACCGGTATTATATTTGGGGCGCTGCGTGAGTGTGAGCAGTGTTCCCTAGAGTGTCCTGAGAGTGCTCCCTAATGTTGCCCCAGAGTGTGCCCCTAGTGTTCCCTGGTGTGAGCGACTGGCGTGAGAGGCAGAGAGTGTGCTCAGTGCGCTGAGCGCGCGAGAGAGAGTTCCCAGGGCAGTGTTCCTGGTTTGAGCTCCTTGTTATGGAAGGCAAATAAAAGAAGGAAAACTCTGCTTCGTCCTCTGTGTCTTCTTGACTGGCTGCTGTCCCTTGGTTCCTGCGCATATCACTATCTGCCTGTCTTCACCTGCACACCCCTTACCCCTCCACACCATCACATTAGCAACGGGAAAAGAGAGAGCATGAAAATAAAAAAAATAAAAACTTATGTTAAAATTTAGTTTATTTACTTTCTAAAAACATTCTTACCCAATGAAACTGATGCCCCAACGGCCATCCCCGAGTTCAGCTCAATGGGACCCTGTTGCGGCACTGCATCCACCAAGGCTATCAAATGTCCGTAGAACATGACTTGATAATGGAGAAACACACGTAGGCCTTTTTCTGTGTCCGTCTGCACTGTATCACTTCTTAGCAATTCAAATATGTTTGTTGTGTCCCTGAGTCTCCCTGGTACTGTGTGGGCTAGGCCTAATCCTCGGTGACGGGAGACTCGGCGGCGCCGTCTTGCGTCATCGTCATGTCGAGAAATGGCGTCACGCAGCCGGTTTTGTTTTGCTCGTTGATCGAAAATAACGGCGATTCAGCGTCTTTTTCGAGCGTTAATAGGTTTACTTGCGGTTAGAAGCGTTGAACCATCCCACCGCTGCCACCATGAAAAGAAGACAGGGTAGGCCTACAGTATTCGTGATGGAATGGACACAACTCATATCGTGTAGATGAAGCTTGTTTATTCTCTAGTCCTCCCAGATAAGCTGTCATACACTTGTAGGAGCAGTTTCGTATTTTGTTTCGTATTATGTATAACATTTTCCTCCTCATTTTCAGTGTCTTCTGGAACTGCAGTATCAGGGAATTTTTTAAGGGATGAAGGGATTTTCTTGAAGAAAGAAGAATTTCGGGTGATTTGGTGGGTACGGGAACGGGCAGTGACCATTGTTCCTTTGCGAGCGGTCACTTTCAGAGGAGATGGGAAATAGTGGGAAGTGAGTTTGTTCTGGCTGGGCTGACGTGCCAAAACAGTGTCTTCAACCTGAAGGTTAGACTGTGTAGCATGACGTGCCAGATCTGCTGTTGTTTTCATCTTCTGTTTCTTGTCAGCATCTTTGGTGCGGATTTTCATATCGAGAGTCAGAGTTGATGATTTTTCAAGAGTAGGGAGTTTTGTTTTGTCTTCCTGTTGAAGAGTGCTTCTGCAGGACTAACTCCAGTTGTGGAATGAGGTGTTGCATGGAAGTTTCATAGAAACTTGAACAGTTCTTGCTTCCATGTTTTGTTTTCAACATGTGCTGTTTGAATTGCTTTCTTGATGATGGACATAAAGCGTTCGACTTGACCATTTGCTTGTGGCCAAAGAGGGGTTATTTTGCAGTGTTGCGAACTGAGCGAATTCATGACTGTTGAAAGGCGGGCCATTGTCAGACTTGACAATATCAGGAATGCCATGCACTGCGAATATTGCATCTAGTCTGGGAATCACAGTCTTGGCCTTTGTTGATGAAAGAATTTCTACTTTTGGGTAGCGAGAGTAAGTATCAATTACTACGAGGGTGTATTCGCCAGATAGGAATGGACCTGTAAAATCAATGTTCACTTCAGACCAAGGACTTCCAGGCAATTCTGTCATTTTGAGAGGTTCTGTACAGTGATCAGGGATTGTTGTCAAACATTCTAGGCAGTGTTTGATTTTGGCTTCCACTTGACGATCCATATGCGGAAACCATATCTTCTCACGAAGAAGTCTCTTTGTTTTGATGATGCCTTGATGACCTTCATGTGCTATACTTATAGCTTGCTGCTGAAGGCTTCTAGGGATGACAATCTGTGTTCCTCTCAGGATCACTTGATGTTCTTCACTGACTGACAATTCATTGCAAACTGTCTTGAAGATTTGGAAATCAGACGTATCAACTGTGATGTCTGATGGGGTTTGCCATGCACCTGTTTTGACAGCGTATCGAACGGCTTCTAGAGTCGGGTCTTCTTTTGTTGCTTTGGCAATTTCTTGCAATGTTGTTGCTTTTGGAACTGTCTGGTCAGCAATAAGACTGATGTATTCTTCAGCAATCTTGGATGCATGACTTGTCTTGACATCAAACGTCTCTACTGGGTGTGGACTGAGGAAGTCTGCAGGATTCTTTTCACCTGGTTGATAATGTACAGTGAAATCGTACGACTGAAGGCGAAGATTCCAGTGTTCTATACGTGCTGATGGTCTTGATGTTGGGTTGCTGAAGATGTTCTCAAGAGGTTTGTGATCAGAGATGGCAGTAAAAGGACGACCAAAGATATACAGATGAAAATACTCGCAAGCCCATACGACAGCAAGTGCTTCTCTTTCAGTCTGTGAATATCTGGACTCCATGTCTGTCAGTGCATGACTGGCGTAGGCAACGATGTGGGTTGTGTACAGCGCAACTTCCTAAACAAATTGATGCGCACCTTCCTGTATCCATAGATACGTATTAAACACGTACGACAATACACCAGCTATCAGGGGAAAGAGGACATATGGGCTGGGGTGGGGCCTTGGAGGGGGGGGGGGGGGGCACTGGGGGATGAGAGGCCTTGAGGACATGTTCAGACCTCTACCTAACAAAGTGTGGACACTGCAATGGTCTCCAACACAACACCAGGCTTCGCTGGCCCAATTCGGCAACAAGGCTGGGCAGGGGTGGGGAGGGTTTGGGGTGGGGCGAAGGGGGCAGGGAAGGGGGGCGGGAGAGGGGGGGGGGGTGTAGGTAGGTTAGGCAAGTATTGAAACCCTCCTAATGAAGGTGTCAAGCGTGGGGGACAAGGCAACTTCCGAAGGGAGTTTATTCCAGTCCCTGATGGTCCTTGGGAAGTAGCTGAAATATCTGTTGTCTGGCTTGTCCTGAAGTCTTTGGTACTGCAGCTGATGTTGGTTCCGCAGTTTCGTTTTTGTTGGCTTTTTCTTCTTGAGACTGAGAGAATGTCTAAATACGGGTTCTAGATCACCATCTCATTTTGCCCGCAAACCCCACTTTTCACATGATTAAACCCCGTCTTAAAATCCAAAAACAGCTAAAACCTACAAAAATATTAAAAAAAATTAATGCAGTGAAAAGCGGGGTTTGCGGGCAAAGTAAAATTGCTGATCGTGTCCCACATATTTAGACATTCTCTCTGATTAACTTATAGGCACTGTGTTTCGCGGGACAACTTGCAGCTCTTCACGAACAAACGATCTTTTAGGAGCAGGCTTTTTAGAAGAAAGAGTCTCTCTTAAATAATACACAGGAGGGGCTGTTTTATAATTCTTTCAACTTCATATATGTCTACGCTCCATATAGGGTCCGTGGCTCTAATTCTAACATCGCCCTCTGCTTCTCCAGGCGCATACAAGTATCTTACTTTTAGTCCAAAAGGCAAGAGTTTCTGAGTGCCCCGGATGTCTTCAGTAATGCTAATTTTTTTTTAATTTGATCGCGTTCACCGGTTTAAGACCTGTTGCTTTAAATTCTTCATTGTTCATGGCGCGTAAGACTGCTGGCAACCTTCTGACCCATTCTGTGTTGCGTGTTTTGTCCATAAGGTCTCTTTGGTATTGATAGGTAAACAGACGTTCGGCTAGATTCTTATTAAAGTTTTCTACGAGGGCCTGGGAGCGATGGTTGCCTGGAATCCCTCTCTTAACTGTAACCTGGTGTCTTAAAAGCAGTTGGTTTACAGCTCCTTTAAACTCTTTCCCATCATCAACCTGGATTCTCCTTGGATACTTTAATGGGCCTCGCATGTATATTTGTTGTAAAGCCACAGCCACAGCAGTTGCGCTTTTATCCGTTAAAGGCTCAGCGTCTTTATACCTTGAAGCCATGTCAACAACAGTCAGAGCATACTTAAACTTTTTTCTTCTAACTTTGTCATGCGGAAGATACAACAAGTCCATCTGGTGGGTGTCATTAGGAAACTGAGTAACAAATCGAGGTCTTATTATTCTTTTTTTTTGGGACAGGCAGATGTATTTGCCAGATCGCTTGTTTTGAAAGCCAGTTTTTTGCTTCTGATTCAGACACCCTAGCAGCTTTACTCAGTTTATCAATAGCAGTCTTTCCTTTCCAATATCCTCTAGGAGAATAATATATTTTGTCCATAAGAAGGACTGTTTTAAAAAAAAATTTTTTATTACATTTTAACTATGTTTTTAGATTGAATATGCAAGAAGAAAGATTGCTCCCATAGCACCTACAATAAAGCCTATTTCCACCATTTTCTGATCCTCAGATGGTTCATAAAAGTCAGACAGTTCTGGCGGTGACGACGTTAGAAACTTCTTTCCTGTCAAAAGTAATATTCATTCATTGCGTCATCAACGTCTGTAAATGTGTGCTCTGCATGTCCCTGTTCTCTTAACTTTTTATTAATAAAGTCTAAGTGAGCAATTCTCCTTTTCTCGTAAGCGTCTTTTGCCTTAGCTAACTCTTCTATTGCCTTGTTATGGCGTTCTCTTTCTTCATCAGACCGTAATTTACTAAACATATAATTGCTGCCAGAGAAAGCCAACGCATTAACAATAGCTCCTCCCACCATCAGAACTAATCCAGACATCTTTTTATAAATGAATGAATCTTTTTTATAAATCAATATTTTCTAGAATGAATCTTTTTTTTTTTATAAATCTTTCTATGCATTGATGTTTTCTGGGATAATCCCCTGTGTAACAAGAAAGTCTTTTGAGGCAATTCCTGCAGTTATTACAGCTATAACCTTAACAACATCCTCAATGTCAAACCTTCCTAGATCAGCTGGCCTCATTTTAAACATGTTTTTTGCTAACACGCTGTACCCTATACTACGACCGCTAATTACAGCAGAGTGGTAAATAGTATTGATGATCTTTGCAGTGCTCATGTTTTTTATTAACTAAAAAAATAATTAAAATAATCATAATATGAAAGACTTTGCTTTTTAATTAGATAATCTTTTGTTGCTAGAGCTAAAAATAAGGTTACAACTAGTTTTGGTGAATCTTCTATCTTTCCCATGTTGGGCGGTTTTAACAAACATTTTGCTAGGGTTGAATAAACTATAACACCGGCAATGGGCACTGCATAATTAACCAGCGTTAAACTCATGGTTTTAAAAAGGTTTTATTATTTTTTATTGCTTTTAAAAAAGGTTTAAAAAATGGATTGCGACGAGCTATTAAAGTGTGAGGAGCCAGCAGACCCAGACCTCTGTCATAAAGAAAGATTATACTCTCTGGCTGCGTGTGGGAAAACTAGACAGTATTTAGGTGTTGAACTAAGTATTGAACAGATTCAGGAATTGTCTACATCAGACGTTGAGAAGTATTACGCTAGGTACGAAGCACAGCTGGGGTCAAAAATGGTTAGATCAGTAGGACAGACAATGATTAGTTTATATACTAAATTAGTAGGTAAGATAGCGCCGATTGATTCAGAAGAAGATTTAAAATATGACTTAACACAAGATCCGGTTTTAACCAAGTCCCTAGAATCTCTTGCATGTGACATGTATTATAGATTTGGGACATTGTCATCATGGGATTAATTACTTTTAATCATATTAATTTTAATCATATTAAAAAAATGAGCGATCAGGAGAAGAAGAATATGACTCTACAGGAGCAGAATATGGCTCCACAAGAGAATGCCCAAGTGAGTGTCCCACAAGTGAGTGTCCCACAAGTGAGTAGTATTACTAAGTCTAAAAATCCTGGGCGTGTTGAGGCCGGTCGTAAACTAGCTGAATGGAACAGACTGCAAAAAGCAAACCAAGCAGCAAAACAAAAAATTATTAGATGGTAATACAACATCAGCACCAGCACCGCCGCCGCCACCAACAACAACGCAATCAAACTATAAGATGTATTATTATGTGTTGTTGTTGGTGGGGGGTTTTTGGCATACAAGTGTCTAAACCCATACCTAGCAACAAAGTCACAAATCCCCACAAAAAACAGTAAAAGAAGAAGAACCAGCTTCTGCAAAAAAAGCACAACCTCCTGCTGTAGAACCATTTTTAATGAATTAGTTTTTAAATGTGTTGTTAAGTACAAGTTAAGTACAAGTTAAGTCAGTTATAACAAGTTAAGTATAAGTAAAGTACAAATCGTGTTAAGTACTAGTTAAGTACTAGTTAAGATCTTAAGTAAAGTACTAGTTAAGTACTAGTTAAGATCTTAACTTATGTCAGTTCTCCAATGGCCTATAGCGTATGAAAACTCAGGATCAACGTAAGTTCGCTTGTTATTGTCAGAGACTAGTGATTTCTTATTAACAGCAGTTGTGTTTACTTGATGAAGAGTAGAGCGCAGATTAACATTTGTGTGATGAAATACTTTGCCTTCAAAGAGAGCCTGCTTGTAGTTGTCGTGACTTATTTTTATTTTTTTTTTTACAACTTCTTTACTTATGCCTTTAGCTTTCTTCATTACAGAAGTCTTGCTGGCAACGCTATACATCTTCGACCGCAAACCAACATATTCTTGTATAATTGTTCCATTAAGTTCGTCTTTAAACTTTCCAATTACTTTCTTGTTTACGGTTGAATGTAAAGGACTGTCTTTTGGGTAGTCACATGTGTCGTACCATCCATCAGCTCCTTTAGCTACCTGTAACTCTAAGTCTTTGTAAAAATCTTCTGTGGGGATGTCTAGAATAAAAGAGTCAGTGTCTGTGTAAAGAACTCTAGAATCTGGATACAGCGGTTTAGAGTAGTCATACAAAAATTCTAGCATTAACAGCTTTGACAGCTCTAACACAGTAAATCCGATAAACACCGGCTTGTCCAACCTCACATTCTGTTTCTTCATCATAATGCCAACCAGGCTGTCGCTAAATCTTCTAAAGTCTTGGTAGTTAGGTTTAGAGACCAGCTTAATTGCTTGTTTTTCTTTTGTAACTAATCTTACATCTTTACGCTTGTGTGGGTTTTCCATGGTTTTGCCAAAACAACTGTTGTTCATTAGTTTAAAAAAGTATTTTTCTGAAGCGTCAGTAGCCGCAGTCCTCAGCTGAGTATTCTTCATGATGTATGGCCTCATAAAGGGCTCTTGGTCGAATTCTATTATTCTGTGAACGGCAGTAAGTTTTAGTCCGTGTCTTAAGTAAAGCTGTAGCAGTCTGTAATGACATACGTACTTGGTCTTGTGGCGAAGATTAGGCACAAGTTTAGGCGGTTCTGTGGGGGTCATTTTTAATCTTTCTGCTGCTAGGGGATAATCGTTATGGAGGTCATGCAATTCTGTGGGATATTCTAAGTCTACCTCTAAGATTAGTCCTATTGGATAGTCGGGTGTAAGCTGCGGTAGATAACTTAACATATTATTAACGTCATGAGGTCCTACGAACATTTTAAAGTTTCTTAATGGCAGTGCCTGGCTCATGGCCCACCCATACAGATTGTTGGCGTCTAAGTACATTAGGTAGTTAGATGGTTTAGTGGGGTCATAGTTATCTAAATACTTGTTATTGGCTTTGCAGTAAGGATGCGAGGCCATGCTAATGCCTCCCCTTAGGCCGTCTTCAATCATCTGGAGTGTAGCCAGATCAGATATTAAGTCAATCTCAATGTCTGTAGACTTTAAGAACGCGTCCCAAGAAAGGCCTGGGGCAGAAATGTAATGTGATGAATCTAGACCGTAATGTTTCATGCATGTAGATCTGTAATTCTGAAACACATCCGCCAATAAACACACGTCAGCCATCAAGTATTTATCGTGATAATCGCCCATTGTTTGGCAGTGTAATTTTGTCCAGGCTTTCTGTGCTTTCAGAGTCAGTTATGCCTTTGCCTGTAAGGCGGCTGTAAAAGTCTTCCTTTGCTGGCAGCGCTGGCTCATCAAACCTTTCCCACGAGTCCATGTATTCATAAGGGTAAACGCCTTTACGTACTAAAGCCGAGTCAAAATGTTGTTCGGTTATTGGGCAGTCTTGTATAGATTCTGCTAGTTTATCCAAACTCCCCATCAGATGTTGGGCAGAGTCATAGAAGGATAAACAGTCTACAGTAAAGGTCATGTACTTTTCTGATGATTGTGCAATGCAGTCAACCCTCTTACATTCAGAAGTTATTGCTTGCATGATGAAATGAGAATCATAGCCTCGTAAGTTATGAAAGAAGATTGGTAGTTTCCATGTTTTGGGGTCAACCTTAAGTTGAAGATTACAACTGTTGTGTGCAGCTCCTCTGAATTTGCCAGTAATGTGATCGTGGTCTCTTACTGTCGCGTCTTTACTGTTAGGTGTTAGCTCTAAACCGCAAATCCAACAGTGAGTGGCTGATTTATACTGTTCTTGATCTTCAGGAGTCATCTTAATGTCTGAGAGATTCAGTTGATTAGAGAATTGATTGCGAAGGTGTTTCATCTGTTGTAAAAATCGACCAGCTGCGTCGGTACCTCTGTAAAGTTCTGGTTCTGTGTGTGCGCCGTCCGACCTAACAACAACAAAGGCATAAGAACAAATCTGATGGTGGCTCAATAAGGCTGTTTTTTGTTGTGCTCGTTCTTGAGGGCCATAGTACTGTGGCAAGATTGCTTCAAAGTCAGCATAAACTACGTATGGTCTCATCTGCAGTTTGTGTACGTTTTTAAACCTAACTTTAGACCCCGGTGGGGGCGTGAGAAGTTCGGTTTTACAGTCTACAAAACTTTTACAATGTTTCTTATGTTCAGCAGCTGCCTCTATAGATGGGATTCTGACCAAACACCATCTACAAAGCTCTTGTTTATATTTGTCCTTTGACGTATAAGCCATGTCTGCTTATTGATCTAATTAATACATAATGGCTCTTGGAACCGTCTGTAAACAGTATCAGGTCTACATGCTTGTTAAGGGATTCACCTAAAGTAGGGGCTTTAGGAGAAATCCATAGAGGCAGTAGATTGTCTACTACAGACCATGTATATACGTTTACGATTATTGGTTTGTTTTGCTCTTCAAACTGGCCGATACTGTCTATGCTTACTGGAAAGTTTATGCCTTTGAAGTTCAGCTCATGCTTATACTGTCCATAATTAGATACTCTGTTTGCATTATTTTTAACTGGATGTAAATGCGCCAAAACACACCACATGAAACACATATTATCTGAATTTTGTATGTTTAAGACTGCTCGTTTTAACTCTAACTCTCTTGGGAGATGAATGTAAGAATTGCCGACTATAGGATAGAACTTTGTTTGTTTTAATCTGATTTCGAGGACTGTTCCTTCAGACCAGCCAGAGCCGCGCAATTTTGCTTCTTCACTCGCATGATTAAACTGTGTAAGCATGTAATCAGCCCAGTCAGAATTAAAGTCGTAATAGCTGATTACTTCTTTCTGTTTAGTTGAAACCCAGACTTGCATGTCTTTATCATCGGGGGTTATGTATTCAATCAGAACGGCCAGCATCACTTTCACTGGTGGGTCAATTTGAAGAGACTCTGGGATTTTAGAAATGGCATGTGCTACACTTTCCTGAACATTTGCGGGGTTAATGATGTCCATGTTTAATTCACTAAACATATTGCCCACCTGTTTGGCAAATATCTCATCCATCGTTTTTGTGATCGTCATTTTTAAGATCAAATATATAGGTAATACAAAAAAATAAATAATAAAATTTAGTTAATATTTATTAATTTGAGGTAATACAAAAAATAAATAATAAAATTTAGTTAATATTTATTAAATCGAATAGCTACTCCTTCGGAGTTAGTAAAAATAGACAATTCAGCGTCATCAGGAGCCATAATATTAACTAAAATTGCAATACACTTTATTACTGGGTTGGGCCAAGAATCCGGCATTTTACTGATTACGTTGGTTACACTTTCACGAATATCTGTGTGCTCAAAAAGATCCGTAATTAATTCGTCAAACTTGTTTCTTAACTCTTCTCTATTAGCCCCCCGCTGCATCATTAACTCTAAGGTGTGGCATATATTTTTAAGCTCTGTAACTACTTTGGTCGTCATTTTTAAGATCAAATATATAGGTAATACAAAGAGGCAGATATTATCTGTCTCCCCCAGCATAAAAATCTAATGGTTTACAGAATTAGTCCAGTACTTAACTAGTACTTAACATGACTTGTACTTTACTTAACTAGTACTTAACATGACTTATACTTAACTTGTTATAACTGACTTTACTTAACCAATTAACGCTCGCAGGACGGAGACCTTCTAATCTCAAGCACTACTAACAAATCAGAACAAACAACTGGTTTTCCGTCTTGGTTAGTTATTTTTACGTCCAATGAATTTATAGGCCCTTCAACTAATTCTTTAAATTGACTGTTTTCACCAAATGTGTTTAACTGATAATCGCAATAACCCACCCTAGTTGATGGTAGTACGCTTAGAACTGTAGATGGTTGGCCATTATACAAATTAGTATCTGTTTTTAATTCATTTAAATGGACATACGACCTTGGGTTAATTAGAAAATCGGATGGTCTACTACCTACATACTCATAAAGACCACTTTCTACGTACATATGTGTTTTAATATGATACGTTTCACCACTAGTATAAAAGCCCAAAATTTGAGCAAGGCTTCTAGGAAAAACGTACTCCCTTCTTTCTTCTGGAAGATTCATAGTAATTCTGAGGTTTGCCTCATTAATTTTTAACTTAATGCCAAAATTTCTAAATACTTCTTTTAAAGAGCAAAAGTTGAGTAACCATCAGGTATTTTTAATTGCTTTGATACATTACCTTGTTCGTCCTTAACATCCACCCAGTTATTCTTAGCTTTTTCAGATATATTAATCCACTTTATTTTAAAACTAATTTCTCTAAGAGCAACCCTATTATCACCGTGCCAATTGTCAACTGGATATTTTAAGGACACACCCGTGTTTTGTTTAGTTATATAAATGTACATCCTTTTTAAAATAGTTTTTAAAAATGGAACCTTTTAAATATAATGAAAGTGCCACTTACGATGTAGGAGGGGTTTATGAGCCCAAATCTTTGGACTTCAGTGTCCTAACCATCGCAGTAGATGAATCATATGGCTTCCAAGTCAGACTTGTAAACCCACTAACTAGATATTTAAATCCTCCAATAAAGAATGATAGTGTGCCATCAGCATGGTCAACTCACCCCATGGCTTTTTACCAGAATCAGTTAAATTTTGCAGTTTACTGCTCAACCACTGGCTGTGGTGTTTCATATGCAGACCATTTAAACTACCCCAATCTCTTAGTAAGGTCAGTATATAACTTTCATGTTTATTACCAGTATAGGCGCATACTAACTGAACTACAAGTACGCCTCCCCAACGACAACGCATTTAATCCATTTCTCAGCCCAATGGACAATAATGCATATGAAAGAATCTGCAACGAATTTAACATTAAACCTTCAACTGACTTTAGACAAAAGTTAGACCGCAATCACGGGTTAGGCACATTGTATTTGTGGGGTCAAGGTAGAGAATATGATTTTGACTACTGGCCTGGTCACACCTCTTTTCAACCAAACAAACAAGTTAGACTGGGATCAATAGAACAAAAACACCCCAATGCTTGGGCAACATTTATCTTAGTAGAAAGAAACTCGTGGAGAGCGTGGCAGCAGAGAGTCCTCAGAAGAGAAGCCCCCTTCAAGCAAGTGTTTCGGCCCTTATCTCCTGACACTCTAGGGGGGTTGGGCCACACCCGGTTCATGACTCCGGATGTCCCTCTGCTGCCCCTTTTTTTTTTTTTTTTCCCATCTTGGGACGAACCATGGCTGGGATTCGAACCCATGACCCTCTGGACATGCTCACTTTCCACTTAATGACTCGCGCTTTAACCACTGAGCCACAGGGACACCTGATATTTGTAGGGAAATTAAGCCTTATGAAGTTCACTTTTGTTCCTCCTTGACCAGATCCAGCTTGAACACCTCTCTGCCGCTTCTGCCATTGCTTTCAGGGCTCTGGTTTTTTCCTTCCCTGCAACTGAGAGCTGTTTCATGAGGCTGTATGCAGACGTTCCTACAAACCCCCTAGCTCCAATTTCTGCAGTGAGGACTTTGACCTGATAGCCTTCTCTCCTCAGGCTGTTTGCCAGATCAGCATACTTTTCAGTCTTGTAGATTTGAGCTGCCTCCATTCTGTTCTCATATGGCACCGTGAGCTCGATCATGATCAGCTGCTTGGTTGACTTAGAGTGGACTACTATGTCTGGTCTCATGCCACTCTTGCTGATGATCTCTGGGTGACTCTTCCATTCTGGGAGGTCTGCAGTGCACTCCCAGTCATCTGCCCCGTCCAGCAGACTCTGCCTGCATGTTTCGAGTGGCACTGTTGTTCTTGGCCATGATTTGCTGCCTCCTGCCGTGAAGAATGTTGCGGGTGCTTTTGGAGTCCTGATTTTCCCTTTTGTGGTGTTGGTACTAGCCCAGACTACTTGTACAATCTCTTTGAGCACTTGGTTGTGCCTCCATGTGTACCTTCCTTGAGCCAGGGCTACTTTACACGAGCTTAGGACATGCTCCACTGTTTGTTTTTCATGGCAGAGGGGGCATGCAGGATCGTCTGTTTTCCCCCACTTCACCAGGTTTGCATTTGAGGGCAGAAGGTCATATGCAGATCTGAGAATGAAGCTGATCCTGAGAGGGGCCATGCGCCAAATGTCACTCCAAGTGAGACTTCTTTGGAGTGCATTCTCCCACGTTGTCCATTGCCCTTGCTGGCTCTGCTGGACTGCTTTTTGGAGTCTTTTTTGGTCTTCTTCTTTTCTCATCTCCTGAATCATCATGTCTCTTTTGGCTTTTCCTTTGGCCTTTGACCACCATTCAGTTTTGGTCACCCCAGTCCTTGTCTGTTGGTCTGTGTGTGTCCTGTTATTTCTCTGATCTTGAGACTTTCTTTTGCAGAATCCATCGCCTCTTGAACTTTCCATTTTCTGCCTGTCTTCAGCTGGGGCTTGATTGCTTCTACCACCTTGTCTCCTGAGTCCTCCAGCATGCTTTGAAGTCTGATCTTCCCTGCTTTGTATTCCTCCAGGATGGATTTCAGTGGTAGTTTCAGCTTTGCTTGGCGACAGTACAGCGCTATGTCAGTCAGACAGGGTGGGACACCAAGCCATTTCCTTGTGAACTTGTTGATTTTGGCTTCCATTGCCTCCACTATGCTGGTGCAAATGTCGTATATCATCAGAGGCCATAGGAGCTTTGGTATCAGCATGAACTGCAGACACCAGACCTTGTATTTGCCAGGGAGCCCACACTGGTCAATGGTCTCCAAGCCTTCCTCCGCCATCTGCTTGGTTTCTTTTGCTCTTTGTGTGTCTTTCAGCGTATCATCATACCATCTTCCAAGGCTCTTGACTGGTTCTTCTGTGACTGTTGGAATGGCCTGGTTGGCAACACTGAAGACCACAGATCCGGCCACTTTTCCTTTCCTCAGTGAGAGACTCCGTGATTTCTTTGGCTTGAACTTCATTCTGGATGAGGCAACTATGTCGTCCAGCCTCTCCAGCACATGACGTGTCTCGTCTTCTCTGGATGAAATCACTGTAGTGTCATCCATGAAGGCCTTGAGAGGAGGCATCTTGTATCCATCGCCAAGGTCTGTTTGTCTCGCGTTGTTTGTTGCTGCTTTCAAGATGAGTTCCATTGCCAGCACGAACAGTATTGGGGAAATTGCACAGCCCATTGCAATACCCACTTCCAAGTTGATCCAGTCTGTTGTGTACTCCTTGGTAGAGAACCGCATTGAGAAGCCATTGAAGTACTTCTTGAGCATGTCGCGGATGTTCTTTGGCACATGGTACATCTCAAGAGCCAACTGTATCATCTCATGGGGCACAGATCCATATGCGTTTGCCAGATCAAGCCACACTACGTCCAGGTCTCTCTTTTCTGTTTTTGCTTTTTGGATTGCGTCCCAGATCATTGTGGCGTGTTCTACACAGCCAGCCACGCCTGGGATGCCACCTTTCTGGACTGACACATCCAAGTACTTGTTTTCCATCAGGTACTTGGTCAGCCTTGCTGCCATGACAGAGAAGAAGATTTTCCCTTCGACGTTCAGTAGTGATATTGGCCTGAACTGGCTGATGTCACTTGAGTTTTGCTCTTTGGGGATGTACACACCATCTGCCGTCATCCACTGGCCGCTGATCTTCTGGTTTCTCCAAGCCGATCGCAGCAGCCTGTGGAGCCACTCCAGCACCTTGGGACATTTCTTGTAAAGCTGGTAAGGTATTCCGTTTGGCCCTGGTGATGATTTGGCTCTGGCTTTGTCGACCACCTTCTTGATTTCCGCCAACGTTGGAGGCTTGCCATTGAACTGTTCCTCAGGGTTGGTTGGCCACACCAGACCTTGAATGTCGAGTGGTGCTTTGCTCTGTGGGTCAGAGTATGTTTTCCTCAGATGCTGCTCAAGAACTCCTTTGTCCACACTTAGGGTCCCAGATTTTGGCTGCTCAAACAGTGTTCTGGCAAACTGGAAGGGGTCTCTGAAGAAGCGCTCTTGTGTCTTCTTCTTTTTGCTCTTCCTCTTCCTCACAGATTCCGCTTTGCTGAGGGCGCTGTGTTTTTCTTTCAGGTCTTTCCACAGTTTTTCCAAGCCTTGTTTTTCAGCTGGCAGTGCGGTCTTCATTTGCATCTTGAGGTTTTTCTTTTGGACCCTGATCTTGTCCATCTTTTCTTGGCGTCTGGATTTCTTTGGAGGTGTTTTCTCTTTGGGTAGTTTTGCTCCATAGGCGTCTCTACATGTGGCATACACAATGTCCCCATATGTGGCTAGTTTGTGTTCCAGGGTGCTTTTCCCTATCAGTGCATCGAGTCTTTGGACGATTTTTGCATCCAGTTTCTCCCAATCTTCAGTTTCGTTTGCTCGTGGCAGGTTGAGTTTCAGGCGCCTGGCATCGAGGGCCTGTGCAAATTCCTCATCCGAACCAACAGCGTGGATGTCCTTGGCACTGTGGTTTAAATCCTGGCCTTGGTCTTCCGACGTCTTATCTGCTGATGCAGTGCGCTGCTGCTCATTCAGATGAGTCTTCACACATCCCATCTTTGTTCTGTGGATCTTCATGCCACGGGTGGTAGCGAAACGCTTTCCACAGACACATGGATATTCCATTTGGTCCATGTTCATAGTCCGTTTGGGATTTGCAGTCATGATTGGTTGAGCACCGATGGATTCATCATTCTCTCCCCCTTTCGGTGAATCCTGGGAGCATCTTTTCCTTTTATTCTTAGTAGCCACATGTTTAAGGCAAAGTGGGGAGCCAGCCCACAGAGCCCTTGGTTCTGGTCTTTCCCAGTGTCCTCCGGTCTTTCCCGGACGTCCTCCGGCCTATTCCCGGAAGTCAATGGTTTACCCATGCATCAGTAGAAAGAAACTCGTGGAGAGCGTGGCAGCAGAGAGTCCTCAGAAGAGAAGCCCCCTTCAAGCAAGTGTTTCGGCCCTTATCTCCTGACACTCTAGGGGGGTTGGGCCACACCCGGTTCATGACTCCGGATGTCCCTCTGCTGCCCCTTTTTTTTTTTTTTTCCCATCTTGGGACGAACCATGGCTGGGATTCGAACCCATGACCCTCTGGACATGCTCACTTTCCACTTAATGACTCGCGCTTTAACCACTGAGCCACAGGGACACCTGATATTTGTAGGGAAATTAAGCCTTATGAAGTTCACTTTTGTTCCTCCTTGACCAGATCCAGCTTGAACACCTCTCTGCCGCTTCTGCCATTGCTTTCAGGGCTCTGGTTTTTTCCTTCCCTGCAACTGAGAGCTGTTTCATGAGGCTGTATGCAGACGTTCCTACAAACCCCCTAGCTCCAATTTCTGCAGTGAGGACTTTGACCTGATAGCCTTCTCTCCTCAGGCTGTTTGCCAGATCAGCATACTTTTCAGTCTTGTAGATTTGAGCTGCCTCCATTCTGTTCTCATATGGCACCGTGAGCTCGATCATGATCAGCTGCTTGGTTGACTTAGAGTGGACTACTATGTCTGGTCTCATGCCACTCTTGCTGATGATCTCTGGGTGACTCTTCCATTCTGGGAGGTCTGCAGTGCACTCCCAGTCATCTGCCCCGTCCAGCAGACTCTGCCTGCATGTTTCGAGTGGCACTGTTGTTCTTGGCCATGATTTGCTGCCTCCTGCCGTGAAGAATGTTGCGGGTGCTTTTGGAGTCCTGATTTTCCCTTTTGTGGTGTTGGTACTAGCCCAGACTACTTGTACAATCTCTTTGAGCACTTGGTTGTGCCTCCATGTGTACCTTCCTTGAGCCAGGGCTACTTTACACGAGCTTAGGACATGCTCCACTGTTTGTTTTTCATGGCAGAGGGGGCATGCAGGATCGTCTGTTTTCCCCCACTTCACCAGGTTTGCATTTGAGGGCAGAAGGTCATATGCAGATCTGAGAATGAAGCTGATCCTGAGAGGGGCCATGCGCCATATGTCACTCCAAGTGAGACTTCTTTGGAGTGCATTCTCCCACGTTGTCCATTGCCCTTGCTGGCTCTGCTGGACTGCTTTTTGGAGTCTTTTTTGGTCTTCTTCTTTTCTCATCTCCTGAATCATCATGTCTCTTTTGGCTTTTCCTTTGGCCTTTGACCACCATTCAGTTTTGGTCACCCCCAGTCCTTGTCTGTTGGTCTGTGTGTGTCCTGTTATTTCTCTGATCTTGAGACTTTCTTTTGCAGAATCCATCGCCTCTTGAACTTTCCATTTTCTGCCTGTCTTCAGCTGGGGCTTGATTGCTTCTACCACCTTGTCTCCTGAGTCCTCCAGCATGCTTTGAAGTCTGATCTTCCCTGCTTTGTATTCCTCCAGGATGGATTTCAGTGGTAGTTTCAGCTTTGCTTGGCGACAGTACAGCGCTATGTCAGTCAGACAGGGTGGGACACCAAGCCATTTCCTTGTGAACTTGTTGATTTTGGCTTCCATTGCCTCCACTATGCTGGTGCAAATGTCGTATATCATCAGAGGCCATAGGAGCTTTGGTATCAGCATGAACTGCAGACACCAGACCTTGTATTTGCCAGGGAGCCCACACTGGTCAATGGTCTCCAAGCCTTCCTCCGCCATCTGCTTGGTTTCTTTTGCTCTTTGTGTGTCTTTCAGCGTATCATCATACCATCTTCCAAGGCTCTTGACTGGTTCTTCTGTGACTGTTGGAATGGCCTGGTTGGCAACACTGAAGACCACAGATCCGGCCACTTTTCCTTTCCTCAGTGAGAGACTCCGTGATTTCTTTGGCTTGAACTTCATTCTGGATGAGGCAACTATGTCGTCCAGCCTCTCCAGCACATGACGTGTCTCGTCTTCTCTGGATGAAATCACTGTAGTGTCATCCATGAAGGCCTTGAGAGGAGGCATCTTGTATCCATCGCCAAGGTCTGTTTGTCTCGCGTTGTTTGTTGCTGCTTTCAAGATGAGTTCCATTGCCAGCACGAACAGTATTGGGGAAATTGCACAGCCCATTGCAATACCCACTTCCAAGTTGATCCAGTCTGTTGTGTACTCCTTGGTAGAGAACCGCATTGAGAAGCCATTGAAGTACTTCTTGAGCATGTCGCGGATGTTCTTTGGCACATGGTACATCTCAAGAGCCAACTGTATCATCTCATGGGGCACAGATCCATATGCGTTTGCCAGATCAAGCCACACTACGTCCAGGTCTCTTTGCTTTTTGGATTGCGTCCCAGATCATTGTGGCGTGTTCTACGATCAAAACTTAGGACACAATCAAGGCGGCCCGCACCAGCCATTTAAAAAAAAAGCATCTAGCCCTGAACAACCAGAAAGCGACCCACCATCTTAGATGAAAGTAAAGGCCTAACAATGCCAGGAGTGCAAAGACTTAATGACTCCATACGGACGTACGTTTGGTGTCTATTAGGAGCACAAGCACAGACCAAGTCTAGCATAGTGGATCAATCTACAGGCTTTGACGCCAGAAAACAATTTTTAGCTAATTTAGAAGATGCTATTAACTCTGCTGTTGATTTGCCTTCCAGCATACAAAGGTACCAAAACGTTCTTTCACATGCTAGGTCAAAGGTTGACTTTGTTGTGGGCCGTGGATTATACATGCTGCCCTCTGACCTTAGACTACAGATTGGCATGATACAGAATTATAATAATGAAATCCTCATAGCTGGAGACGATCAAAACTTAGGACACAATCAAGGCGGCCCGCACCAGCCATTTAAAAAAAAAGCATCTAGCCCTGAACAACCAGAAAGCGACCCACCACCAGCTATAAGCAGCCCGCAGCCAGAAAGCAGCCCACCAACACCTGTTAATATACTTCACCCCGACAGACACACTAGTGAAAAGACAGCCCTTGTTGTGTTTTTAACTTTTACTGGATTAACTATACTTTATTTCACTAAAAATTAAACCAGCAGCCAGCACCCCCAAAGTCCACAGATGGTCAGCCATATAACCAGCCACTTTGCCTATAGTAGACAAACCCAACTAACAGCACTGCCTATTATGCCAGGCAGAGCATCAAGCGCTTTGGCAGCTAACTTCTTTAATAAGTTTGCTAGATGGTGTAATTGTTTTCTAATCCAACTTTTACCAGGCTGAGGCGTTGGAGGCGCTACTGACCCTGTTGGCGCACCGCCAGTTAATGCATAAACGAGTGTAGAGATAGCAATCCCAATGGCTGTCATTATACTAACTATTGTAATCCCCTGTTCTCTGAACAGAGTCCTTATTCTTTCTGCTAGTGTAGTATTTTCATAAAGTATTCTGTTTATAGTTTCTCTGATTCTGCTTGTTTGTGATGCTAGCTGTGTTCTGTTAGTAGACAGCACTTCTAACCTGGCTGATCTTTCTAGCATTAAAATCCTGTATTTTCTGCTGTATTCTAGCCTTTTCTTCTCGCCCTAAATTGTTATCATCTGCATCAGCCAGTTTATTTCTTTCTTCTTCTATCTCTCTATCTAGCTCGCCAAGTTTTGCCAAATTGTTTGTTAGTTCACCCCTTATAGTCTTTAGAGCAGTATCAAGACCCATAATTTCACGCATAGGCAATGGAGAATCATCAATTGTTTTTAATTGTGTCTCCTCATTAAAACTCGTCTCAATTTCTGCTATTAGTTCATCTGCTGCTCGATTTAATTCTTGAAGAGGTATGTTTTGTATTTCAGATTGTGTTGGCAACCCTTGCTCCAAGGTCTGTAAAAGACTAACAGCATCAGACCTTAAATCTGAAATATTTGATCGCTTTTGGTAAGCAACAGGGAGCTCTCTAAGAAGGGTGCTCGTGCTTAAAAACTTGGTTGGGTCTGGTATTGTAGTAACTCTTACAGGGCCTTTTTTCACTGGTCTTAATATACAAATGTTTATCATCTTCCTCAAAATCGTTAGGATCAAGTATTTCCGGTGGCTCTCGTCCCATGCTTCTATAGAATGATTGAATTCTTTGTCGCAATAGTTCTTGACGCTGTCTAGGGAGTAAAGAACCTGCTCCTTCAAGTTCTTCTTTTAATGAAGGGGGTAAAGGACTCGCTTCTTCATCTTCATCTTCATCTTCTCTCCTAACAGGACCCAACGTCATAATCTTCATCAGCCATATTTATATATTTAATATTTTTTGTTTTATAAAAAATGAAGTCATACGGCTGCGACCTTGATCCATACAGAAAAGCGAAGGAGCCCCATGGCATAAAAGGTATAAGACAGACTGTGCACGTTATAAATAATCCATCAACAATTAAGCCCAATGAACTATTAGCAGTAAGATTTAGTGACCTCGGGCCTGACGATGTTATAATGCCGGGCACCGCCAAGCTATCATTCAAAATAGATATTGATTCAGCGGATCCTAATGCTACTGTCGTTGCTAACCTGGGTAGGGCTATCATTAAAAATATAGTAATCAAACTGGAGGGGAGTATAGTCTTCTCACTACAAAGAGCAGACATTTTTAATCTCTATTCGGACCTGTGGCTGCCCAGAACAGAAAGAAAAGACAAAGTCTTTCAAGGGATCCAGAGCCCAAACGACCTTAAGCACAGGCTTAATGCTGCAGATGCAAAGGAAGATGTTAAAGATGAGGCAGTAGCACGAGCATACGGCAACCGATTTTGCATCCCTCTAGATTTTGAACTGTTAAAGACCCATCAGCCATATTACCAAGGCGCACTAAGAGACAAACTCACTTACGAACTGACATTTAATGACAGCAGGTCTGTTATTCTATCAGATGATCCCATGGCCGAATACACAGTCAGTAACATCTCTCTTGATTTTGACGTTGTTACTAACCCTGAACTGGCTAGAACAATCTTAAACCAGTATAAAAGTAAGACGGTTGTTTACTTTGAAAGAGTTTTACACCTCAGTCTGGCGATTAAAAACAAGCAAGACACTGTCTGGGAAATAGCTATAAGCCATTCTTTAAAGTCTCTAAAAGGAGTGCTCTTGCTGTTTACTAAACCCTTGGTTCCTTTTCAGAGAGAATCTGAAGTGTTTTACAATCCAAAAATTGAGCAGTTGACTTGCACAGTAGATGGCAAGCCTTTTCAGCTGTATTCAGCTGGACTTTTACCTGACCAACACTTTGATGAGATAAGAAAGTTGTTTGCTGGAGGCAGACAAACAAGTCCTACAGCTGATCATGTGTGTAAAAAACTTCATCTTCATGATGTAAGACTCGAAGATTATTTAACAACCAAGTATGGACTGTGGCTGGATTTTAGATTCACATATGATAACAGACTGCATGGAAGTGGAAGAAGGGTAGGGTCAGATGGCATAAGCATACAGATTAATAAGGAAAAGGAGGAGAAAGGTCAGATACAAATGCACGCTTTTGTGGTTTGTGACGCTCAGTTAAACATTGAAGAAAATAGACTGAAAGAAATGGCCTATTAAAAACAGATGGATAGTTTAAACTTTTTGCCCAAAGACCCACACTGTTCGCTTATTTGTGGGATTACTGGGTGCGGAAAAACTGTCTTCGTACTTGATTTGTTACAAACAGTCTACAGGTTTCATTACGAGTACATTGTTATATTCTGCACAACCATTAAGCACAACAAGTCTTATAAAAAGGGCAGTTTGTTTGGACAGACGAGAATATATTTTTAGTTGATCCTACTGACAAGCTAAGCGACTGTTTAGAACATTATTATAGGCTATTTGAGGGAATTGAAACGCTGTTTATTATTGATGACTGTTCAGCTGAACGAGACATTGTTAAAAAAAAGACTCTGTCTAAGCTAGCTTTTGGCGGAAGACACGCATTAGTTTCTGTTTGGCTCTTAACTCAGAAATACAATGCTGTCTTAAAAGACTTTAGATCGCAGTTAAAATCAGTCATCTTATTCTATACTAAGGACAAGGATAGTTTTGAAGAATGTTTGAGTGAAAATTATATAATAAGAGACAAGGATAAACTAAAAATAAATAAATAAAAGAGCAGTTAGAAAAATCTAAGCACGCTAAACTATGCTTACGGACCGACCCACCAGTCCAATATGTTTGTTTACTATACATTGTTTACTATTTAGATTGTTTACTATTTAGATTGTTTACTATAATTTTTATATTAAAAAGAATGTCTCGAGGGCCAGAATCAGAAGTATTACAGCTAGCTCCAAGATGCGTTTCAGTAGAGCTAAAAGATCTAGCAGACACAGCTGAGTTTGATCTAATAGGAGTGCCAGGAAATGTTTATGGATTTGAGTACACCGACGATGGCGTTTACAAACGAACAGAAATTGAAGATAAAAAACGGCAGCAATATCCTACCTTGGAAGAGATAAGAAATCTAAGGGCAAACGATTTTGGCAAACACGAATACAAACTTCATAAACGAGAGAATGCCTGGGCGTTGCTTCCTAAAATTAACTGGGATTTAAAGTTTGAACTACGAAGCCCCAATGTATACTTTGATAAGAAATACAATTTTAGAAAAGCTTTGAATGCGGGACACCTTCTTGTTAGCCTAGTCCCAGGAACATAACAGAAAAAGCAGATCGAAATAACTAAGCAGGGCCCTGAATATATGCTGCAGAGAAGGAAGTCCTTAGCTGAAGTGGGGGATGACACCGTTGGCTTAGAATTTAACCCAAAACTACAACCACTGCCTAGAAAAATGACGATGCTTTTTCGCTTATTTATTACTCCAAGGGAGTCTGATCCTAGTTTACCAGAACATACGTTAATCAGAGGTGTACAAATAAAGTTTGAAAACTTGGATGGACCTCTAAGGCTTGTTATTGCTATTACTAAAAATGTGGATCAGATAAACACTCTTGTATCTTCTGACAAAGTTACTGTGATGGTTGACAAAGACAAACTAATAGTACTTGATTTTATTTTTATTAAGTATGTTGATTTTATTGGGTTTTACTCTGTTGATGAAGTGCTGCCAGAAGGGTTAATAAGAAGATATGTACAAGATTAAAAATAATTTTGTTTAAAATGGAAGACGGTCAACAGTTTAGATTAAAAGCGCATGACTGAGCTTCAAGAGGAAATAGAAAGTGACTTAAACAAGTATAGGGTTACTAGAAAGAAATATGCTAAAGCTTTGAATGTCCTTTCTTATATAATCACCGGCTCATCAGTTGTAGCCAGCTTAAGCACTGGGTCTAGTGTTGCTCTTTTAGCTACTGGAGTTGGAGCACCGATGTCTATAGCTTTTGGGAGTGTTGGGTTAGGGTTAGGTGCCATGTCCACGATTGTAAGTGCTGTTTTAAAAAAGCTAACGCCAAAGTTACAAAAGCACACTGCCATTGTAGCCCTAGCAACAGCAAAACTTCATTCATTAAGGCTGATTATAAGCAATACATTACTGGATGGAAAAGTAACAGACGAAGAATTTAAACGAGCTATGGCTGACGGTGATGATTACAGACGCCCAAAAATTGAACTTCAAAAGAAATGGAGAAAGACTTTTACTTCACAACAGGTAGACACTGAAGCAATCAGAAAGAACATTGCAAAGCAGAACCTTGCAAACGATCAACTAAACCCAAAATAGATTAAAATTGAGCCTGATTTAATTATTGTAAGAGAATGTCTAAATATGTGGGACACAATCAGCAATTTTACTTTGCCCGCAAACCCCGCTTTTCACTGCATTAATTTTTTTTTATTTTTGTAGGTTTTAGCTGTTTTTGGATTTTAAGACGGGGTTTAATCATGTGAAAAGTGGGGTTTGCGGGCAAAATGAGATGGTGATCTAGAACCCGTATTTAGACATTCTCTGACTGGGATAGCTGACGTGAGCTTGGCCATGCACTATCTTGTAGAACATGGAGAGTCGAGGATCGCGGCGACGAGTAGCCAAGGAGGGCCAGCCAAGCTGCTGCAGCATGCTCCCAACACTGGAGGTGTTGCAGTAGCGGTGTAGGACGAATCGTGCTGCCCTGTGTTGGACTGTCTCAATGTTATCAATTTGGCAGCGTTGGTATGGGTCCCAGACAAGAGGGTGTACTAAGGCTTTATAAGCAAGCTCCTTTGTTTTTGTTGAATATATTTTGAGGTTCCCCCTGAGGAAGCCGTTGATCTTGTTGGCTTTGCCACAGACATTGTTGATGACTGTGCTTCCCCCAGCTAAGGTCGTTCAGGATAGTCAGCCCAGGTACTTCACAGAGTTGACCGTTTGCAGGATTTGGCCATGCAGGGTGTAGACGCCACTTGTGGGGTTCTTCTTTCGTGTAATGGGTAGATAGCTGCACTTGTCTGGGTGGAAGGCCATATCCCATTCGTCTTCCCATTCTTCCAGCTTGTTTAGGTCCGCCTGGAGTGCATCTCGATCTTGTGGACAACTGGTGATAAGACGATAGACTTCTGTGTCATCGGCGAAGAGTCTGGAGTGGGATGTAATTCTGTCTGGCAAATTCTCAATGTACGCCAGGAAGAGGCATGGTCCCAGCACTGATCCCTGTGGTTCTCCACTTTTAACCTCCATGTATTTTGAAGTAGCTCCTTCTATCACCACCGCCTTTTCTGCTTGTCAAGAATAACTTGATCCACGCGTTGATGTTACCGCCTATGCCATAGTGGTCAAGCTTGTGGGTTAATAAGCTGTGGTTGACCCGGTCGAACGCCTTTGCGAATCCATGATGACCACATCTGTTGGTATACCTTTCGTCATGGCTGCTGAGACTTCTTCAACGAACTCCAGAAGCTGCGTCTCACATGAGCGTTTTTTTGCGAAAGCCATGTTGGCGTGGAGTCAGAATGTTCTTTGACTCAAGGTGTTCCATTATGTGGTGGACGAGGACATGTTCAAATATTTTTTCAGGGCACGCTGGTGAGGGAGATTGGTCTGTAACTGGAAGGGTCGTAGCGTTCACCTTTCTTATACACTGGTGTGACCAAGGCTTCTTTCCAGTCTGCATGGACCTGTCCGGAGCGGTGTGACGATTGGTAGATAGTGGTCAGGATAGGGGCAACTTCTCTGGCTAATTCCTGAAAGACACGGGGTGGGATGTTGTCTGGGCTGGCAGCTTTTGTTGGATTCAGATTCACCAGCAACTTTTCAATACCCTATGTGTGAATTGTTGGTTCTTGGATAGTGACTTCGATCTTCCGTCATCTTGCAGCATTTAGCTCCAAATTCACTTGCTGTGTACGTCTTCCCTGGGTTGAAGGCTTTATAAAATTGACCATTTAGTAGTTCAGCTTTCTGTTTGGCATCAGTGACAAGATGGGGGTCCTGCTTTAGGAGGGGGGATGCTGGGTTTGGAGGAGCGTGTGTGCTTGATATAGTTCCAAAATCTTTTTTGGCTAGGCTTGGCGTCCTCTTCAAGGGCAGTGGGGGAGAACAAGTTCTCTACATATTGCCAGTAGGAGCGTCGTGATTCACGCTGGATAGTCCTGTCTAGATTCTTGATTTTGGTATTCAAGTCTTCCCTTCCTTCCTTTTTCATCCACTTGTACAGTCTGTCCCGTCTTGCCATTAGTTTTCTGATGTGATATTAAGGGTGATCCAGGGATAGACTCTTTTCTTCTTGGGTTCTTTGTTGGTATACTGGCCTTCATGGTGGCATGGACTGCTTGTTTAAACTTGTTCCAGAGGTCTTCTGTTGTTTCTGTGCCTTCGGTGCTGGAAAACTCTCGCTGTAGTGTGAGCATGTCCTCGCGCATGTTGTCCCAGTTTGCTCTACTGTAGAGTTGGACTGGCCGATTGGCGTTTTATTTTCTAGTGGGGTGGACTATAAGAACACTATCTTGTGGTCCGACAGCCCAAGAATGACTTCTAGCCTCGGGACAAGTGGCGGAGAGTTGGTCAATACTATGTCCAACGTCGCTGGCTCTGTAACAAGTTGTTCCAACCCCGCATCTGCGGTGATGTAGTTTGGAGTGGCTTCGGCTTTCCTTTTCTTCCCTGGTTTTTAATGACATTGTCTTCCAGTTCCAGTCAGGAAGGTTGAAGTTTCCGGCTAGAAGGATTTCTGCATTCTTGATGGTTTGGACCCTCTAAAGGCTTTCTTCTAGCTTGTCAAGACTGTCGGTGTCGGAGACGTCAGGTCTGTAGAAGGCTCCAATGTAGATGTAGCGCTTGGATTTTGTGATGAGTTTCACCCATACAATTTCTGTTGGATCAGTTATATTCTCTTGTCCATTGAGCAGCATGTGTTGCCCAACTGTTGTCCAGATGATGGAGAATGTAGATTTTATATGCATAACACACACACACACACACACACACACACACACACACACACACACACACACAACACACACACACACACACTGACTGACTGAAACCAATTTATTGTCAGATTAACCCTTGGTTGTACTGACATTTAACAAAACATTATGAACAGAATAGCAACATTTTTCATTTAAAGAAAAGGAACAAAATTAACACACTCACAAACATACGCGCGCGCACGCACACACACACACACACACACACACCGCGCGCGCGCGCGCGCGCGCGCGTGTTGCGCGCGCACGCATGCACACGCGTGCACCTGCGCGCGCGCGTGCGCGCGCGCACACACACACACACACAAGTACACACATCTCCATACAAACATACCCACACCCTTACAACACACACACACACACACACACACACACACACACACACACACACACACATACACACACACAGACACGCGCGCGCACATGCATACACACCACACCACACCACACTACACCACACCATACCACCCTACACACACACACCCTCATACACTGGCACACGTACACACATGTACTCACTGTCACAAACACTCTCTCTTTCTCTCTCTCTCCCTCTCTCACTCTCTCTCTCTCTCTCTCTCTCTCTCACACACACACACACACACACACACACACACACACACACACACACACACACACACACACATACACACTAAGGGCACATATATACTGATATCCAAAAACATCACTTCTATGTGACCGCATGTACATCCAATACATGGGAGTCAAAGATCATCAGAGTATGGAACAGGCTGACATATTACTCGGATGAGTCGAACAGCTTATGGGTGTATAATTATGGATTGAGGAAGGGGGAGAAGAGGGAGGAAGGGAGTGGGAGGGGGGAATGAAAAGGCCTTGCTCTACGTGCAAATTAGACGCCGAACCATACTGATATAGTATATGCCTAGAATAAAATTTAAACATTTCAAACATTCACGAATTGGGGGAAAAAAAACTGTCGGGGATGAAGGTGGTATGGTGGGGGTGGGGTAGTGGAGGTGTTAAAAATATCTTCCAAGTGGATGGGATTTGATAAGATAAACAGCCAACATTGCCAGACTCCATCCATTCTCATAACTGGGATTGAAAACACTAGACATAGTCAGCGAAAGGTTAAAGGACTTGATCTTATCATGAAGAGGCTGAAAGTGAGTTCTTGTACAGTCAAATAAAAAAAATGAGGGTTATCGAGAATCTGACCACATGCACAAACAAGTGCCGGTTTTAAATATCTGTCTTACCATTCATTAACCCGCAACCTATGTACAAGGTTACGTTTTGGGATAGGCCTGGGGGATTACAACATTTTCTTGTTGGTTTAGTTATATCCCATCTGTACTTCTGAGCTGAATCTTCAAGGTATTGTTTCTGTCTCATGTTCCAGGTTGAACTTGTGAGAATGTGAATAGCTTCAGATGAGGAAAGAAGGACATCACAATTCAAAACATCAGATGTATTTCTTGCAGCTTCCTTGGCATAAAAATCAGCTAAGTCATTGCCACGTAAACTGGATTGCGCTGGAACCCAAAACAAAGTTATATCGATACCCCGCGTTATTAACTGATGAATTAGAAATAATATCTCACATACCAAGTCTGAACGACTAGACTTCGATTGACAATGTAGAGCCGTAAGCGCTGATTTTGAGTCCGATAATATAAGTATTTCTCTATGTACAACAGGCATGTCAAGTATGAAATCAAGTGCTTTCAAAATGGCAACTAACTCTGCTGTAAATATGTAATATGGAATTTCTTTCTAATGCTAAGCGTTGGTATTACAAAGGAAGCCCCAACCTCGGAAGAATCTAAAACAGAACCATCCGTGAAAATGTGTAGATAGGAATAGTATTTCCTGTCTATCAACTCTTTGGCATAGGATGATAGTAACAGAGAATTATTATTATTTTTTTTTTATTAAGATCTCCGTAGGTATAGATGAGATCAGCCTGCCCTAACAACCAAGAACAACATGGAACAGCGGCAATATCATCAAGAGACAGGTTACAGTTCTGAAACAATGGAGAAACAAAATCACCTAAGGACACGTACACCGCTTTGTTATGGATTTCTCTTGAAATATCACAGGCGGCGGAAGCAGGGGGGGCGGGGGGGCCATGCCCCCCTCCAGAAAAATATTGGGGGGGGGGGGGGGGGGCAGCCTTATATACTGCCCCCCCTAATATTGAGCACCTCCCAAAAAAATCAGAGCGAAGAGAGAGAGAGAGAGAGAGAGAGAGAGAGAGAGAGAGAGAGATGTTTGATGGTGCATCACCTTGTCGCCATACTTGTCATACTTCCTGTCAAACTCGCTCAGGAAAGATGTCAACACATTTCTCGGGAACCTTTCTGCAGCTAACCCACTTTGGTCACACATTACTGACCAGTACCTGACCAACATTGCCAAGAATGGCATATATGCTGATGCTATTGTAGTGCAAGCTATGGCGAAAATGATTGGTAGGGACATACACATCGTAACAAGTCAGCAAGAGAGCTCCAGGATATGCTACCTGATGAATAGGATCTTGGCAGGAGACATTGAATCATCCCTTCCACCTGCCCTTATAGGGCAAATAGGCGAGGAACATTTTGTGAGCCTAACACTTCATCAAACCAGGACAGTGAAAATGATGAAGGAAAGGAGGAAGAAAGTGTTTTCTCATCTCCTACAGAAGGTGTATCAATCGTACAGGCTCCTGACGACGCCAACCGACCTGCGCAGTCTCCTCGTGATGACATTGACCGACCTGCTACTGTAAGAAAACCAAAATGTCAGTCTACTGTGTGCTGCAAGGACGCAGTCAACCCCTTTCAGCCACAGAGCGACACAGTCCTCTCCAAACTGACCATGGTAAGTTCAGGAAGGCCCCGCTATTTCCAAAGATCATGGTTCCAGCAATACCCTTGGCTTCACCTATGCACAATAGACAACAAGGTATGTTGTTTCTTCTGCATGAGGGCTAATCATCAAGGCTGCAAACCTGATGCAGCGTTTGTATGGAGCGGTTTTGACAACTGGAAGAAAGCACTGGAAAATTTCTCAAGCCACGAAAAATCATCTTCACATGGAGCAGCCGTGTATGATGTAAACTGTAGGCAGTCTACAACGTCTGTGTATGCTCCAGTGACGTGTCAGCATGAAACAGAACAAAAGAAACACTGCAAAGCCTGATGAACGAACTAAAGAGCCTTCAGTTTCTCCTGCGTCAGGGTCTGCCTCTCCGTGGACATGACGAGCAGGAAGGCAACCTTCAACAGCTGCTGAAGTTCTGCTTTGGAGAGGGCTGCAAGGAAAAAACAAACACAGGTTCAAAATGTCTGTCACATGATATTGCAACAAGATCCTCAGGATTATGGCATATAAAGTCTTGCGATCTGTTGTACTTGAAATCAGAGAAGCGAATTGGTTTTCGATACTAGCTGACGAAACCCGTGATGTTGCAAACAGGGAGCAGGTTGTAATTTGCATAAGATGGGTAACTGAGCAGTTTGAAGTCATAGAGGAGCCTGTGGGACTGGTGCATGTTGACAATACCTGTGCTGAGACAATTTTTAATGCGCTAAAGGATTGCTTGATCAGGCTGGACTTGCCAGTGCAGAAGTGTAGGGGTCAGGCCTACGACGGGGCCAGTAATTTTCAGGGTCACGCTTCAGGAGTTGCAAAACGGTTCAAAGATGAGGTCCTGTCAGCAGTGTCCGTATACTGTTTGGCACACTCAGTCAATCTTGTGTTACAAGAGGCTTCCAGAAAGGTCAAAGTAATAAGAGATGCCCTTGACTTTGCCACAGAGGTAATTCAGTTGATCAAATTATCACCAAAACGACAGGTCCTTTTTGAAACAATCCAACATGAAACATCAACTTCGTGCAGCCCGTCCATTAAACCACTGTGTCCAACAAGGTGGACTGTTCGAACAAGAGCTTTTGACTCTCTCATTGAGAACTCTCAGGCTTTGCAAGAAACACTTGAACTAGTCTCACAAGGACATGATGAGTATGCCAGGAGGGCATCCGGCCTTCTAGCACTTATGCAGCAGTTCTCCACCTGTCTTGGGCTCTCACTTTCACGGGATGTCTTTGCTGTGACTGAAAAGCTGGCGACTGCTGTTCAAAGGAAACAAACGTCCTGTGTGGATGCAACAAACGCTGCAAACCTCTGTCTGAGAACGCTTGAAAGTATGCGCCAGGATAAAAGTTTCCAGACGTTTTTTGCCGACGTCTCAACCACGGCTGCAAACGTGTGTGATGAGCCCCGCATTCCGAGACAGAGACAGCCTCCACGAAGACTTGATGAGGGCTCCCAGGGTCATAGCTACTCTGACCCTTCTGCTTATTACAGACAGCAGTAGTATGAGGCCATAGACAACGTCAAAGAGCATATAAAGCGCAGGTTTGACCAACAAAGTCTTAAGTTGCCAAGGAAGACTGAAATTCTCTTGGGTGACGGAGCTGCAGGAAAGAATCCAGATATTCCTCAAGAGATCAAAGACACATATGCTGCGGACATTGACATGGACAGACTCAAAACACAGTTGGTCATCCTTTCACATGCTCTGGGGGACAACAAGAAGTCCATCTTTGATGCACTGCTAGAAGAACTGACAGCTTCTGACACTGTTAAAAGAATGTTGAGTGAGGTAGACAAACTTATCAGGCTGTACTTGACCATTCCAGTTACAACTGCAACAGCTGAACGCTGTATTTCTGCCTTGAAGCGGGTCAAAATATACCTCCGAAGCACTATGACTCAGAAGCGCCTAAACAACCGTCTCATTATGCATGTGTTCAAAGACAAGGTTGATCAGCTCAATCTCGCTGAAATTTCTTCCGAGTTTGTTTGCAGAAACGAACGACGTCAAAGTTACTTCGGAAAATTAATTGTGTAAAGGTGTAACCTCCCAGCTGTTGGTGTAACCTGCTAATGTACAGACTGTGACAATCGTGACTTAGTAACTGCATTTTACGGTGCCTAATGTCCAGTGAATATGGAGAGAAGGTATGTTATTACGCTATTCAGTCAGAAAGTCTGACAGTTGTCCTCTCTCTCTCTCTCTCTCTCTCTCTCTCTCTCTCTCTCCCCTCTCTCTCAGTTTTCGTGCAACGTTTTAATTGCAGCTATACAAAGTGTATTTCAAGTGTGTGTGTGTGTGTGTGTGTGTGTGTGTGTGTGGTGTGTGTGAGAAGTGAATATTGCATGCTGGATTTTTTTTTTTTTTTTTTTATCGAACATTAACATATTGTGATTGTCGGAGTTCAATGATTTGAAATATCCATTGCCCCCCTAATCCTGGACAGCTTCCGCCGCCACTGAATATAGGTGCTTGCATCCAGTTCAGTCATTACTGAATTCTGGATGGTTATAGCTCTCACAGTAAAATTACAGGCGCAACTTTGCTTGTGCTCATTTAAAGGTAACACCACACACACACACAAACTCTTCAGAATATGTTAGAACGTGTTTCCAGGGATAGACTCTGCGAGAAATGAGTTTTTGTATGGTGTCAGCCTCGAGCAGATGCTGAGTGCTGTTTCCAACGTGTTGCTTTTGTGCCGAATTTGTGTTGAAGACTGCATGAAACAACAATAATAATTATTTTTCCATACAAGTTTAATATTTTCTTCATACCTTTCAGTAATGGATAATACGAATATATTCAGATATTCATGTTAACACATAAGTTAGAAAGATATAGTGATTCTGAAAAAGCATTTGTATTTATTAATGCTATAAGGGGTGGTCGATTTCCTAAGATACAAAATGGCGGCCATCAACAGAGGTAAACAACGTCAACTTGTGTTGGAGAAGAAGGGTCCATATAATTTGTAAACTCAAAAGCACAGATAACTGTTCTTTACATATGTGATAAAAATGCTGAGAGTTAATTCAAGGTTGTTGTTTTATTATTCTATGGTTGCTGTTTTAGAATTCTAGGTTTGGTCAGGCGCTCATATCAGTACCTCGACATGGTCTCAATGTTCGTTCGTTCTTCGTTAAACAGAAGAACGAACGAACATTGAGACCATGCGACAGCTCTTCATTGCACTGATACGCCCTCACCTGGAGTTTGCCAACAGTGTGTGGTCACCACGATATCAGAAAGACAAGGACCTCATCGAGGGTGTTCTCAGGCGAGCAACAAAGTTGGTTCCTGGTCTGGTTGACTGTCCCTATGACGAGCGACTTGCTAGAATGAAGATCCCCAGCATGCAGTACCGGAGGGACAGGGGCGACATGATTGAAACCTGTAAGTTGACTCATGTGCAGTACAATGCGAAGAGTCTTCATGTATTGGAAAACAGTGTTAAGCAGACCCATGGGCACAATCTGAAGCTCAGGAAAAGGATTTGCGATGCTTCACTGCGTCAGCACTATTTCGCCTGTCGAGTGGTGAATCCCAGGAATGCGCAAGGCCACACTGGATCTTCTTCTTCTTCTTCCTCAGAGACTGGTTCACACAAAAATGAGTAGGTCACCAGCGCGCATGTTAAAAAGTAAAATAAAATAAAATAAAGTGCGACTCAGCCTGTTGGCCCCTGGAGCAAAATTTGGGAACAAGGGGTCGCACACGATATTCAAAAGGTTAAAAGCAATGGCCAGATTCAGGCCCAGGTAACCATAAAATATCTGGGAAGTTAAAATAGAAAATTCGTCAATATGCAGATCTCAAAACTGTCGTATCAATTTGATTTTTAAATGAGACTGCATTTGTGGCAATCTTGATGGCACCCGGCAGTGAGTTCCACAGCCGTACAGAACTAGGATAAAATGAATGTAAGTGGCTGTCAATATTTGATGCAGGTATGGCATAACATTGACCGCCACTCCTGGTGCTACTTTTATTCAATACTAGTTGTTCCATTGGGATATCAATTAGTTTAGCTCTGCCTTTGAAGAAGATATTAAGTTTGATAAAAGCTCTTCTCTCTTCTAAGGGTTTCCATTCTAATTTCCTCATGTTCTTCCTAGTATTCCCCTTCTCTCTGATATGGTTCCCTGTTACGAACCGTGCTGCTCTCTTCTGAATCTTTTCGAGGTTATCAATGTCCTTTAGATGTTAAGGATTCCAGACTGAGCAACCATATTCCAGTACTGGTCAAACCAGTGTTTTGTAGCAGTCGTCTTTAACCTTTTTGGGGCAGTCGTTGATATTCCTGTATAAGAAAGCTAAGATGTTATTTGCTTTCTTACGTACTAAATTGTAATGTTCTTTCCATTTGAGACGACTATCTATAATCATACCTAAATATTTTGCAGCATTGGTTTCTTTAAGAATAGTATTATGAATAGAATATTCTGATCTAGTTGGTGAGCGTTTATTACATATACGCAACACTTGGAACTTCTGGGGATGAAATTCCATTTTCCAAGTTCTTTCCCGCTCTTGTAAACTGTTTAGATCTTCTTGTAGAATGCGTGTATCATTCTTGCTTCTGATTGTTCTATATACTAAGCTGTCATCTGCAAAAAGCCTTATAGTAGTTCCAGGAGAGAAATTTCTACTTATGTCATTTATATAAATTAAGAAAAACAAGGGCCCCAGAACAGTTCCCTGTGGTACACCTGACAAGACTGGTTTACAATGGGATGATGACCCTTCCACAACAACTTTCTGCGTTCTCCCAGCGAGGAATGATCTAGCCCATTTTAGCAAAGAACCGCCAGGGCCGATGTGTTCAAATTTAAGCAGCAGGCCCTCATGGTCAACCTTATCAAAGGCTTTAGAAAAGTCTAATAAAATTGCATCTATTTGCTATCTGTTGTTAAGACAGTTATTAAAATCATTGAGAGTTGTTATAAGTTGAGTCTCACAACTGCTTTGCTGTCTAAAACCATGCTAGGCGTTATTTAAGAAGTCATATTTGTCAAGATGGTCCGTTATGCTACTATATATTATGTGTTCAAGTAGTTTTGCTGATATGGATGTAAGAGATACAGGTCTATAGTTCTCTGCTTTTGTTTTGTCACCCTTTTTGAATAAAGGAACAATGCTAGCATCTCGCCACTCATCAGGTATTACTCCCTGGTCCAGTGAAGCTTGGTAAAGTAGTTGGTATACCTCAGTCAATTCATTGGCACATAATTTTAAGAGCTTGCCAGGAATGCCATCAGGACCAGTAGCTTTGTTTTCATTGATGTTGGTCAGTAACTTAAATACTCCTGCTTCGATATTTTGCATTTCAGGGAGTTTATCATCATCCTTTAGTCTAACGTTAATTAAAGGCTTGGGATTTGAGAAAACAAAACAAAACTGATTGTTTAGTAAATTTGCTTTCCCTTCAGGGTCCTGTATTAGGTTATTCTGGTTGTTTCTCAGGTCTGCAATCCCAATGTTGTCCTGTCTCTTACTCCTTATGTAAGACCATAATTTCTTGTTTTGATGATCACCTTCTGAAATCATCGAATTAACATAATTGGAGTGAGCAAGCCTACATTCTCTCTGACAGCTTCTCTTAATATGTTTATACCTAATCAGCAATCTTTCTGAATTAGGGTGTAGTTTCAATTTCTTAAAGAACCGATGTTTCCTTCTCAACAAACGTTTAGTTTTTGTATTAATCCATGGCTGGTGGTTCTTGCTTGAAGTTATTTTGGTAGGTATGTTGTCATCCTTAATAAATTCCAAGTTAGTTTTTATACACTTCCAAAGGTCATTGACATTATCTTTAACACTATGAGACCTAAAATAAAAGACGACTGAAATCATGAGTATCCCTGCGTAATTTTGGTAAGTCTGCTTGGTTCCAGAGTCTGATGGTATGTTTAGGGGGTTTCCTTCAAAAGGGTTGAAAGTTGCTCTCTAAGAGAATTATGTCATGATCACCCAGGCCTGCAGTTAATTCCTGATTGCCTAAAGCACCTGGACAATTGGTAAAAAATAAATCCAGGAATGCATTGCCATGTGTTGGTATTTCAACTGACTGCACTAATCCAAGGTCTTTGGTGGTATCAAAAAACTGAGAATTAATGTTTTTATTGTATTGATTACCAAGTATGGCATCTTCACGCCAATCAATATCAGGTAAGTTGAAGTCTCCACCAATCCATAATATTGCCTTCCTATTGGCCAAAACAATGTCAGAAATGTTTCTGCAAATGGACGAACATACATTTTCATCTGAGTCTGGAGGTCTGTATACTGATCCAACAATGACAGGTCTCTTATTCTTAAAATTAATCCTACAAAATAAACTCACTATTTTTGCCGTGATATAAAAACTCACTGGCTAAGTTCTTCCGAATGGCAATCAATGCATCACCATAGGGCAGACCGTATATATTCGGTTAGGTAGACTTTCAGACTGCTGCGCCATCATCACCCACACAAGAAGTTTAAATTGTAGGAATGATTAGGTTTTTGTGAAGAAGACCAAACTAAAGGCTGAATAGCCTAATCCAGTCTGCAGCGGTATGATATGATATGATATGATAACCATCGGCATCTGTTTACATAAGCCTCCTCATTTCTGATTTGTGGTAACAGATTTCTTCCTTATTTAACTTAAACCATGATTTTTGGACCTAACAGAACCATTTTTGCTCATATGAAATTAATTAACAATTTTTTTTCACCAAAGCGACAAATTATGCCATGAATTTTTGTTACCATTTCTAAAATATTCGGTTGATCTTTCATTAGAAAATTGCTTCAGTCTGTTAGATCTGAAGGCCATGTTGGATGGAACGTATGGCAAATTATTGTATGTTTATTTAGAATCAATGTCTTATTCAGACTAAAAAACACATTTCAAATGGAAAAAAAAAAAAACAAGTGTGGCTCAGGTCTCCAGGTTGGATCTCTCAGCCTTATCAAGTTTGGACAAACTACTTCCAAATCTGCCATGATGTACATATCCATAAGTACAATAGTAGAGCTGATGATGAAAACTGGGTCATTCATGATATGGTTAATTCATAACCAGCAATCTACCAGAACTCAGGCCCGGAAACAACACATCTGCATTCCAACGTAGAAGGGTGTAGAAATTCCATCTTTCATTCAGCCATCCTCCTCTTGAGGTCCAGTGTGTCAGAGACCCCTAACATTTTTAACAAAATCTCCTCTAGGTCCTTCAGGTCTTGACACAGACTAGCACACATCCTCCAAACTTTTACCCTCTATTCTTCTTGGATGCATGCACATATTCACCCACATGCATGCCACACACACATATACAATACTACAAACAGTCATGCACTGCACACCCCACAACACACACACACACACACACACACACACACACACACATGCGTCAGTATGTACCTATATATCTATATCTGTCTGTTTATATGCAAGTGAATAAATTTATTAGAGCAGACAGTGAGAATGGAACTGATCTTCCACTAGACTGTTTTATTCATTGGCATTGGCATAACAGGAATTATATAGACATTATACAGTTCATGTATTAGTCTGTAAACCCACAAGATTAGGAGAAGAAGTATCATAAGTGATTTTTTTAAAAACAAAGTGTGGGGTCTGTGAAAACAACAGTGCATATGGGGGAAGAAGGGGAGACGATAAAAGCAAGTATGTTTGTTTATTTACTGATAAAATAAACCAAATAGTATTGTATGTATGTATATATGTGTGTTTCAAGTCACTTTGATTCGAAATAGATTTTTTGGGTTAACTTTCAAAAGTGGAAAATGGGTCTGTTAGGATGTCAGTTTATGGTAAAGATTGAACGAGAAATAGACACCATAGCTGGATGAAATATTGAATACTGTGCAAAACCTGAGGGTGGAAATATCAAAGTGCATTCCAAAACTAATATCAGATCTTCTAGCAATACTGAAGAGGCAACAGTGAAATAGTCCAAGTCTCATGCTCCATATTAGCCAGCACTGGTAAGGGTGGTCACTTTCTTATTCCTATTTTCTGTTTTTTCTTTTTTAAAAAAGATCCTTTTGCTTTCTCCCTTATTCTTTTGGTATTGCTCCCTCGCCAGTTCTAGCTTCCACCAAAATACATCCACACATCTGAGCATATTTCTTTTGAGTCCAGAAAATGAGGGATGTAAAGCATAACTATAATCACAAGTGAATATAAACATTTTTTGTTTATTACTAGAGGAATTATCACAAACTTAAAACTAAAAGTGAAAATCTTTTATTTGAAGAAGAGGAAATATTCCGTTGGCAGATGTTATTTAAGTATCGCCTGTATACTATACACAAACATCTGTCCAAATGCTGATTTAAAAAAAAGTGGTTAAAAAAAAGAGGATGCTTAATACTTGATCATATGCAACAACGTTCTAGAGGATGATCCCGTAAAAGCAACACACACACACACGCACACACACACACACACACACACACACACACACACACACACACACACACACACACACACACGCACACACACACACACACAGCTAGAGAACAAGATACATTAGCTTTTGGATAACAGCAAGACAGAATGTAACCATATGCAATTATTCTTAATCAGTCTTAGCAGATCACTACTCCCCCACTCCTTACAAGTGAGTGCGAGAGAGTTTAATGAAGTAAGATATAAACATGTTCGTGGTAAGAGTTGGGATGCCTGAAAATCTTTTTTTGTTTTGTGCAGTGTTGAGGAGAGCAAGTAATGTCTGACACAGAGCAAAAGTGCCTGCAGACTGCGGCAAGCATTTGCTCTGATCAGGAGTCACTGCCATACATACACAGTGTTAGTTCCATTGACTTTGTCCAGCGGCAGAAACAGAATATGAGCGAAGATCCAGACTTCAGAAGCTTACATCCTGGTCGCCAAAAGCCCCCTCACCACGGGCTGTACAGCCCAGTGGAGAGCAGTGGCCAACAGGATGACTCCAAACCTCCAGTTTCACCTCCCAGACAAGCACAAGCCACTAATCAATGGAGTTTTGATGCCAGTGAGTCTCAATCTGGTGAAACTGGTAGTCCTCGCAAAGACAATGTTAATGAAGACATTCCAACCTTTTCAGTCAGCTCCAAGACCAAGTTTCCCCAAAGTGAAACTGACACCATGTATGAGGACATGCAGAAACATTTGATGGATGAAGGTATCATTGTTGCGCATCCAGTACCACCTCAGAACCCAAAGAAGCCCAGGAGCAGGGAACACCGGAAGAGCAAGGGGCGCCATGGCAAGGAGTCAGAAGACATGGCTATGCAAAAGGTTCCATTTACAGACCCTCACTCAGTAGAACCTGTTGATTCCTTTTTAGAACCATTCCCCAAAGAGGTGGGAAGAAAGAGAGCTTCCAAGAAGCGGTGTCCAGAAGCATCTTCTATTCAAAGTACAGGAGAATGCACCAAAGGAGTGAAAAATCCAGCTTTTGATGTAGACACTATGGATGATGATATACAAAGAAATGATGAGAGACGCCAAGCTTCAGATCTAGTACGAAGTAGTACCACTCAGGTAACCACTGAAGGGGAGAAAACCTCCAGTGCTACCTCAAGCAAGAAGCCAGACCATAGGGCCACTGCTGTCTTAGACAATCATGGGGAAGATAACCCTCTTCACAGTTATGGAGATAGGCATCATTTTTCACAGCTGAAACATCGATCATTGCATGCTGCTACTGTGCAAAAGCACAACTTGAGCTCTGAGACATGGAGGAATATCTTCAAGGTGAGTGGATATGTACATACTGTATTTTGGGGATTGAAATGGAGTTTTAGTTGTGAATGTTGGTACATAAGTTAAGACTGATATAAAATGGAGATCTATCTATCTATTTATCTATGTCTTTGTCTTTGTCTCAGTCTGTCTGTCTGCCTATCTCTGAAATAAAGAAATTTACAGAAGACATCCTTTTAAAGGAAAATTCCTAAGATGTATTCTGAATCAATCACCTATCTGTCTGTCTGTCTGTCTGTCTTTCTCTCTGTCCTTAAAGGTATATATTACATACAGTTTTATAGCTATAGAATGCCTAGACTACACTTCGATTGTGTGTGTGTGTGTGTGTGTGTGTGTGTGTGTGTGTGTGTGTGTGTGTGTGTGTGTGTGTGTGCACAAGAGAGAGAGAAAGAAAGAGACAGAGAGAACTCGCAATGTAAATTGAATGTGACCTAAAATTACTCATCCTTGGAGGGGAAAGAATGGTTGTTTCTTTTTGAATATATGTTGGGACATATGTTTCAGTCTGGCTTCTTTGAGTTCTGGTCATTAAAAGTCCCTGGGAAATCAGTAATTTATAATGTAACTGTTAGGGGCAGAAAAAGACTGAGAACCAGATAAACAAACAGAGAATCAGCAGCAAAGATATCATGGAGTCCTACAGTAATATTGTACAATTGCTTCCCACACAGATTTAAAACTTATTCAGTAAAAGGAAACTTCAGTTTTGCAAATAATAAAATAAATGCCAAGCCCTATCATTACCATGTGATAGGAACAGCATGGTGGTCTCTTTCAGTTTCAGTGGGTAACATGGGCTGATTTCTTCTTGGTTGTGCAGTCTTCATCAACAACTACAGAATTTGGAGTGTACTGCTTGCAAGCCTAATTGGACCATGTATACTATGTACACATTCAACTGTTTAACTGTAGTATATAGCCATGTAGCAGTGGCAGTACATTACTAACTATTCCAATCATGCTTAGTTGCTAAAGATGCACCAGGAAGTTGGTGGTTTTCATGTGCAGAACGCTCAGGTCACAAACTACATCATTTAACAGGAGCATAATTGTTGCATAAACAGCATCTGCAGACATGGAACTGTCAATTCATAAATGCTCTGCCTTGACAGTGGATTCTATAATGAGGAAGATGTTAAAATGTAGAGTATTTCACTCTTTAACTTGGGTTAAGTTAATTGTATCTGTGGAGAATGGCACTGGAAGTGTTTAGTTATCTCCATACATGTCTAAGTGCTCTAGCTTCTATGCTTAGCTACATTTTTTTCACAATGTTTTGACATTGGAGATGGTGTTTGCTTGGGTAGTCTGTACCTGTGTCTACTTTATACCCATGGTTTGCATTTACCATTGTCTTCAACTTGTGGAAATGCATAACGGTACCCATGTGTAATAGGTATATGCACTGTTGTGAGTCTGCTGAGTCTGCAAGAAATGAAGAAAGTACCATGGAATTGGCCTAGGTGGCAACATGTCTCTCACTTACCAAAAATAAGAACTTTTACCCCCTTTTCTTAAGCTTTTGATAAACGTTAGTCTCTTCTCAAGACTCCTCGGGTATCCATTTTTGTGGCCAGTTTATATTTTTCAACAAAATCCTGTGAGAATTGTTGTTGTTTTTTTGCTTTTTCAAACTTTGCTTTTATGATTAATGTTCTTCTATCAGTGTGTCAGGAGTTGGGGGGGGGGGGGGGGGGGGGGATGTCTGATGGTGTCAAATGTTGTTCTGTTCTGCATGGTACCTATTGTCCTTGCAGGTTCACTGTTGTTGTCTCTCTTTCACATTCACCACAAGATGTAAGATAGTGGTACAGAATGTGATATTTATCTTAGAGGTTTTGATGGGCTGTAATTTGTTGTGTTGAAAGGGTTGCAATACAGTCTAGAGTTGAATTTCCTGAAAGTTTACAGTAAATCTTTGGTCAGCCCTTTCATGAAGGTAGTTTTTTGGGTACGATTTAAAAAAAAGTAATTGAAGTCTGGTCATTAATAGGAAGAAGCAGATTTACAGTAAAGCTATTCTAATATCTTATGAGCAACATTAGGAGGGACACAACAGATTAAAAATAAAACATAATCTTAATGTCTGCTGAGCAACATTTAAAACGTCACATCTCAAGACACAGTCTTTCTTCCAGATGTAAATATCTTCTTCAGTTGACAGAGAGAGATCTTAAGAAGCCCACATTAAAAAAAAAGGATTTTTGTATGCAAAGATGATTTTATTTCATTAATCAGAAAATCACCTTCAGGCTAATTAAAAAAAGAAAAGATCAAAAGCAATTCATTTTGCGTTTTTACTTTACATGATATATTTTAGTCTTACGATTTTTATTTCCCTCATGTATGTTTGTGTATGTTGGAGCATGCTAGTGCATGTTTTCTGTGTTTGACTTGGCATATAAGTATGTGTATGTGTGTGTGTTTGTGAGTGTAAGTGTGTGTGTGTGTGTGTGAGTGTGTGTGTGTGTGTGTGTGTGTGTGTGTGTGTGTGTGTGTGTGTGTGTGTGTGTGTGCAGAGTCGCACAGCTGATTACATCAGCAGCCACATCAAGCAAAGGGAATGCTGTCGGTATGCTCCGAGCAAGGATTCTGAGAAGTCAGTTGCTTTTTTTCATCTTCCCCGCTTGCAAGTTTTCTTCTTTTATCTGTCTTTCTGCTTTCGTTCTGTATATCTGTCTATTTCTCTGTCTATTTTCTATTTCTTTTTCTTTATCATCTTCTTTGTTTCCATTTCCATCATCATCTGTAATCTTCAACTCTTCAAAAACCTTGTCTTCGTTTCTCTTTTGACATGCTACATTTGTTAAATAATTTTGAAAGGAATTATCTGTATTAGTATGTTTAACCGGCATCTCTTTTATTAATTCAGTTGAAAAATTAAACTAGACTTACGTAGAAAGGTGACGTTTAATTTGAATTATTTAGAGCCTATCGTAAGGAGGGAGGAGTTACGTATCAGCACACGTGCAAGCCAAGAATAATCGATGTTTAGAGCTGCGAGTAGTCACTAGATACTTTGGGAGGGTGAACAAACTTTTCACTAGACTTACCATAGTGGTGACTTTGAACATTCAGAGCCATACAGAGGGAGGGCACGTCACTCCTCCCTCCTTACGATAGGCTCTAAATAATTCAAATTAAAATCACCTTTCTACATAAGTCTAGTTTAATTTTTCAATTATTTATTGCCTCTCTTCAGTCATACGGAGTCATGTGAGGTTTTAGAGCATCTAGTGACTACGCAGCATTTCACAGAATTGTAAGAACAAATTGCAGTTATCAGTTCATGTACGCCAGTTTAATCAGATTCAGTACAGGTGAACATCACCAAAGATAACATATTGAACACAAACTTGGAACATCTTATTTCAGTTACATCACTGTCAACAAATTCTAACTGCAGTGCCTACTGGTTTGCATCCACATGCAATCAAGTGCAGAATATTTGTAAAATACATTCCCCAGAGAGTCTGAAATTTGTCAGGTACAAACTGTACAGTAGTCACGATTTCCTAACAAACTTGTCCAATACTGCCTGTCCAAGATTAGGTTTAGTCAGCACTGCTTTCTTATGAAACTTGGTGAAGGTATTTTCCGCCGACCATCCAGCCGCTTTGAGGATGGTGGCAAGGCTCACTCCTTCACTTGCAGCAGCCGAACAACTCGCAGCACACGTTGTGTGTGCACTGTATGTCTCTGTGTCCACTCCTGCCGCAGCCAGCACTTGTTTGACCCATCGAGAAAATGTGTTTCTGGAAATGGGAGCATGTGCTGTAAAGAGTTCTGGCCCTTTCCTGAGCGCTTCAGTTGTCTTCAAATACAGTTCTATGTGCGTCACTAAGCATAATTTGGTGTTTTGCGAATAAGCTAGAATTTCTGCAGGTTCTGTGTGATTGCCTGACTTAGTGTTTTTGTGTTTACTGGAAAACTGTTAAATACACTACCTTTCATTAACATGCACATCTGTAGTTTTCAGTATATGAAGAGCATGGTCTCTTTGCCCAGTAAGAATTGCCATTAAAGTTACTGTTTTCAAAGTCAGTTATTTCAAGTCCAATGTATCTACATCTGGAAATGAACACGAATAATCCAACACTAGACTAACATCCTAGGTGTGTCTGTACCTTGGCAGTGGAGGTCTTTCCTCAGAAACCCCTTTGACAAGTCTGCAAATTTCTGGTAAATTACCTACAGATACTCCTTTCACCGATGGCAGAAAAAACTGATAATGCACTTCTTGCAGAATTTATAGCACTATAGCTTGCCCCTGCTGAAAACATGGAAGCTAAAAAATTTGCAACCTGTGGCAGTGTTGATGATCTCACTGCCCTGTCATTTTTTGAAGCATATTTTATTGACCTACAAATGTATGTGTTGTATGACGTGCTCATGAGAAGATCTGCAGCACCAGGGGAGAATCCTTCCTGTTCAAACGTGCTCCTGATACACTGCATGCCAGAAGTTGTAGCTTTGGCAGCAGGTGGAGAGTGTGGTCCGGGTGGCTTGGCAGTGTGAGCAAGGCAGGTGTGGAAGGTAGACAGAATGGTTCCTGGGTCAGCATTTTCTGTGCAACCAGCCACCAGACCTGGGTGGGCCACAAGGGGAGAATGAGCAGGCCTGTCGCTCTCTCCTTCCATATCTTCTGTAAAACACTGGGCAGCAGGCTGAAAGGAGGAAAAGCATGCCATTGTAGTTTTCCCCAACTTAGGGAGAAATCATCGATTGTGTGTGCCTCTGGGTCAGTTCTATAAGAGACATAACAGTGATGCTGTTTGTTTATTCTGGAAGTAAATAAATCAGTTTAAGGGAAATCTGCAACTTGCTGACCGCATCTGTCAACACAGTACTGTCCAGTTTCCACTCTGCATCCACATTAATTTTCCTTGATTCTTCATCTGCAGCCGTATTGTCTTTCCCAGGTATGTGGTATGCACTCAACCATACATTTCTGTCAACAAAGTACTGTCCAATTTCCAATCTGCATCCACATTAATTTTCCTTGATTCTTCATCGCAGCCGTATTGTCTTTCCCTGGTATGTGGTATGCACTTAGCCATACATTTCTGTCCACAGCCCACTGCCAGATAGTGGCTGTCATCTTGTTACAGCTGTCAGAGTGGCTTGTGCCCATGGTGTTAATACAGGCTACTGTTGTAGAATTATCAGTCAGCAGGCGCACATGTTTTACATCAAGATTTGCCTGGAAGCACTTAAGTGAGAAATAAACTGCCGTAAGTTCAAGGTAATTAATGTGGAAGCAAGCTTCATCTGGTAGCCACAATCCTCCAGAGCTCTGTGTCTTACATGCACATCCCCATCCTGTCATACTGGCATCTGATGTGACAGTAACATCAAAATCTGGATGTGTGATGTCATTGTAAGCAGTATCTACATTACTTATCCACCATTTAAGTTCTTCTTTAGATTGTGGAGTCAGTGTGGTATATCCATCAAAATTTCCCTTTGCCCCTTTTGTTTCCTTCAAAGTGACAATAATGCAGGGGCCCAAATTTCACTGCAGGAAAACTTGCCACCATTTTCCCAATAACCTTGGCTAGTTCTCTGATAGTTTGTTGGCTTTCAGTAGCTGGACATAATGTTTCAGATTGTCTTTCCTTTCAGGTGTCAAAGTAACTGTCATTGTTCTGGAATCAATAATCACCCCTAGATACTGAATAACCTGGGTTGGTTTAAGAGCTGATTTCTCTTGGTGTACAATGAAGCCGAGTGAACGAAAAAGCTGCACTGTGGCTTGGATATTCTCTATGCATTCTGCTTCTGATTCTGCAAGGAGACGAGAATCATTCAGCAAGTTGGTGGAAACATGATTTTCTTGTCTCAGCTTGGCAAAGACAGGTTTCAACATTTTGGTAATCAGTGAACAATTCTCTAATATAAAATGACCTTGCACTGCACTCACTTCACTCAACCTGCATGCATGTATCCCAAGGTCTTTGATGACGTTAGCATTGTATGTTTAAAAGAATACCAAACATTAAAGATAAACAATACAACACACAGAGTTAAATAAACGTATAGTAAACATACAACATACATAAGACAAATAGCTTTAAGGTCTTAAAAGTGATCACACAGAGCAGGAATTAAAACATTTTAAGAATATTGTTTCAAAGAAGTTACCAGGCATTCAATTATATTATATTATTATTTCATCCTTTTTTATGGGAATGGTTGCAGTTTCTCCAAACTGCACACCATGCACTGCCTTTACTGTTCACCATCGTTCTCTAACAGGGAAAACTGTATGCCTGGAAGGGGGAGGTGGTGTGTGCACCAACTGCGCTGCATGCTGCGCTGCCTCACATAGCGACAGAGTGAACATTCTCCCCTTCTACTTTTTCTGTTGTAACTCGTGTGGCTGGCCCAGCCACCTCTGTACCGATATCACTGCCTGCTGTTTCTCTGCCCTAAAAAATGGTTGTTGCTTCTGTACTGCTGGTTTGTAGATATTCTATATTTGTTTTCCCCCCAGCAACAAGAGTAGTGCCCAACCTGTCCATTTCTTTAGTTTCTTTGAGCGAAGCAGCCAAGTTGTCACCAAACAACCATTTTGTGACTGGCACAGAATCATTGCAAATGCCAGTGATAGAGGGGTGCAAGTGGCTTGTCTGTGTCTGAGTGATAGCTGATGTGATGCATGACCTGAGAGAGCAAGGCTGTCTGTATTCTTTTCGATGGCTGTTTTCATTTTCAAGTCTGTGAGTCAGTGTTGCGTTGTGCCCAGAGTATTGTTTGTGTGCTGTCTGTCAAGGCTATAGCTGCTTTTGTCAGTGCTTTTTGCACATGCGAGCTTTTGATGTCAGCTCTTCTGGCCTCTGCTGGAAGACTTTTCCAGATTTCAGGGTTGACTCGCAGCACTATTAGTGCTTCACAGTTTTCTGGCCTTTGATACTTACCAAGCCTGTCTTTCAGTTTGTCCTCTGACAGTCCAGACTGGAAGCATTTGTTGATGATTTGTGCTAGGGAGGAGGTGACTTGTGGTGTTGTCTCCTCACCATCATCAAGATCTTTGTCAGTTACCCCAAGCAAATCTTCGTCAGAACCGGCTGCTGAGAGTGTGTCATCTATTACCTCCCCTTCAGATTCCAACTCGGACATTGTGCTTTTTGTGAGCAACTTTTTCCCCCTGTCCCAGTTTTCAGATTCATACTTTTCTCACTCATCAGAATCTGAACTGTCTGGTGACAAAGCTCGCTTCGCTTTCTTTTACCGTTTGGTTTTTGTACACCCAAATGGCTTTGACCAGCGATTCTATGCAGCATGGCTTCAAGTCTATCTAACCGGCCAAACATTTTAGCATCCTGTGACTGCAGATCCACGAACCTCTTTCTGCTCAGGGCTGTATTCTGCCATTGCGTCAGTCTCTGCTGACTTTCAGTGTTCAGTCTCTGCTGATATTTTGTCAGTCTTTTGCTGAATACACAAGGGGATGGGATTTACCAGTCTCTGCTGATAGTGCCTAAGTTGTAGAGTGTAAATTAGGGCAATTTGGGGCTTACTGGTGTGTGAGCTTCTGTGATAAAAATAGGCCTAAGCCTATCGGGTACTGGGCCCACGCATGCACATGCATGATGGTGGCCACGTAGCAGGCAGGAAATGAGTGAGGGTGAAAAAATGATTTTGTAGTCACCCCTCAAACAAGGGTATTGCATGTTCAAATAAACAAAAATATACACATGTAAGAACTTCACTGATTGTTATTATCTACTGTTTGTAGATTTTATAATGATTGTGTATGAAATCTTTAATAATTTCATTGTGTGTTGAATCCACTGTCCTATCCTTGGCTTGCCTGGGTGCCAACTGACTATTCTTGGCTGGTGCGCTCGCTAATACTCACGTCACTCCGTATGACTGAAGAGAGTGATAAATAATCTACATACATTTTAAAATTTTGGTATGCTAGTATGTTTTCCTCCTCCTACCTTACCCCCTCTTCCTTCCATCCCCACCTCATCCCCCTGCCTCCAAACACCCTCCCCACTCTGATGCATTTTCAGAAGAAAGATTTTATGATGATTGCTCCATTAATTGAGGGAGAAATATGACACTGAACTGGAGAAGCAGAAAAAGAGCTGAAATGTCAAAAACAAGTTATCACAATCTTAAAGATTGTTTTTACTCAAAACATTTTGACACCTTGTGCTGAGAAGTTAAGTTAAAAGTGGGGTAACCTTAACTCAAGTCTTGACTTGGGTTTGTGCCTCCCTCCCTTCCCCTCACTGTGGTGATGATGATGATGAGTTATTATCCTTGTCACCACTGATATTATTTGTCATGTTTGTTGGTGACTAACATTATCCTACACAACGGACAAACAACACAAACTCCTGGAATATAACTGGATGGATTCTCAGGGTTTTTTCTACAATGAACCAACTAAGGATGGGGGAGATTTCTCTGTCAGCACTGGCCTCAAGCCTGAGTCTTTGTCTCTCTGTCCTAGGCGGGAACCTGCCCCTTTTCTTGGTGGGTCTTATACATGACATCATTGGTTGCATCTTAGGATGGACATAGGCACATGATGGACTTAAGATTCATAACATCTCCACTCCCCTTAGGAAAAAGGATTACTTTACACCGAGAAACGAAACCAAATTGCTAGACTTAATCAAATGTAGATAGCATTGTCTTACAAAACCAAAACAGTCAATGCTTTCAAATGGATAAAAGTTGGTCACTTCACAGATCCAGTTTCCTTGGAGGCTTCTGAACTCTGGTCAGGTACTGTTGTTCATGCCTGGTCTGCACTGGTATTACACCTGGTAAAGCTGTTGATGGTACTGGATCTGGTGACTGCTTCATGGGAGTACAGGGTACCATCATCTGCTTGCTGTTTGAATCTTTGGGCACAAGTGGCAATATCTCTGAGTATGGACGAAGGGAGTGTGCAGGATGGGGTGGTTAGGATGGGCCATTGCCACCTGTATGTTGACCACAGCATAATTGTTCAGTAGACCATCCTCTGGTGCAGGGATGTCAGTGTGTACATGGCAGGATTTATCAGCCAGCTGTACAATGTATACTACAGGACCAAGGCGTTGAACTATGGTGCCTTTTGCCCACTTCTCAGGACCTCAGAACTGCCATAGAGCAACAATATCCCCAGGCTGAAATGTACACTGTTTTGGTGCCTTGATCATGCTGCTGCTGCTGTAGCTTGCTTTTCATGGTTGACTCTAGGTCTGGTTTCAGGATGGTCAATCATGTGAGTAGTTGTCACTTTAGAAATAGATCATGAACCCAGAGAGATCCCACAATTCCTTGAGAACCCGACATGGAAGGAGGATAGTCGACCCCTCATACAGTGCAGCATCCCTGGCGTTGGCAAAAAAGACTTGCAAAGCAGTGCTGAGAAGAAGTCCAACACCATGGAACACATCAACAACTGCTATCCCCAAGACAGCTGGACCCATGTATATACAGACGGATCTGCTGAACAGGCAGTGAGGAACAGTGGTGCCAGAATCTACATCAAGTATCCAGGAGGGAGAGAAGAAAGGATCTCACTCGCAACCGGCCTTTACTCCACCAACTTCAAGGCCGAGGCAGTTGCCATACAAACAAGAGCAGCCATATCGAGCACAGCCCTCATACCTCCAGCAACGTCGTCTTTCTTTCAGACGCTATGTCTGTCTTGCAGGCCCTACAGACTGCCAGAGACAAAGAACTGAATGACATATCCACTGCCCTTATCTCCCTATGCAGAGCTGGCACAGTCGTTCTGCAGTGGATCCCTTCCCACTGCAACGTACTTGGCAATGAGGTTGCAGGCACTGTGGCTAAAGAGGGAACAACAAAGAAACGGGAAGACAGGTCCACAACCCTCAAGGAAGCCAAGACAATCATCAAAGCCAGACAGCAGAGCAAGTGGTTGCAGGAGCATCCACGTTTCAATAGACATGACCCGTACCACCTACTAACAAGATCAGAGCAGGTGGCCATCTTCAGGCTGCGGACAGGCCACAACCGTCTGAACTATCACCTATTTACCAAGTTCAGGATCGATCAGTCAGACCAGTGCCCATGCCAGACTGGCAGTATGACAACAGCACATCTACAGCAGGATTGCCCATTGCATGAACCTCCGAGACAACAGATATGGATGGAGCAAACATCAGTGGAGAGGAAGCTCTATGGTGCCCTTGGGGACCTACAGTGCATGGCAGCATTTGTCAGGGGAGCTGGCATTCCCATCTAGAGTGTTTGAGAGAAGAAGAAGAAGAAATAATTGAACTGGGCTCACACCAGTGGTTGTGTGAGGCATGGACCTGTAGATCATTAAAAAGTTTGCCAGCTAGTGCTCCTTAGTCAAACGCTGGTTGGTATTTTTCAAACTTGTTTTCAATACCTGTACCAGCCTTTCTGCTACTCCATTAGTGGCAGGATGGTAGGGAGCAGTTCCATGAAATCTGTGAACATAGTGGAGGTGAACTGGGGTCTGTTGTCTCTCACCACCTCTTCTAGCAGTCCATATGAAGCAAACAGCTGTCTCAGGATGTTGATTGTTCTTTCTGTTGTTGTTGACTTTGTTCTTAAGACCTCTGGCCATTTAATGTGAGCATTGGTGAGGACAAAGTAGTTGTCTCCTTCAAACTCTGCAAAGTCGATACAGAGTCTGTGCCAGGATCTAGTTGGCCATGACCTTGTGTGAAGGGAAGCATTAGGTGGTGTTTTGCTGACATAAAGACAATCATGGCAGCTCTTCACTCTGTCTTCAATATCCTGATCAGTTCCTGGCCACCAGACATGACTGCATGCCAGGGCCTTCATCCGATAGATCCCTGGATGTTGCTCATGGAGTTCGATCAGTACTCCATCTTGCAGTGGTTGTGGAACAATGACTTGCAACCCCCACAACAACACTCCCTCTTTCACACTCAGTTTATGGTGTCTGCTAAAAAATGGCCTTAGATGATACATGACTTGGCCATCCATTCAGTCAGTGACAGAACCTTTGCCAAGACTGGATCCTTGCAGGTTAGGTTGGTAACTTCTCATGTATGGTGGTGTGAAAAATTACGTCTTCAGCTGCAGTCTTGTCACAGTTCTCCAAGGGAAGTCTGGAAAGCATGTCTGCATTGGCATATTCATCTGTTGATCTGAATGCCAGCTCATAATTGTATGTAGCCAGAATCAGTGCCCAATGTTGCATGCGTGCAACTGCCAAGGTTGGAACTCCCTTTTTCAATTCAAGTATGGCCAGTAATGGCTTGTGGTCAGTCACCAGGGTAAACTGTCTGCCATACAGATACTTGTGATTTTTTTTTACACCAAAAACAAGCGTTAAAGCTTCCTTTTTAATTTGGGCATAATTTCTTTGAGCCTTGTTGAGAGTTCTGGATGCATAAGTAATTGGGCGATGACTTCCATCAGGAATTTCATGACTAATGGCCACTCCAAGTCAACCGGAATGAAAGGTTTACATCATAGTGTGTCAGAACTCTGACTGACATCAGTTGAGTCTTCACTTTCTCAAGACATTCTGGCAGTCTGAAGTCCACGCCTATGGCATCTGATCCTTCAGCAGATCATTGTGCCAGTTCTGCAGACAGATTTGGCAGGAACCTGGCATAGTACTGAACCATGCCGAAAAAGGAACATAGCTCCTTGATGTCGGTTGGTGTAAGCACATCTGAGATTGCCTTGACTTTATCTGCCAGTGGTTGTAGCCCTTCTGCTGCAATGACATTGTCCAAGGTATTGTACCCTGTCTTTTGAGGAACTCATACTTGTCTCTCTCCAGTCTCAGTCCATGTTCCTTTAGTCTTTCCAGCACTGGATCTAGTCTGATCAAATGTTCTCCTTCAGTTAATCCAGTGACCTCAATGTCATTTTGGTACACCACTTCTTCCTCAATGCCTTGAACAATTTGCTCCATGTTCTGCTGAAATATGGCAGGCGCTGAAGAAATTCCAAATGGAAGACGACAATATTGATACAGTCCCTTGTGAGTGTTGATGGTCAACAGAGGCTCAGACTGTTCTTCTACTTCCATCTGGTGATAGGCCTGCTTGAGATCTAGTTTGGAAAAGAATTTTCCTCCAGCCAGTTTAGCAAAAAGATAAGTGGGCTTGGGAAGTGGATACTGATCAACTTTCAACATGTTGGATTAATGTTACTTTCTAGTCTCCACAGATTCTAACCTTGCCATTGTTCTTGGGGGCTACAGCTATTGGAGATGCCCATGCACTGTGCATGACTTTCTTTGGAACACCTTCTTTCTCCAATCTTTCCAGTTCCTCTTCCACCTTGGGGCGAATTGCATATGGGACAGGTCTTGCCCTGCAGAACTTGGGTTTGTTCTGCCCTCCTTTCAGTTGGAGTGTGGCTTTGATCTTCTTCATAGTGCCTAACTCCTCTCAGAAGACTTCTTCATGCCTGTTCATGACTGCATCTAGTGTCAATGATGACAGCCTGTTGACTTGGCAAATGGCTTGCCAGTACCGTCCATTCTTACTGCTGACAAACAAGAGTACAGGTCTGCTTTCTGTTGGTTATGCTCAACTACAGCATCTATAGCACCCTTCAAAGGTAGCTGCGCACCTGAGTCAGTAGTAAGCTTTACAGATGTTCTCTTAAGTGGCTTCTGGCTGAATTTTTCATAGGAGGTGTCTTTCCGTATGATGCGTTTGGCTGATCCTTTATCTATCTCAAAGGTTAGACTCTCATTGTCCACTTTCATGGTGTTGTCCATGGTTTCTTCTCATTCTGAGAGTGATGAAACCTGTCTAGTTGACTGTCTTCTTGTTCTTCATCCTTCCCTTTCTCAATAACTTGCTCCTGTTCCAAGAAGTGATTTTGATTTATGGGAGAGCTTCTGCACATACTGCGCAAATGGCCTTTCTTATGGCAGGCATGGCGCTCATATGTCTTGAACTTGCATGTAGATGCATCATGCTGCTGTCCACATCTGTAACATTTTTTAGTGCCTGTGATTGTGCCCAGCACATTCCTCCTGCTGTCAAGTATGCGAGGTGCTTTCCACTGTCCCACACTTCCAGTCTGCCATTTCAGCAGCTGGCATATTACACTGTTGCCTACATTGACTCTGTGCATTCCACTGCTGAGAAAGTTGCGTGAAATAATTTCACGTACGTGGGCGACTTCAACTGCTTTGGTGAATGATAAGGTTCTTTCACTTCTAAGTTTTCTCTGAATGTCCAAGTCTTTCAATTCTATTACAAACATGTCTCTGAGGGCTTCATTTAGGAAGGTCCTGAACTCACTCTATGAGGCTAATATTTTCAATTCTGCCACAAAATCTGTGATTGGCTCTTCGTCTCTTTGCTTCCTAGCATAAAACTTTGCTCTCCTACAAATGACTGTCTCGTTTGGTTGAATGTGCTCTTTCAAAACTGTCTCTATTTCATCAAGAGTTTTGCTTGTGGGGAGTGTTGATGTTAGCAGTAATTTAAGCAGTTTGTAGGTCTTCTGTCTAGCAACACTAATGAATGTGTCAGCTCTTGCTGCTTCACGTACATTGTTTGGTCAGAAAGTGATACTAAACTTCAAAGTATGAAACTACATCACACGACGTGACGTCAAATTCCTTAAGTTTCCCAAGATAAGACATGTTGCCAAACGTAAAAATAAGATGTATGAATGAAGATAAGTGATTGTTCATTCATTTTCGTTGTCCTGAGTGTTTTGTCTTGCCTGCAGAAGACCTAAGAGGTTGAAACGCATTGCGTTTTGTCTTGTGATTCATTTGTCTACGTTTTCTTGGCGATTCGCTATGAATTACATTCAAAATTTGTAAAAATAAGGCTAAAATGATGTTAATGCAAACACAGTCAGCGCAGTCTCAGGACACACAAAGAGCAGAAAGAAAAACAATGGTTTGATCTGACCTGATTGTTGCGAATTCCCAGTCCAGGATTTCACAATAAAAGAAAAAAAATGTAATACTGAATAACAATAGCTCACACATCAAAGTCACAGATCTGGTACAGTTTTCCAGTAGGGTAAATATCTGTGGAGCACTTGTATGATTCAGGAACTTCTGATTTCTTGTAAGCGTCTTTGGATACAGTTTCGTCCTGGTGTACTTGCTTTTGTTTTTCTTGTTGTCACAGGGAGAACAGTCCAATCATTGCAACACAAGAACTATTCACGCATCTTCGTCATCAATTCTGTCATGTTTGTGGGTGACTAACATTACCCTACACTACTGACATATAACACAAACTCTTGGAATACAACTGGATAGATTCGCAGCACTGGCCTCAAGCCGGAGTCCTTGTCTCTCTGTCCTAGGTGGGAACTACCCCTTTTCTTGGCAGGGCTTATACATGACATCATCGGTTACATCTTAGGATGGACATAGGCACATGATGAACTTAAGATTCATAACACTATTATTGTTGTATTATTGATGCTATGTGGTGATGGTGTTGCTATTACTCTTCATTTTCCAATGTGATTTTTGTTTGTTTGCTTGTTTACTGTTCTGCCTCGTATGTTCTTTTCCATCATCATTGTTATCATCATTGTTATATTTACTGTGGTTGTTGATGGTACATTCTTGCAGTGAAATAAAATGTGGTTTGTTACAGCACTGACTGTCAGTGTGGGCAGGACATCGAGTGGCACAAGAGAAAGGGACTGCCCATAGACATGAACTGTGAACGATTCAGCACCAGACGGATTCCCTGCAACTCTTTTGGAGAGATTCACTTTGTGGGCTTTGGCTCCCAGTCTCATAACTCTCCGGTATGTATAGCACTGAATATGTGTGTGTGCGTGTGTGTGTGTGTGTGTGTGTGTGTGTGTGTGTGTGTGTGTGTGTGTGTGTGTTGTGTTTGTGTGTGTGTGTGAGAGTATGCCTACCTGTACACTCATATACATGTGTGTGTGTGTGTGTGGAGGTGACCACACTGAGATTGCCTGTATTTTGTTGATATTTGAATTTGCGTGTATGTTCCATATGATTAATTGCTTTAAGATCTGAAAGGATGACTATTCTTGAATAAATGTTATTGTGCTGTGCATGTGTCAGGTAAGGGCATATGGAGAAGCTTGTGATTCCCTTGTGTGTTTATTTTTATTAGGTTGGTTTTGGTGATTGCTTATTCTTTCACTTCTGTTTGTGCCATTGTTTAAACATAGAAACAAAAATTACTCTGTGTATTTATTATTTGTTAACTGTTAAAGAAGGGGATGCAGACTTCCTTACACATAGGCAAAATACATGAGTTGAGGAAGTTAATTTCTTGTGCCAAATGGTATTACCACAATATTGAGTACTGCCATACAATGGTAATGGAGATGTTTTGATTGTTTTTCATGACTGACTTTTCCTGTCTGCTTTGGGGTATCTCTATTTAGGACCTTTGTAAGATGCTTTTACATGAATATAAGGTTTAAGTGATGTGGAAAACATATTTCGCTTTCTTTTTTTCATCATGTTAGTGTTGATTTTGAGGCTGTGGATAGTTACATACAAAAAGAACAGCTCCAAACTTCCTGTGGAAGCTGTGAACCAACTTTAGTGACAACCAGTTGAGAGATGAGTTTGACAATTGTGCTGCTGATTGAATAATCACTTTGGGGCAGATATTTGTTGTTTAGATCTAAGTGGTTGCAAGTTCTGTTCATCCCTAACTAACCTGATCAGGTTACTAGTATCTGGCATCATCCAAGAGATCCATCATACAAAATGTTTTCCTTCTCACTGTTATTAAGAATGAAGTCACAAAATAAAATCATTTGCTTGAAATGAAAATTTCTTCCAATTTACCCTAGAGATGATGCAAATATAGCATTTTAAAGCTCCAATTCTGTTGTTATAGTTTGTTTCAACAATCATGCTGACTTTCAAATATTTTCATTCTGGGTAACTCTGTTAGTCAGCAAATATTCTTTTATGAAGAAAGCTTTTAGAATGTAATCACTGTTGCTCCTCCAGGATACATTTTCTGCCATTTTGCATTATAGCTTTGGCCTTTTTGTTTCCCAGTGAAAGATACAGGATAAATGAATGCTGAAAGTGCAGTAGCTGAAGACCCACAGAAAGTACACACTGTCGGTGTTTACACTCATGCCTGTGTTTGTTCTTATCTTACACCAAATACTGTCAAAAGATGAGATGGTGCCCCTCCCCATCCCCACCCCCCACCTCTCTCCATTCTGCCCCCCACCCTCGACCCAAATTACTATTAGCATATGAAGTTACGCACATATTCAAAATAGTGCACTCTGTTGATTTTTTTTTACATAGTAAGCAAGTTTGCTGGGAGGCAAAGTGTGACAAGTATGTCATAAGGCACATTAAACAAGAAAAAGTAGTGCACAATACACATGTATGCACAATTTTGTAGTGGAGGAAAACAAGTGCAGGCTAACAATTCCTCTGCCGTTACATTAATGACTTAGCAAAGATTTTAAAAAAAAGAAAAAGGAGGGGGGGGGGGGGGGGGGGGGGGGGGGGAGGGTGGGGTGAAAGAAAGAAAATAAGAATGAAGAATGAGGGAAATATATTATAAATATAGAATCCTTCAATAACAGCGTATGGGGACCATTGTAATCCATCTTGATGACAGAACCATTCATATTGCCTGCTCCAAGGCCTTTTGTCCTCTGGATCAGACTCATCAGGGAGGCATGGCTGATTGTGTCTGTGCTCCCTTGGCATCAAATGTAGACATGCCACAGTCAATGATTGTGTAGTATTCTCACCACCAAGGGTAAGAAAAACAGATTCCAACAGCAACCCAAAGCAACCTGTGAAGGGTAGGAAAGTGAAACAAAGAGAAAGTGCGGTTAGGAAATAAGTTGCTGGAAAAAAAAGATCATAATGTAAATGATACAGAATGTAAGGGAAAATCTTTGAGCCTATGCCTACAAAGATATGTATATATATATCCTAGGCAAGTGCCAGCTGATTGATTGATACACAGTAAACAGCAGAATTTACCTCCTATTCCTGACCGTTCATATTTTACTCATTCATACCTTTTAAAGAGTGAAGAAGCTCCGTGGTGCATTCCATGTCATGTACCACTCACAATGAAACATTCTTATAGAGTGTTGGGACTTATGTGAGACGTGAACATTTTACAGCAGATTCCATGAAAACCTTGTTCAGAGATGTTCCACCTGACGTGATCTTTGAATTTTTTTTAAGAGATTAATGTTTTTCATCTGATCTGAGATTTTACAGTGGAAAGATTTTTAACAAAATTTCAGGTGTGTTTTTAAGAAGATGTATTTTGTAGGGTTGTGTGGATGAATGACTTCTGAGTTGACTTCAGCGCAGTGACAGCCCTGATATGGCCCTTTGCGGTTGGCTGGGCTATAAGCAACATTACCTTACCTTACCTTTGCCCCATATTTGTGTTTTATATTTCAGTACATGCGGGTGGACAGTGCGTGTGACATGGACAAAGTACTGACAGTGCTGATTGACTGTTGGAAACTGCCACACCCCAGAATGATCATCTCTGTCACTGGAGGTGCCAAACGCTTCAAATTGCGACCCCGCCTCAAGAACATCCTCAAGCAGGGGCTGGTGAATGCAGCAGTCAGCACTGGTAAACATTGCAGATGTTACAAGGGGCTTGACCTAGGATGATTTCAGTGTCTTTGAGTCCTCTTAGTTGATCTGATGGACTGTGTCTATGTGTATTACATTGTACGTGCCACACTCTCTTGTCACACCAGTCGGTGTTGTCAATATTCCCCAGTATTGCTTTGAAGGTTGAGAGCGAGATGACTGCATGTAGAGATGTTTTTGATTACTTCACCATACAGGTAGTCATGCTATTTCAGTGAGATTAATCTCTTTTTAGGAAACAGAGATTTCTTATGTTGGGAGCTTACCATAGCTGAAGGCAGTGCCACACAGAGCTGCATTGCCGACAGTTTTTAACACTGACCCCTTGTCTAGTTTGTATTCAATATAGACAAAAGCTTTGACCTAAGCTGAGTTTGTTAGCATGAACTTATAAGTGCTCATCTAATAGAGAAAGTGTTGCCTATTTGCTTGTCTGAACTCTTTATTGTTTTCTCTAACAGAAAATTTTCCAATGATTTTTTTTTTCTGCTTTAGCAGAACTGTGCTTACCTTGTTGGATAAGATTGGACAAGAAAGATGGCAAAATAGAATGAAGCAGCCATAGATTGTTATGGGAATTTTAGGAATAACCAATAATACAGGAAAATTTAGAAAGAGAGGGGGTTAGTTACCGCCAAGGACACAGACAGAGTACAGGACTAGACACAATACATTTCGACCTCTTGGGTCTTCTTCAGGCGAAAAAAATAACATTTAGCATAATGGCTACCAGACTAAGCAGGTCACTCAGTTAAAGAAGGCTACTCACTGTGTGCATGGCCCCGGTTAAGGGTGGGGTTCCTGGCGGCGATATGGACTGCCTCCTTTACTCCCCTGTGGAACCATCTTGCTTCTCTGTCGAGCACTTGCACGTTGTCCTTTTCAAACTGATGTTGGGTGTGGGTCAGATGTTCACCCACTGGAGAGGACTCACGTTTGTGTTCCTTTAGTCTCTTGTGCAGGTTGCGCTCAGTTTCACAAATGTAACTATAGTCACAGTCCTGGCAGTCTATCTTGTATATCACCCCTGATTTGTCCAGTTTGTCTGTTTTGTCCTTGGCAACCGCCAACCGCTCTCCAACAAATCCAGCAAAGTTGAATTCTACATTAAAAAAATGTAAAAAAGACATCAGGCAAATCAAATCCAAACCTGTCTGACATTGTAACCTTACACAAGATCAACAGAAAACCCTGAAATCATTAAGAGAATCACAGGACATAGTCATCAAGCCAGCAAACAAGGGTGGTGCAGTTGTGGTCTGGGACAAACAACTGTACTTAACAGAAGCTCAAAAACAACTGTCAGACACAAATTTCTACACACCACTCACATCACCCCTCCCACAATACCAAAAACTCATCGCAAACTCAATCAAAGAAGAAATCAAACTCAACAACCTACCGACCACAGCCAAACTCCTGATCATGACAGACACTAAACAGCCCACCTTCTACCTGCTTCCCAAAATACATAAAACAAATACACCTGGCAGACCCATTGTCTCTGCTTGCAGCTGCCCCATAGAACACATTTCACAGTACTTAGACTTTCCCCTTCAACCCATAGTACAGAGCCTCCCCACATACCTCAAATACACAACCCACATGCTCAACATGGTCAGTTCATGCAACACAGACCCCACTTTTCAATCTAGCCTCCTCTTCACACTTGACGTGGTGTCACTCTCCACCTCTATCCCCCTCGCCGATGGACTGAAAGCCCTCCCATTCTTCCTCGACAAACGGCTCCCCAACCAACAACACTTTCCCACCACTACACCGGTCAGACTTGCAGAATTAGTCCTCACCCTCAACACCTTTCAATTCAACAATCACACATTCTCACAAATTAGTGTTGGTATTGGCGCCAAAATGGGACCATCCTATGCCTGCCTCTTCATGGGACACTTGGAACACCGCCCGCTAACCACATACACAGGCCCCACACCAGAATTATACAAATGGTACATTGATGATGGACTGGGAGCCACATCCATGCCCAAACAAGATCTCCTCAACTTCCTCAACTTTGCCCAGACCTTCCATCCATCCATCCAACTAACCTACACCATTTCACAGTCAGTTAACTTCCTAGACATCACCATCTCCCACGAAGATGGCCTACTCAAAACTCCCATTTTCTACAAACCCACTGATGCACATGCATACCTAGACTACACATCCTCCCACCACCCATACACTAAAGACAGCATTCCATACTCACAATTTCTCCGTCTTCGCAGACTTTGCTCCAGCGAAGAAGACTTCACTATACAAGCAGCCAAAATGTCAGAATTTTTCACAAACCGTGGATACCCCAGTTCTGTCATCAACGAAGCTCTCGGCCTCACCACAGCCATATCCAGAACATCTGCTTTGGAAACCCAGCAATCAAAGGAGACAGACAGGCACACTGCCTACCTCCTCTTCCACCCACACACCCACCCCATCTGCAGGATTCTCAAATCCAATTGGCACATTGTACAAAACCACAAACCAGCCTTCCATACTAGATCCATGATCACGTTCAAACGTGATAAAAACCTAAAAGATCTTCTCATGCGATCCAAATTAAACAGAATCTCCACACCTACACCACCAGGTACTCACCCCTTTTCGAAACCTAATTGCAAAATCTGCCCCCTCACCACACCAGACACCATCCTACAGGGCCCCAAAGACTCCTTCACTGTTAAACGTACATTCTCCTGCCAGAGCCGCAACATTGTATACACTATCCACTATGCCAGCTGTGTGGCAAGATCTATATAGGTGAAACATCCCGCACACTTAAGACACACATCTCTGAACACCTGGCTTACATCCGCCACCACTGACCCAAACCCGTTGCCCTACACTTACTTCAACCACCCCCAACACAACATCAACCATGTGAAAGTCTTGGCACTCTGGCAATCACAGAGTGACAGCTTTGAACACACATCACGAGAGACCCATCTCATTGCCAAACTTGGTATGCTACAGCCCCAAGGCATCAACATCCAACAGTAACACAAATATACATACCCACCACTTCCACATCAGTTGGCAATATCTTCACCAACACACACACATACATATACACATACACACACACCATACCATAGTCCCCACTACCCACTTCATAGAGAAGTTACAGCCACCCTCCATTTAATTTATTTTATTAAAAAAATTTCTTTTTTGCGGTCCCAACCTCTGCGCCACCTCAGAGGCAGTGCACCCACGCCACTCATTCCGACACCCTGTCCACAGCCACAGCCCGGTCGGCCCCACCGCAGCCCGGCACCGGCAATCCACAGGGAGCAGTCAATGTCAAGTCGTCAAGAGGCAACCCACCGGAGGAGACACTGCGCTGCTGCCGAGTCACTTCGGTGGTGTTCAGTGACACCTGTTCTGATCTAACATACGCAGGACACCACCTACTAAGCCCCTACTGACGACAATAATTGCTTAGTCGCAGAGCTGGCGTGAGTGAGCTCTATCTCAGGAGGGCGCCACCACGTCCGTCCAACGACAGCCCCCATGGACTCACCGATACCGGTGACCCCGACGGAACCAAACCAGGGCCACAGACATGGAGAGACATCGAAATTGAGGTCACCATGAGAGCAGGGCATGAAGGGCCATAGAATTTGAGACTTTTTGTTTTTTTAATGCTGATCGATGAGAATGAGGATGATTAAGATGATGCTATGGATTTCCATTTTGGTCTGAGACTACATGACAAGGCTGTACTCTATGCTTCCTTTCGTATTATATCTGGGCGTCAACCAGGCCCGAAAGATACAGGCACCTGCAGTGTTGGTCAGGAAATTTGAGCAACACTCTCAGAAACGCATCCATTAAGTGGATGAAACTCGACTGTGTGGTCCCAGTCTTCCTAACTGAGTCGGCAGCTAACTCAACTCTGGGTAGGAGCCAGTCGGGGCAGAAAAACCCACATGACTCTGATGGGATTCGAACCCACGATCTCCCAGCCAGGAGTCTGCGACGCTAACCACTTCACCACGGCGGCTGGTCCTCCATTTATTTTTTTTATTCTTATTTAGTTTTTTTTTATTTGTTTATTCATTTAACGATTATCATTATTTTATATATATATATATATATAAATATACATATATTTTTTAATATGTATATCTATATATATGTATACTTTTAAAACATTTTTTTACCCCTACATCTGATTTTATTAGCATTACCCACACCCCCACATACAACTACCCTCCCATAACTACAATCATCACCATCACCATTCATTAAAGTCGTTTATTTAGTTGTTTATTGATTGAATGATTTTTTTTTTTGTGCCCTACTAAGCACTATTATCAATCCATCATAATCACTACCATCACTAATATATCATACTAATCTACAAAACAAAGCTACAAACCCCATTGTTTCACACCCCCTCCCTCTTTTTTTCCCCCTGCCCCCTCCCCACCCCCCCACCCCCCCACCCCCTCACTATTTCCTCTCCCATGATCCCCTCCTGGGTGGCCTCGTTTCTGTCCAGTGGCCATTTTGATCGTGAGGCGAACAGGAGAAGGTAAGTGGTTTCTCGTTCTTCGTTTTCACTGTCCTAAATGTTATTTGTTTTCCCCTGAAGAAGACCCAAGAGGTCGAAATGCATTGTGTCTAGTCCTGTACTCTGTCTGTGTCCTTGGCGGTAACTAACCCCCTCTCTTTCTAACTTTTGCTTCATTTTCTGCCCTCAGTCACTCCATTTTGAAACTCAGTAATATAGGGATAAATGTTTTTCTTTTTTTTATTGCCTGTTGATTGAAATAAATTCTAAAGATTTAACATATATGTGTATTTATATATATATATATATACTTTTTTTTTAATATAAAATATTTTCATGAGTTGTTGGATCCAGTACTTGCAGAGGAGCATGACATGAGTGTAGAGCTGATTGATAGCATACGAGTGAATAAAGATAAGAGGATATAATATTATGGTACAATGAAAGTGGTGAATTTGGTATGCAGGTGTGTGGATCATCAGGTACAATGAAGATGGAAGATTTGGTATGCAGGTGCATGGATCATCAGGTACACTGAAAATGGGAAATTTGGTATGCAGATATGTGGATAATCAGGTACAATGAAAATGGTAAATTTGGTATGCAGGTGCGTGGATCATCACAGGCGGAACAGCCACAGGAGTGATGGAGATTGTCGGGGAAGCAGTCCACGACCACATTGAGGCATCAGGAGATAACCTTGACCAGTGTGTGGCACTGGGCATTGCATCCTGGGGAACTGTTGCCAACAACCAAGCTCTGGTTGGAGATGAGGTAGCGGCAAGATTTACTTTTGTCTGCCCACCATCAAGGAATACAATATGATTTGACTGTCAATTGGCATAACATTTAAAGGCAGCAAACTGTACAATGCCTGCCTTTAAAAGGTGTAACTGCCTGGGGGGAGATCAGGCAACACCCTGTCATGATGAATGTAACTTCAAAGCTTGAGAAATAATCACACATGGAAGCCAGTAGGAAGACTGGAAAAGGGAAGCAATCTCAACAGACTTTTAACTTGATTGCTATATGTTGCACTTATTTTCCTCTTTTGAACATAATAATTATTTTGTCTGGCAGCAAATGGATTAAATTGAATGAAATGATGTGTCCTCAATGGAAGAAACCAGGACAAAGAATTTTGTTTGCTCAGTGGAGTTATAAGTGTCGATAAAGTTAGTCATTCATTCCAGAGCTAGCCAGACTGCCAACAGTCGGAAATGTGCAATGTCCTTTTTAGGACTACTGCAGGGAATTTCGGCCTTTCTAATGAAATTTGCTTCTATGTTTTTAAGTGAATATCACATTTTGTCAAATCTTTTTCTGTCCTTTTTATCTTCAGTTGTTTAAGCAATTAATCGTGACGTCTTGATTGCTACTGACCAGGCTGCACCTTTTTGAGGCTCTTTAACATCCTAGTGCTGAAATGGGACAGATTGATCAAATCACCAGCACAGAGTTTGTCATGATCACTTTAACATGTGACAGCATCGTTTTACTCTCGTGGTCAGTGCAAGGAAAATAATTAGTTAAAGGTGATTTGGAATAAAAAGTTAACGGATAGTAGTTAAACCTCTTGATTCTCTGCCTTTCCCTCTCCCCTCCCGTTTTGAGTGAGAGTGAATGTGGAATATGTGTGTAAAGACTGTTTTCATATCATATGTCACTTGTTCAGCCATTAATATGTTTTCAAATCACATACATTAGTATGCATTCAATACATGTTTAATGCATCCTGATCCACAGGCATACATTTGCTTTATAAGTTTGGAGAGAATGACTGTTTTAGCCATTCATGTTCTATGGCTGATAGTGTCTCTTGATCATTAATGATTATCTGAAATAATGGTGAACTTGAAAAAAAAAAAATTTTCAATCTTTTCAGTTTGATTTTATACATACTTGACTTGTCTTCAGACATGGTTTGGCTTTAATTAACCAACATAACTTTTTTTCTTATGGAGAAAGGGTGGAGAGCAAGGGTGAGCAGAAGAGGATGATGGTGATGGTGGGGAAGGGGGAGGGGAAGAGGCTCATGGGGGTAGGGAGGAATTCTAACCAATAAGTACATCTACATAACTGTTGAGAAATGATGCACAATAGTTTTTTTTTCATGTTCAACAAATTCTAACATGTTATAAAAATACATATTTTTCATCAATGGCTTACATCATAGTTCTTATTCATACTGTGCACACTAAAAGGATTTTTTATGATGTAGGTTCATTTTTTTTGTGTCAATAGGGAGAAGGTCTGTTTCCTGCTGATTACTGCATGGAAGATATCAACAAAGATCAGAGGAAATGTGCTCCACTCGACCACAATCACAGCCACTTCCTGTTGGTTGATGATGGAAGACATAGAATTTATGGAGGGGAAATTGATTTCCGTGCCAAGCTGGAGAGTCACATCTCTCAGATGGAGACTGGTGTCACAGAAACTCAGAGTATGTGTGTGTGTGTGTGTGTGTGTGTGTGTGTGTGTGTGTGTGTGTGTTGTTTTGTTTGTTTGTGCATCTCTGTGTGTGCATGCATGCTCATGCATGTGCATACATGTATGTGTTTAGATCACTCATGTGGGCAAACGCCAGCACACACATGCATGCCATAAACCATGCATGCAGCAGAATGTATTCGTCTGTCTTCATGTATGTTTGTGATACATTCTCTTTAAAGGATCACTTAACATATTCATCACAATTTTCTTTCTTTTTTTTTGATGAAGTATCATACACAGATCCTGATGCAGTTCATCACAAATAAAAGACACCTCATCTCTGTCACACATGGTACTATTGTATTTTTGCACAAATCATTTTACTTATCCTCTCTAAGGTTTTCCTAAGTAGAAGTTGGGATGGACACTTTCAAATGAGAAAATAGTGCCACAGACTTTTTGTTTGTTTGTTTGTTTGTTGTTGTTGTTGTTTTTTTTTTGTTTTTTGTTTTGTTTTTGTTTTTGTTTTTTTTGGGGGGGAGCCTACAGTTGAGTACATATTGCTTACAAAAAACAAACCCCAAACCACCCCAAAACAATACACACATGCACATACACACATGCACACACACACACACACACACACACACACACACACACACACACACACACACACACACACACAGATGAGCCAAAAATTTTAATGAACACCAGTGAATTGAAAGGTCCTAGCAACATTATTGGAGTGACCTGAATTTTTCACTTGTCCGAATCTGAGATAACCTAAAAAGAAAATGTGAGTACCATCAGCTGATAACATGTTTTGAGCACAAGAAGTGCATTGTTACGCAAACTACCTTGATTTTTAGTGGAGAGGGGGTGGGGGAATGAGAGGAATGGAGAAGCTGGGGGAGGCTGCAATACCCTTTTTTTTTGCAATCCAGATATTCATAGTACAACCTTACCAGTTTTATCACCCACCTGGTGTGTGACTTGTATTCATATCTTTAATCATTTTCAAAGTATATTGGAGACTTAATCAAGTCAGACATGAATAGAACTATGATTTATTTCAGAGGAGCTGGGGAAAAAGGAGACGGGACTGTAAAAAAAAATATTGTGTTTGTCTTAAGTGGGACACAGATAATTTCTTTTACAGATCTTATTGAAAATAGCCTTGTGATCTCATAGTTTTTAATCATTCATTGTGCCATTCTTGCATTTTGAAAGTGACCTTTGTAACAAAGAAAGAAAGGGAACAATCTTGACTGCCACTGAACTGGAAGATAAAAGTATGGTATCACAAACTTGTTAGAAATCACTCTTGACTGTATATTGAGTCATCAACCATCAAGAAAACTGAAACAGAACAGGTTACAAACAGGAAAAATGATATCAAAGTCACATCCAGTTTTGAGCCAAGGTAATTGTGGGTAACTACATCATTTTGACAGAAGATTTAGTGTCAGTCACATAAGTTCTATTGCACTTTGAGAATTGCCTGCTGTGATTTACTACCATGGTTTAGACAGAAATGAAGGAACAGAATTACTTTAAAACTTGAGAAGAAACATCACAAGATTTGGGATGTTGATTAACGGCTGGACATGGCACATAGATCCTAGCATGCACAAATCATCAAATTTGACTTTGGGAAAACTTCTTGGGTGTATCCCATCAGAGTAAAATTTGGAACAAAGACGATGTCAGGCCTTTTCACCTTAACCAAACCACCAAGTTCAAATGAAAGGAGCCTTTTTGCCAATGGAAGCCTCTGCTGTCTGGATGAATAAAGATTGTTTTCATGAAAGAAAAGTATGTGAATGCTCTTGCAAGTCATCTGCTACCAGTGGCACAGGCTTTGTACCACGATAGGTGGATCTTGCAGCAGGACAATAAACCAAAGTTTAATTATCTAGCATCAGAGACTGGTTTTCCTGTCAGAATGTTATTGTCTTAGAATTACCTAGCAACCGTTTTGAACTGAGCCTTATCAAGAACCATCACACTGCGAGATCAGAAACACAAGCAGCATAACGGAGTGAAGCATCACATATTAGGGCATACTGAGCCATGGTTTACACAAATTTTGGCTGGCAGCATGTCACACCATATCCAAGCCTGTATGAGTAAGGGCTGGATCATAACCAAACTATGAGTTTGAAAGCACAAGGTCATAGAAAACTTTTTATTTTTCTGGTTAATTTCTCCTTTATTGCAATGATTGGAGCAGAGCAATGATTAACTGATAATCTTCTCACTTTTACAGAAACAATCTGTGTATCTTGCTAACTGTTTCCAAAGAGACCAAACCAATTTAGCTGGACAGAGAAGCATTAGCTCTCTGTACTACTTTTGAAAACTTAGGTCACTATTGCAGAGCATAGAGGTATTGTTGCTGGAACTGTCATGAACAAGAAAAGGAAGCATGGACTACATTGTCTTATAAAATCATGCCAGCATTTTAATGTCTTAAGTAGTCACAAAGTCACAGTATTTAAAGCAAATCAGACAAACTGCAGCGTTACCGGAACCAGATGAAAAAGCAGAAGAGCACACAAAGCAAAGTGTGAAGTAACAGGGTTTTAATGGACGACACAGAACAGGACAAGAAATTTTTGGCAGTATGCCTTCCTCAGTGACAAAAAATAAAAACAGTACAGACATTAACATGCGCAATACTCCCCTTGTGAAGCCAAAGTGGTGAATGAAGTTGACAGAGGGACAGTGGGAGAGAGGGTGAGTTGAGTTCGAGTAATAGGGCACGAGGAAAGAGGGTAGAGTTAAGAGAGGAGGAAGAAAAGGAGAGAGAGAGAGGGAGAAAGAGAGGTGGGGGGGGGGGGAGAGAGAGAGAATGGAAGTAGAGGAAGAGTGGAGAGTGAGAGAGAGAGAGAAGAGGACGGGGAGGGGAAGGAGAGTGAGAGGAGGGGGAGGGTGTGATTGTATGTAGTGGGTGTGTTGCATATGAATGAAATGAACAAGAGAAAACACAATAAATAGAATACAATATGCATAAGGAAGCATTGTGAATGACAAGGGGAGGAGGGGGGGGAGAGAGGGGGGTCAGCCGCCTAAAGCACCCGACCCAAGTCTGACCCTAGGGTAGGTTACCCTACCCAAGCACCAAGGGGTGAGAGGGAAAATGGGAGAACCCCGAGAAAAAAAAAACCCTAGCCAGACGCATCTAAGAGCTGTTCCCCCCCCCCATCCTCCCCCATCCTCCCCCCCCCCACGAAAAAGCTCTTGTGCACGGGCACAACCACACACACACACACGCACGCACGCACGCACACACGCACATGCGCACACACACACACACACAACCACACACACACATATATACAAGTGCGCGCGCGCGAGCACGAACACACGCGCACACAAATATACACACGCCCATATGCACACATACAACCACACAAACACACACATACATAAGGGAAAAAAAAAAGGTTGGGGGGGGGGGGGGGGTTATAATGGAGAGTCAGAATTTCACTGATGCAATTCTTCAGGCAGCAAAGCAGGCAATCCCAAGGGGCAAAAGAAGACATTACCTGCCATACTGGCGTGACACACTGGAACAGCTTCACACTGAAATGGACAATGCCAGAGAAGCTATGGAGCAAACCCCCACTCCAGAGAACCTAGTGAGGCACAACAACGCCAAAGAAGCTTTCAACCAACAGAAGAAAGCTGAACTCCAAAAGAGCTGGAACGAGAAGACCAGCAGCCTCAACATGGAGAAGGACACCAGCAAGCTGTGGAATCTGACAAAAGCCCTGAATGAAGACACCAGAGCGGGACACAGCAAAACCGTCATCGAGGAAAATGGTACACACCACACGGGAAGGAAAGCAGCAAACATCCTGGCAGAATTTTACAAAGAGGAAAGCAAAGCAACAATACCCATTGCCTGAGTGCAGGAAGTCGGCAAGGAAACCAGGGAGAAGCTGAAACACCAGAACCCTACACCGTCCATGATGTCAGCCTTCTCCATGACTGAACTCAATGCAGCCATTAAAAAACTAAAGCCAAAGAAAGCCCCAGGGAAAGATGGTGTTACCAATGACATGATCAGGAGACTTGGAACCACAGCAAAACAGAAGCTCCTTCTGATCATCAACCAGTCATGGAGCTCAGGGAAATTCCCAGACCGATGGAGAGAAGCAGTCATCATCCCCATCAGAAAGAAACAAAAAGACAAAACCAAGAAATCCAGCTACCGACCAATCAGCCTCCTCAGTTGTCTGGGCAAGGTGATGGAAAGAATGGTGAACACAAGACTGCTGAAACACCTGGAAGAAAATCACCTGCTCAGCAACACACAGTCAGCATACAGGAAAAACCACAGTACGGAAGACCAGCTTGTGTACCTCGCCCAACAGATTGAAAACGCCTTTCAGGAGAAGAAAAAGGTACTCGCTGTCTTTGTGGACCTGACCAAAGCCTTCGACAAGGTATGGAAGGAAGGACTTCTCCTGAAGCTGCTAAACAAGAAAGTGGAAGGGAATATGTACCGCTGGATACGCAACTTCCTCCAGTACCGCACAGCAAGAGTTCAGCTTGATGGGAAAATTAGCCACTGAATCACTCTACAACAAGGTGTACCACAAGGAGGAGTCATCTCCCCTACACTCTTTCTCATCTTCATTGATGACATCGCTGAGAAGCTCACCAAGCACATCTCCAGAGCTCTCCACGCCGACGATTTTGCTGCCTGGAGTGCTGCAGAACATTTAACCACAGCCAGCTACAGGATGCAGGAAGCACTGGAACACGTCGGAAGATGGGCCTCTGACTGGGGCGTAGAAGTCAATGCCACCAAGACAGTGGCCACAGTCTTCTCGCTGTCGCCACTGCGAGAAACCATCAGCCTGAAAATAAATGGAAGAGAGCTAAAACAAGAAGACAACCCAACATACCTAGGCATCAAGCTGGACAAGCGGCTTACTTGGAATCCGCACCTCAAGAACATTGAAAACGAAGCAGTCAGGAAGCTCGCCATCATGAAGAAGCTGGCCGGTACATCCTGGTGCACAAACAGCAGCATCCTGCAGAAGGTGTATGTGGGTACCGTCAGACCAACCCTGGAGTATGGCAGTTCTGCATGGGCCACTGCATCCAAGACCAACACCAGTCGCCTGAACAAAGTGCAGAATGCAGGATTGCGACTGATCACAGGTGGGATGAAGACTACCCCAATCCAAGCCATGGAGAAGCTTACTAGTCTACATTCCCTCGAAGACAGACGCAAGGAGAAGGTTTTCATCCACAGTGAAAAGTTACTGCGTATGCCTACCCACCCCATGCACACCGAGATGCAGAACCCCACCAAAAACAGGCTAAAGAGAACAAGTTTCAACCACCTGTCTAAGAGCCTGCATCGCAGCAATGAAGACCTGCTGCCTGTTTCACCAGCCGAAATGGAGATGCTTCCAAATTTTGAGGAACCAGACAATCACCTGGAAGATGTCGCAATCATCACCGAAGTTCCTGGCATTAAAAGAATGGACCGTCAAGCCCCTCAAGTAATGAAAGCTCTAGCACAGGAGATGATCGCCAACCAATACAACCCCAGTGAGTGGACCCACGTCTTCACAGATGGATCCTCAGAAGGAGCAGTCAAGAATGGAGGAGCAGGGTTCTTCATCAGACACACCAATGGAAGATTGACACACAAGGCCTTCCCTACTGGAAAGATCTCCTCCAACTACAGAGCGGAGGCAATAGCACTGCTCCACGCAGTGAGGATCTTTCTGGAACCGGCCAGCCCATCACAGAAGGTTGTCTTCTTCACAGACTGCCGATCTCTGCTGCAGGGACTTCAGAACACAAGAAATGAACAACATACGCAAGACATCAAGGCTGCCCTCCATGAACTCTCAAAACAGTCTGTCATTACGCTTCAGTGGATTCCGTCTCATTGTGGGATCATGGGCAACGAAAAAGCTGATGCTCTCTCCAAAGCAGGCAGCAAAATGGAGCAGTTCAGCCACCCCGTGACCTACAGGGAGGCCAAGACCATCATCCACAACCAGTTTCAGTCCCAGTGGAAGAGAAGGCTGGGTGCAGAGAGTGGTGCTGACCCGATCCACCAGCTCCAAAGGCACCAGCAGACAATCCTCTTCAGACTGAGGACCGGCCACTGCAGACTGCTGAGCCACCTTAACCGCCTGAAGATCACCTACACTGACCAGTGTCCATGCGGCACTGGACCCCAGACCCCTGAACATGTCCTCCTGTGCTGTCCTACTCACACAGCTCTACGACACAAAACCTGGCCGGGGGGGAGCGGAGTTACAGGCGCAGCTTTGGGGAGCCCGTTCTGACCTGGAGAAAACCGCGGGCTTCATCATGGCGGCCGGGTTACAAGTCTGACGCATCCAGCTTCAATCGAACGCAGAAGAAGAAGATAATGGAGAGTAAATGAGTAAATGTACAAACAAGGCATACATTAAGACATTTGGGTATAGAATAGGGAGGTAGGTGGTGCTATGGTGGCGCAACAGAAAAAGGCAAAAATAAGAGCATTAACGCAAAAGATAGATATGAGGTCATGATAAGAGGCGCTAACAACACTCCCAATGACAAAAAAAAAAAAAAAGAGGGGGGGAAGGGGGAGGGGGGGCAGGGGGAAGTCGGAAGAGACGTAAAGAGAAGACCCGTATGAGGGCCCTAAAAGAGAGATGCCTGAGAAAAGTGCTAAGGGGAGAAGGAGGAAGAGAAGCCTCGAGAGGTCCCGTAGAAGGGTCCTACTAAGGGGGCGACCAGACAAAAGTAGAGAGACAGGAAAAAAGAAGGAATGTAAAGAGAAGGAACCCACAGGAAGAAGGAGCCCTACTGGAGACGACTGAAAAGGAACCAGGACAGAGGAAGGGAGCGAGAGGGAAAGGGGGGAGCTAAATTGGTTTGGTCTCTGTGTAAACAGCTAGCAAGATAGACAAATTGTTTCTGTAAAAGTGAGAAAATAATCATTTAATCATTGCTCTGCTCCAATCATTGCAATAAAAGAGAAATTAACCAGAAAAATAAATACCAGCTGGTGTCAATGAAAAAGTGTAGCAATTCTCTGTACTTCCTTTTCCCGAGCCAAATCAGGTGGACAATGCCCTATTTTTCCCTTTCCCTTTTACTACTTACCTGTGCATGGTTGGTCTGCATCAGTGGCCTCATCGTGACCTTAGAGCCTAGCGCCTACTGGGATAATCGTTTGAGAGCCTATATCTTTTGCCAGGAGTTTCTGAGTAGGGTTAGCTCCCCAGTCTCCTGTCTTTTTTTTTTTTTTCTTTTTACTTACTTTTGTATCTATCCCTCTCCTTCCTACCCACCTTGGCCCTCTTCTTCCCCCCCCCCCCCTCCTCTTCTCTTTCTTCCCTTCTTCCTTTTTCCCCTCTCCCCCCTTTCACCCCCCCCCCCTTCAACCCCTCCCTACCCCCTCCCCCTTTCCCTCTCGCTCCCTTCCTCTGTCCTGGTTCCTTTTCAGTCGTCTCCCAGTAGGGCTCCTTCTTCCTGTGGGTTCCTTCTCTTTACATTCCTTCTTTTTTCCTGTCTCTCTACTTTTGTCTGGTCGCCCCCTTAGTAGGACCCTTCTACGGGACCTCTCGAGGCTTCTCTTCCTCCTTCTCCCCTTAGCACTTTTCTCCGGCATCTCTCTTTTAGGGCCCTCATACGGGTCCTCTCTTTACATCTCTTCTTTTTTTTTTTTTTGTCATTGGGAGTGTTGTTAGCGCCTCTTATCATGACCTCATATCTATCTTTTGCGTTAATGCTCTTATTTTTGTCTTTTTCTGTTGTGCCACCATAGCACCACCTACCTCCCTATTCTGTACCCAAATGTCTTAATGTATACCTTGTTTGTACATTTACTCTGCATTGTAAACACCCCCCCCACCCCCGCCTTTTTTTCCCCTTATGTATGTGTGTGTTTGTGTGGTTGTGTGTGTGCCTATGGGCATGTGTACGTGTGCGTGTGCGTGTGTGTTCGTGTGCACGCGCGCGCACTTGTATGTATGTGTGTGTGTGGTTTGTGTGCGTGTGTGCGCCACGCACACGGTGTGTGTGTGTGTGTGTGTGTGTGTGTGTGTGTGTGTGTGTGTGTGTGTGTGTGTGGCCTGCACGCAAGAGCTTTTCTGGGGGGGGGGGGGGGGGGAGGGGGGGGGGAGGGGGGGGGAGCCCTGCAGCTCTTAGATGCGTCTGGCTAGGGTTTTTTTCTCGGGGTTCTCCTGTTTTCCCTCTCACCCTTGGTGCTTGGGTAGGGTAACCTACCCTAGGGTCAGACTTGGGTCGGGTGCTTTAGGCGGCTGACCCCCCTTCCCCCCCCCCCCTCCTCCCCTTGTCATTCACAATGCTTCCTTGTGCATATTGTATTCTATTTATTGTGTTTTCTCTTGTTCATTTCATTCATATGCAACACACCCACTACATACAATCACACCCTCCCCCTCCTCTCACTCTCCTTCCCCTCCCCGTCCTCTTCTCTCTCTCTCACTCTCCACTCTTCCTCTACTTCCATTCTCTCTCTTTCTCTCCCCCCCCCACCTCTCTTTCTCCCTCTCTCTCTTTCTCCTTTTCCTCCTCCTCTCTTAACTCTACCCTCTTTCCTCGTGCCCTATTACTCGAACTCAACTCACCCTCTCTCCTACTGTCCCTCTGTCAACTTCATTCACCACTTTGGCTTCACAAGGGGAGTATTGCGCATGTTAATGTCTGTACTGTTTTTATTTTTTGTCACTGAGGAAGGCATATTGCCAAAAATTTCTTGTCCCGTTTTGTGTCGTTCATTAAAACCCCGTTACTTCACACTTTGTTTTGTGTGCTCTTCTGCTTTTTCGTCACAGTATTTAGCATCATAGGCTGGAAGGTTGCTAGTTTGAAGTCCAAGAGACCAGTTATAGACTATTGGACTTTTTTTTTAGCTCTGATTGAGTCCTACCTATATTGTGAATGTTCTATGGGCTCATATGTGAAAACAGATCATACATTTCAGTTTTATTCTTTTAACTGAAATAATGCTGAGAGTGCTATTCAGATTTCCATATCAACACTGCAGTTGAGCCTGTATTTTTCAAACATGATTGATATTCAGGTACATTTTAAAAAGAATCGTAGTGTGCAGCCCTGTCATGCAGTCCCACTGACCCAGACCAAAATTGAACCCTTTAACATCATTGTCATTATCTTCATCTCTACTGATTATCAGAAATGAGAAAAATATCTGAGATTCTGTGGTCCTTCATGGCCCACTAACAGTTATCTTTGCTTCAATTTTCATTCTGCATCCATGCTCCTGGTGAGTTTGTTTCAAAGTCTGTGGTGTCAGAAAGATCATGGGGACTGTCCTTGGATGGACTGGGGGCATCCTCCACAAAAGGATGCTCATTCCGATCAGCTCTGTAACTAAGCAATTTCTGTTTTCTGCAGAGGGCTTAGTATGTTGGATCAGAGCAGGTGTGAACACCACCAAAATATATCAGTAGCAGTGCAGTATCTCTGTGAATTGCCTTATACCAACTTTCCATTGAGAACTCCTGGCAGATTATTAGTGCAGGTGCTGTTATTGAGAAAGCCTGGATGTGGCAGATTATTTAAGAGCTGGAATGAGTGGCATGAGAACAATGCTGTTCAGAGGGAAGAAAGTGAGGAATTCTTTTTAATATCCTGTCACATGTACAGGTGATGGGAGGCATCTAAGTAACATAATACTTTTCTGATTAGTGTGTGATTATTTAGAGAAGAAAATGGAGATAGAAGAGAAGAGGGGTGTTAGATAGTGTGTTTGAGGAAGAATGATAAGTGGATGAAGATATCAAAGAAGCTTCCATCCCACTGAAAAGAAGCTTCTTGCCACTGAAAAGAAAGAAAAAAGAAAAAGTCATAGATCTTGTTCCCAATCAGTACTGTGTGTGTGTGCGTGTGTGTGTGTGTGTGTGTGTGTGTGTGTGTGTGTGTGTGTGTGTGTGTGTGTGTGTGTGCCTCAGGTGTCAATGTGCCAACGGTGCTGATAGTTGTGGAGGGAGGCATCAACACCATGGAGACTGTGAGGTCCTCCATCAACTGTGACATTCCAGTGGTCATCATTGAGAATTCTGGCCGTGCTGCTGATTTCATTTCCATCGCTTTTAGGATCACCAAACCTCTGAAAGAGTGAGTCTCATCCTGCAGTTTTGTTTCTTTAGTCATATACCATGATTTTCCAGTCAAGAAGGTAATTTTTTTTCAAATTCTATTAACCCCTTCACTGCCACAGTATAATAGCACATTTGAATAACTGTATGCCAAGGTAGAATTTAGCTTTTTGGGGTAGGTTCAGTAAAAAGGTTACTGCTCACTTATTTCTTGACAGATCTCTCTGATTTTTGGCATGTTTTGTAGTTATACATTTGTCTACAATGTTCTGTCAAAATGACTGATTATGTTGATAATTAGTGTAGTAGAAATTGACATAATTATAAAACATTTACCAAAAATAACATATTTCAAGTATACACAAACACATTGCGCAAAACAGAATCAGTGAAAACACTGAAAAAGTGGTCTTTACTATTTATTCAACATCAGCGCTAACACATGACAGTCATATCAATCCCATTGAATGTTATTCTTGATGACAGTCTGCTCATGATTGGGGGTACTATTTTGTAGGTAAAAAGGGGCATAATTATGCTTTTATGGTTTGTTCACTAAAATGTGCATTGCTCATCCATTTATGAGTTATTTGTTTGATATTTTGTGAATTACTTCTTTATACCCTTCTCTACAGTTTCACATCATTGTTTTTGTTGGTAATAATGATAGTGCACACTAACAACATGTGATAAAACAGTTTTTGTGTTGTTTTCAATTTGGGAGTTTTAGAACAATTCAGCACATAAAAGCCTACTAAACACAGCAAAAATACCTTTTGGTATTTCCTCAACAACATTACAAACAGCTGGGATTCATATTGTTCTCAATAAATGTCCCTCTGTGTAATAATCTGTATGTTACTGGGAGTACCCCAATTCTACGAGAAAGGGGCATGATTTTACTATTTGGAGTAGGTTCAGTACCTCCATCTCTGCTTATTTATTTGTTGACATATGACTTACATTTTATGGCATATCTTTCCTTATACCCCAAGCCATGATGGTGCATAAGAAAAATCAAATTTTGTTGGCCATTAGGGCATGGACAGGGATATAACGAATAGTGGTTTTACAAAAAGAACAGTTTTCGAGTATACAAAGACACATTGCAACATATAAAATCAGTAAAAACACTGAAAAAATGGTTTTACTATTTAATCAACATCAGCACTAACACATGACAGTCATATCAATCCCATTGAATGTTATTCTTGATGACAATCTGCTCATAATTGAGGGTACTATTTTCTAGGTAAAAAGGGGCTTAATTATGCTTTTTACAGTATGTTCACTAGCATGTGCATTGCTCATCCATTTATTGAGTTATTTGTTTGATTTTTTGTGAATTACTTCCTTATACCCTTCTCTAGAATTTCACATCTGCATCATTCTTATTTGATTTTGTTGGTAATAATGATAGTGCTCACTAACAACATCTGTTAAAACAGTTTTTGTGTTGTTTTCAATTTGAGAGTTTTAGAACAGTTCAGCACATAAAAGCCCACTAAACACAGCAAAAATACCTTTTGGTGTTTCCTCAACAACATTACAAACACCTGGGATTCATTTTGTTCTCAATAAATGTCCCTCTGTGTAATAATCTGTATTTTACTGGAGGTACCCCAATTCTACGAGAAAGGGGCATGATTTTACTATTTGGGGTAGGTTCAGTACCTCCATCTCTGCTTATTTATTTGTTGACATATGACTTACAGTTTGTGGCATACCTTGCATTATACCCCAAGCCATGATGGTAGATAAGAATAATCAAATTTTGTTGGCCATTAGGGCATGGACAGGGATATCATGAATGGTGGTTTTACAAAAAAAAAAAAAAAAGTTTCTGAACACATAAATGTGTTACAACACATAAAACCTGTAAACCACTGACAAAAACTTCTGTCAGAGTTCACTCAACATCACCGTAAGTATACAGTGTGGTCCAAATTGTTATAGTGTAATACTTATTGGTAAATTGTCAAAATAACAACCATGGAAAAAAAAAGTCTGAAGAATAAACTAAAAAATTGTCTGTTGAAAAAAAAAAAGAAAAACCCACACACACATTGTATCCATTTGTTATCACACAAAACACTGTAGGAACTGTGTTTGAGTTTCTGAACATATTGTACTCACATTACTGCCACGCTGTTCTATATAGGAATCCAGCACTTGCCGTACTGAACTTCATAGACTTGGACATAATCCTCAGGTTGTCTGCATTCCCTGCTTCATAATTTTAGGGGATGGTGTTCTTTTTTTTGTCTGTCCAAATCGTGGTTCAAAGAAACACGCATGGGGATTCATTCTATACTCCACTTGGTCTTCTTTCACTGATGGCACTCGGTCTGGTCACAGCATTGACAAAATAATACACGCTCAGGTGAGAAAAAAACAACAACACTGTCGAATGGAAAAATAAACTTCCTGGAACTTTTCATGCAGATGATCCAGAATGGGTCGAATCTTGTAGAGTCGGTCATACCCTGGATCACCTTCGACTGGCATGGCTGCATTGTCGTTGAAATGCAGAAACTGAAGAAGAATCTGAAATACAGAATAAAAGTTTCAAGATAAGTAAGCAGACCCACAATTGGGCACACACACACACACACACACACACACACACACACACACACACACACACACACACACACACACACACATCACACACACAGGCATACACACACACACACACACATACACACAAACAGCCTACACACATACACACACACACGCACACATCACACACACACACGCATACACACTAACAGCCTACACACACACACACACACACACACACACACACACACACACACACACACACACACACATATACATATACACAAACACACACTAACACTATCACACACACATGAATGTAAAAACACCACAATGGTACCAAAAAAAATGCTGTGGATGAGTGCTTCTGTGTTTACAAAATGAACAAACTTGTATGGAAAACTTGCATACAGAAATAAATAATGCTTATGCGCATATGTGCGCACACACGTGCACACAAATACACACACACACACACACACACACACACACACACACACACACACACACACACACACACACACTCAGAGTCCCACCTATCCATACAGTCATTATTTGCCATAATTATGTGATTTCAGTAGGAAATGGGGCAAAGAAGAGAAATATGGAAAATAAATAGTGGAGGAATGAAGAATCAAGTAATAACAAAAAAAAAGAAAAGAAAAATAGAGCTATTTGCCTGAATCCGGTTTCTGGTCATGAAGGAACTGAAGACTGGAACTCTGTACAGCCGACAATTGGCACAGTTGACTTTCAGACCAGGATTCCCAATGAAAACAACAGCAAGGTTGCGGGGCTGTGCATGAGCTTCTTGCCATTCTTTGATCAGCTGTTGCTGACCACACCCCATGCCACGCCCCCGGCTACTTCCAGGGGACCCTTGCCATCGTCCTGAGCCCCTACCACTCCACGACCCCGTCCCCTCATGACAGGAGGGGGTGCAGTGCTTGTTGATGGCACGGGTTCGGCTATTTCCGCTTCGTCACCCTCGCTAACGGCGTTTTCTTCACTGCTGTCATGTGGAAAAACAATGACGCCACGTCATCACCAGCACCTATCTCCGATAAAAGTGGATGGTGCTGATTCCCATCCATCTCCTCATCGCTAGTATCAGGATCCGATCCTCAAAGGTCTTCTTCACCAATATCTTGATCATTTAGAACGTCATCTTAAACATCAAGCGCAGCGTAACACTTCAAAACGGGACGCGTTGATGGAGTGCTAGGTTGAGCTGCCATCTTGAATATGCTAATCAGCTGTTACCTCTCAACTCACAATTTGCATATCCTATGGTCAGTGGCTGGTCGCTTGAAGGGAAAGAACCCTTTCTTTGACATCAGTAGACGAGGTGGAAATATTTTAGACGGTTGTGTCCCGTTTAGATTTTTCCTCTTTCTGTGACAAAGTTACCCTGAGACACACCCATGTACAGGCGTAGTGATTTTTGGTTTTCATCACGAGTGGCTCCCCTTCCAGGCAGGGAACGGGTTAAGGGCATGTTATATTGGAGCCTTTTGTGTTGCAAGATCAGAATTGACACCACTTGTGATACCTGCTTGCACATGATGGTCTGCAGTCAGGTTCAGAGTCTACGTCACTACAGCTCAAGACTCCAAACATCCATAGTACAGGGAAATTGGGTCTGTGCATTTGTATATGGTTGCAGTTGCATGTTTTAGTCTGGTGGATATAGTCTGCAACATGTGCGCACTTTAATATATATGAATAGGCAAATCTCGATTGTTGCTTGCACATTCATGGATTAAGCAAAAAGAGTCATTTTTTTTTATCACAGTGTGTAAGTGTTTGGAATGTATGTGCAATATGGTATTGAAGTAAAATGACTGGAAAAGAATGGAACTGAAGGCAGCAGTTGAAAAACTGATCATAGTTCAAAATTAATGAAACGATAGTTCGGAAATGGAGAAAAAAGATGGTTAGCTCTGACTGGTCCTTGAAAGCAGTAGATGGAGTAGAGCTAGATATGGAAGTGGTTGTTTGCATAAGCTGAAGGCAGTCCACTTGTTAAGCATGCATTTTAATTGAGTCTCACTATGTGAATAATTACTGATGATACTTTTTTCCTTTTTAAAAATTACATGAATCTCTTACCTTTGACTATTGTGTGCACTTTTGCACTGCGTCTTTTTCAGTGTAGTTTTTGACAGAGATACTTAGAAGTTTTGGCCCTGTTATTGTGAAGCTTGTGCTTGACACTTAAATTCTTACTCAGTAGAAATGATGTATTCAGTATTATTTTCTGACTACCAAGTTGTTTTTATGTAACAAGTATCAAACAATGATTTAAATTTCTAGAGTGCTAGGTGACCTTATGAAGCTGGAGTACTGTTTAAAAAAAGCTCTTTAAAAGAAACAAAAATCTGTGTCCAAATCGCATTGTATTTGTATGAATGTGGAAGTTTATACAGCTTGAAGTGTATGTGTCTGTTTGTATGTTGCTGATGTTTATTACTGACCACTGATGTCATTTACCTAAGCATTGCAGGTTCCCAATAATTGATTTAAACATGCATGCAGACTCACCACATCTTGGTCTCCTAAGTCATGGTCACTTCAGTTTAAAATGATTTGAAACACATTCCTCTTGGCTACAATGATGTGTGCATGTCATTGTTGTTTCAGATTGGCTGCTAAATGGTCTACAGTCATGAAAAATGAGCTGCACTCTAATCATTGGCACTTGCTGGGTTTTTTTTTCAGTTACACTCAATCAGAAATTGAAAAACTTCTTAAATTGTTTTGAAAAACATTGCAAATGATGCTTTGAAGAGCTAACGCTAGTATTTCAACATGCCATGTCTTAACATTGACCCCTTTCCAAAACATTCATATTGAAATGACATGTAAAGGCACATATAGGCAAATCAGCAGTTGAAAGAAAATGGTGAATGGGTGGGCAGGTAGTCAGAAGGTTAATTTATGAAATAGATTTACAAAAAAACCAAAAAGACATGTACACTTAACTCTAGAGGCAGGATCACAGAAAAGAAAAAGTTCTTTTCTTCAGCACTTTTACATAGTGAGAAGATAAGATTTCATTATGATGTTTCCTATAACCGTGGTAAAGAAGAAAAAGATCTGAAGTTTGTCGTATTTAAGATATCTGTATATTTTTAACAGATGAATAAATCAGAACAAAATGTGCATAACTGAGCTGCATGAAAGAAAGAGAGAGAGAGAGAGAGAGAGTGAGTGAGAGAGAGAGAGATCAGATGATTGATTGCATAGACATAGTGCATCCATTGATGAACAGAAAGTGAGGAAAAAGAAGGGGGAGGAAGACCATGAATATGTGATCACATCCACAAATGTGCAAATGAAAGTGCAAATATTCTTATAAATAAAAAGAACCCATGACAATACTTTTTCAGAGTCCAGGATTGTATTGTGACTGGAAGGGCTCATGTGGAAATCTTAGAAATCTTTACTGATCATGTGATAAAGAACAAAACATGATTGTTATGACTAGCAGAGAGTGAGAAAATATTGATAAGAGCAAACATAATGATAATAAGGAAGCAGAAGGCAGGGGGGGGGGGATGGGAGAAACATAGAAGGAAGGGGGGGGGGAGAGAGAGAGAGAGAGAGGGAGAGAGATGGAAGGGGCAAAAAGGGGAGAACAGAGAAAAAAATGCAGGCAATGATAGAGCAGGAAGAAAGAGATGAAAAGAGGATGTTCACAAGGCCAGGGATTCAGATCCAACCTGAGGCAAATGTATGTTGAATTCCTGCCTGTCTCCAACCCACCGCAGTTAAATGTGCAGCTGGCTCACTTAGAAAGAGAAAATCGACATAGTCCAGTGTCATCCATTAGATGAACATGTCTCTGAAGTGCAGCTCAAATGCCCCGACCAGAACTAAAAACATTTGTATCTATGGAGAGAGGATGGTAGTGGGAATGACAGGGATGGTGGTAGCTCCATGTGATTCAATTTTAGTAGCTCCTTGTGGACTGCTGGCCTTAGGACTGTAACAGAACATATCTGGGAGTAGTAGGAAATGAGATAACAAATGCACAGAGAGAGAAAGAAAGAAAAAATTAATTGTGAAATAGATATGTGGCATGAGATTTTACAGTCTCTAGCTGTGTAGTTTATATTATTCTTTTATGAAATCATTTTTATACTCTTTAACACTATCCCTGCGTATGTGTGCAGCATGAGTTTTCCCCCTCCCACACACAGCCACTCACGCTAAAACCCCCGCCTACGTAGCGATTTTGGCATTTTTGGAATTTATTTTACATGTTATGTTTGGTCCATGTTAACATCATGTTTGGTATGTCCAAAAAGAAGAAATTAAGGACTTTTAGATGAATGTACTTTCAAAACTCTAAGAGATCCTGTGTTGAGACAATGCACGGATAAATGAAGTAACCAAAACACACAGAAATAAAAACAAGTGCAGAGTTTGACAATCAATGTTTAGTAATGGCATGCAGACAATTTGATACAAAAAAGCACTCACCTAATACAGTTGTGGTTATGATACTTTTCGCTATCAGTTATTATCCATTTTTAAACAATATTTCACAGAATTTGGGCTAGAGAGATTTTGCGAGTCTAGCGCCTGTGTGTGTGTTACTGAATCAGTCGAATCGGTTGGTTTGTCATTGTAATCAAGAACATCCTCAAATAGACATCCCTCATCTTCCCTATCAGTTCCACTGTTGATCGACTCTCCTTCATTATCGGAACTGCCTTGAATACATTGAAACAGTAACGGCGCTGAGCTGGCATGTTTACTAGACTCTAGCAGACGAAAGGCCAGTGCCAGAAATGCGGTCAGTTCCAAGTCAGAGATACCCAGCAAGGGGTTCTTTGTCTCAGCCGCAGATAGCGAAGGTGAACTTTGCTTGAACTTAAGAACTAGGGCATGTCAGGCTACCACGAACCCATTACTAACTTCTGGCAGGAGTTACTTCTCTTAGACCATTATAGTTTGAATAGTATAATTTTTTAAAATGAGAACGTACAAACCCGTATGTTCCGTAGACAACGGAGCTTTCAGTCAGCACACGGCACCATACTTGCTGTAGGCAGCAGAGCTTTGAGCAGTGCACAGAGCCATGCGCTGTAGGCTAAAAGTTGATAACAGCTTCAGGACACATTTTCCATGCAGACGCCATACAGAATTTTTAGTCTAAGACTGCATGTCATTGAGTGTCTAAGGATTTTAGGATGATAATCCCAGAGCCCGGAGAAGACCTGCTTGTAGGGGTGGGCGTGTGGGTGGGTATACTGTGCTCATCTTCCCGTGTCCCTTGTAAATGATGATTTAAAAAAAAAAAATTGTTTATTTCACTGCAGTAGGCCTTGTGGTAATGTTGGATTTATGGAGTAAATTTTGAATGCATCTTAGGAAAGAAGTAGGTTTATTTTTGAAATGTGTCATGTGGTGAAATGGGAGAGAGTGAGATAAAATACATCAACGTGATGATTTCCAACCTTCATATCAGTCCAGGAGTGTATAAATAGTTGAAGCATGATACATTTCTTCTTACATTTTATTTTCTTATACACTCATATAGACAGTGGAAAACATTTTTCCATTTATACTCAATACCTGCAGTGTACAAATAAATTGCCTGATGTCTCAGTCTTATAGGATTTAGTTAGTCTTTGCTCCCATCTATATCCACTATTCTCTTCTCTGTTACAGTGATGGTCCCACCCTGAAGCCCAGCAACTTTCATGAGACCATGAGAATGCATGCCAGAAAGATGTTTGAGTGGAAGGAAGACATGCCAGAGAACAGGAAACAGAAGAGAATCGATGGTGCAGTGAGCTGCTTAGAAGACATTTTGAAAAAGAGGAATCTGGTATGTGTGGATCGGAGGTCAGGGGGTGGATTCTTGTTTACTATGTTGGAAAATATTTGAATGAGATGCGAATGCATATGGGAGTATACTGGTCTGAAAATAATGTACACAAAGTTTTGTTATTAGTGGTCGCACTTTGATTCAGCAGTAAGTAAGGCATCTGTTGAGATTTCAACCTGCACAGATGCAACACTGACAACAACTTGTTCTTAAGAGTCCCTGGCTAACAGGATGTTAATCTCACCTTCATAACATGCCATTGATTGACCTTTTACCTAACCCAGTGTTTCCATGGAGGACAAATAAAAGGTTTGCAATTTGTTTTATCATCCTGCATGCAGATACCGCCTGTCAAGTAGGATGGTGGTGGTGGTGGTGGTGGTGGTGGTGGTGGTGTGTGTGTGTGTGTGTGTGTGTGTGTGTGTGAGTACAAATCTCACAGAGCTATTTTGATTGTAACACAATACTGGAACAAAAAATGTTTACAAATGAGTCAAATTATTGTCATGTGAAGCTTCAATACAGCTCAGTCAGAGTGCATCAACTTACAACAACGCACAGGCACAGGGTCATGTCCTTTTCTCAGATCTTTTTTCATTATCATTGATATGATTTTACTGTAAAGTCTGTTACTTTGGCAAAATTTCATATTTATGTAAACAGGAATTTAGAACCTTTGTAAGAACGTTGAAACAGAGATACGCTGTACGCTGTTGAAAAAATACAGATGTGTGGGCAGTTGATGCCTGGAAATGGATACCTTTTGGTATCAATGGCTGGAAATGGATACCTTTTGGTATCAATGGCTGGAAATGGATACCTTTTGGTATCAATGCCTGGAAATGGATGCACTTCAGTATCAGTGGCTGGAAATGGATACCTTTTGGTATCAATGGCTGGAAATGGATGCACTTCAGTATCAGTGGCTGGAAATGGATACCTTTTGGTATCAATGGCTGGAAATGGAAACCTTTTGGTATCAGTGGCTGGAAATGGATACCTTTTGGTATCAATGGCTGGAAATGGATACCTTTTGGTATCAATGGCTGGAAAGGGATACCTTTTGGTATCAGTGGCTGGGAATGGATGCATGTCAGTATCAGTGGCTGGGAATGGATGCACTTCAGTATCAGTGGCTGGAAATGGATGCACTTCAGTATCAATGGCTGGGAATGGATGCACTTCAGTATCAGTGGCTGGGAATGGATGCACTTCAGTATCAGTGGCTGGGAATGGATGCACTTCAGTATCAATGGCTGGGAATGGATGCACTTCAGTATCAATGGCTGGGAATGGATGCACTTCAGTATCAGTGGCTGGGAATGGATGCACTTCAGTATCAGTGGCTGGAAATGGATGCACTTCAGTATCAGTGGCTGGGAATGGATGCACTTCAGTATCAGTGGCTGGGAATGGATGTACTTCAGTATCAATGGTGGGAATGGATGCACTTCAGTATCAGTGGCTGGGAATGGATGCACTTCAGTATCAGTGGCTGGGAATGGATGTGCTTCAATCTCTGGCTGGAAATAGATGAAATTCAGTATCATTTGGTAGAAATGGATGCACTTCAGTATCAGTGGCTACACTTTTCTTCACTAATTTTTACATCCTCAACAGTCAGTGCATGGAGAGTTTGGCCTCTCTGACCTGAAACTAGAGCTAGAATCATTGCCAATCTGAGGGTGAGATGTTTGAGATCTAGTTTCTCTGCTGTGTCCCACTCTGCAAGATACTGAACAACTGAATCAACTTCCCATACCTCCTGATATTTTGGAAAGGATGGCTGATTTTCAAATGCTCCCTTAACTATACGACATACAACTGGATGACTACCCATAGAATCCTTTCCCTGGGTGCTTAGATAGGCAGAAATAGCACTTTGTGCTAAATCTGTTGTGCTGTCGCTTGCTCCTGTCTTGTACAATTCTGCAAGAAAGTTTGCTACATCTCTGTGTGATGGAACTGTGATTTGAATTCTAGCTACATATTCCTGCCACTTTCTAATGTAACTGTCATATGCTCTGGTGGTGGACAGGCGCCATGAATCCATCAGAAGGCCCACTGCTTCCCCTGTCATTCCAGCTTGCTGGTAGATTAGCCGCAGATCTTGCAGACTAGCAGGTTCAGACGCCTTTCCTGTATCAGGGGATGAATGGCCTCTGGCTCGCTGGGGAGATGTAGGAACCTGGTCCTGCATGGGAGCCTCATGGGTGGGGCCAACAACAGTCGCTGGAGTGCTGGGTACCATACCTGTGTTAGCCAGTCTGGCACCACTAGTACCCCCATGGCCTTGTCCTGCTGAACCTTCTGAAGGACTCGTGTCATCACACTGAAAGGGGGAAACATATACATAATCATGTTTTTCTACCAGATACTGAATGCATCAACAGCAGAAGCAGCTGGGTCAGGTCTATATGACACATATTTGTCCATCTGTTTGTTCAGCCTGGAAGCAAACATGTCAATGTTGGGCAAAATGCTTAATTCTTGGAATGCTGCCCTGAGGCGACTGCTGTCAAGTTTCCATTCTGCATCCATGTTAATGTGTCTGCATTCATAATCTGCAATAGCATTCAGCTTACCTGTAATGTAAGCAGCACTAAGCCATATATCATTGTCAATACACCATGACTATATTTCAACAGACAGGGAATTACAGACCTCTGAATGACTTGTGCCCATGTGTTGAATACAAGACACACAAGTGGTGTTGTCACTCATCAATCTGACGTGCTTTCCTTTCAGTTTCTTTTGAAAACTCTGTAATGCTAACAAAGCAGCCTTCAATTCTAGAACATTTATTTGGGCTGTTTTTTCACTGGTGGACCATTCCGCTCCTGATGATGTGCCATCACATTCACATCCCCATCCGGTAAGGCTGGCATCTGACATGACTACAATGTCAGGTTCACTTGTGCCAATGTCATTATATGCTTGGTCCACAGCAGTAACCCACCATTTTAACTTAGCTTTGCTTTTGTCTGACAACGTCATGAATTGGTCAAAATCTCCAGAGCTTTTCTTAAATGCATGAATTTTTTTTCTCCTTCTAAGCACCGATAATGGAGAGCCCCATGTTTGACCGCTACAAGTCTGGCAATAATTTTCCCTGTTGCCTGCGCCACCTCTTTCATTGGTACAGACGTTTTATGCAGCAGGCCCATACAGCTATCACAAAGACATATTTTTCTCTCAGGAGTGAGTCTGACTGTCAGTGATCACACCCAGATACTGAATTTGTTTAGATGGTTTCAGCTCTGACTTTGCTGGGTATATCAGGAAGCCTAACTTTTGAAGAGCAATCACAGTGTCAGTGACATTTCTCATGCACTCCTGCTTTGTGAAACCAGTCAACAAACTGTCATCAAGAAAAGCTGTGGAGATATGTCCTTTCATCCTTAGCTTGGCAAACACAGGTTTCATCAGTTTTGTGAACGAGCGAGGAGCTGAAGAAAGGCTATTGGACAGAGCTGTATATTCATAATGCTGACCTCTCCAGACAAATCTGACCAGCTTCCAGAAATCTGGGTGAATGGCTATGGAATAGTAGGCGTCTTTGAGGTCAACTGAGCTCATGTAACAATCTCTGAACAAGTGATAAAGCAGTGGTCAGTGTTTCCATTTTAAAATGGTGGTACGTGACTTCTTCATTGAGTCTCTTCAAGTTTAAAACCATCCTGTGGGATCCATCTTTCTTTTTTCTAGTAAAAATTGGAGAAACGACTTCACCTTTTTCTTTCTCACATGCCCTTATCAGTTTTTGAATTTCACTGTCAATTATAGCACTTTCACTTTCATTGAAAGGATTTGTATGGGACACTGTTACTCTCCTCAGAGTGTCTGGGTGACAGTCAAACTGAATTTTTACACCTGAGACAATGCTAAGAATATCTGGATCAGAAGTGATTTCCAACCAAGAATTCATGAATTCCTTAATTCTGCCTGCTTGAAACATGACAGCTTCACATTCAAGAAGAGTAGTAAATTCTGGTGACAAAGCCAAAAAGTCACTCGCCTCCACAACTGAAAGCAGGTGGGAGTGGGCCAGATCTACTGTCTGCCCCCTCTGTTGTTGTGAAACTGCCTATGCACGTGGCCTCTGAATGGCCTGTGGGTGTGTCTGGGGTTTTGACGGCTCTGTCCTAAAAAAGACTTCTGTCTCTCATTAAAATTCCGTTGGTTTCCACCAAAACGCTTCTCAGGCACAAAAGCAGCCCCCAGTCTGTCCATTTCTTTAATGTTTTTCAATGTGTTTGGCAAATCATTGCCAAACAACGAGCCAGTGATTGGCACAGATTCGTCACAGATTTTCGCAATGTTTTTGTTGATGAATGGACTAATGTCTGCTCGCCAGTGCAGAGAGATTTCCCTGCTCGCATGGCCCAATAAGCCAATCATGTATGTGCACTGCCTAAGTTCTTCCACGCGAGCGCTGTGTGTGTCTGCTGACAGCAGAGAATTAGCCACCCGCGTCAATGCAATGGCGGCTTTAATAATAGCATGTTGAATGTGTGCCATTTTCAGATCTGATTTTCAAGCATGAGGTGGGATCTGAGTCCACACTTCTTGATTTACGGTCGGTATGGTCATGTTGAGGCAATTTTCAAGTCTATTGTAAGTTTCAAAACGTTTCTTCAAAACTTCATCAGAGAGTTTGCCTTGGAATCGTTTGTTTACAACCCCTGCCAGTTTTTCATCCAACTTCTCACCCACTGTCTCCTCAGTTCTGTACTCATTTTCAATATTACCCAAAACAGTGTTAGATGATTCCCCACTTTGTCCTTTTTGAGTCTGGTCTTGCAACACTGATTTGAGGAGATTTTCTTCCTCTTCATCAGTGTCTTCGTCCTCATGAAGACTGAGGACATCGCATTCCATGGGGTCTTGGTTGTGTGCTTTTTTGCGCGGGGGTTCTAAACCTTAATCTATGCATACTGCTTCTCCCTCTTCTTTATGGTGGTCAAGAGCGCCTGAATCAATTTGACTTCTGAGAGAGTCGAATTGTTGTTGCCATTTGGCATCCAAATCCTAATAAGTCTTTTTATATCATCACAAGAATCAGCAGACTGGGAGCTGCCCTCGTGTTCGGGCTCATGATCTGAACTAGACATGACGGGCACTGGAAGGCCTGTTGGTGTTGGTACCGAAACTGAAAGCAACCAGTCGGTGTCGAGACTGAGCGTGGCAAACAAGCTAATGTTTTATCGAAGCCACTGAAAAGGCTTTCACATTTTTCAATATGATTATTTTTAATGTATGAAAAGGAGAAAACTAGTTTCACTGACCTGTTATCCCTTGTCTGTCTGAGAGGAAAAATTTTTTCAAAGCACACTCACTAGGGCCTAGTCTACATACCGTCCTAAATCGCTAAGCACATCCTCCACCTGGTATCTGGTATGTTCTGGCACCAACCGAGTATGTTCCCACGCACAGCATCTCATGTGAATGTGGATGAACCAATCGCTATACGAGAAATAATACAGCACAAAGACAGATTAGTTCAACTTTTAACCTTCATGTTAATATTTAGGAAAACTTAAAAATGAACTCTGAAAAAATAATCATGTGAATTCTACATGTCAATCACTCAGTGACTGAACAAAAATAATCATGTGAATTCTACATGTCAGTCACTCAGTGACTGAACAAACTGCTTGAGCAGTAAGCATGACTTATAGCCATTTAAGAAAAAAAAATTAAATAACTGTAGTTATAGAGGTAGACAGATGGTACTACCAACATAACATTAAAGCTATTTTCTGGATTGGCTAGATGTTTTGTAATAAACTTAGATTGCCTTTTTGTTTGATGACTTTGTGTGGCAGATTGCCTGCTATTTGAGAATATATGAGTAAAACAAAGCCAAACAACCAATCACTGGATGTAACATAGCACCCATTGTGAATGAGACCAGTTGTGTAGTCATTGTGAATGTGACCAGTTAAAAGAAAGCAAACAACTTTGCCATCAGAACCTTTAAATGTTTCCTGTATTTGTGATTTAATAGATAGAAAATAGACTAACTGTATTTGCAAGCCATGTCACATTAGTGCAGATCACTGTCAAAGTCTTTTCTTTTTCAAACTGGTAGAGATTGTCATTTGTTTTTGCATCAGCAACTAATTTCTTAGTCATGTCTGGTCAAACTTCAATGATGATCATGATGTATGTGAATGATCAGCAGTGAAATGTATATATGTATGTATGCCTATGTGTAGGTAAGCATTTGAGTGAATTCAGATTGTCAACATACATTTTCTGTGCCAATCATAGAGTAAAGCACAGTGACTTTTGGATACAGACCAGTCAGAAGGAAGAAAACGATTCTGCCATAATGTCAGATATTCCAGAATAAGTTAGCTGCATTTCATCAAAAAGTATACTGAAATTGGATTCAAAATTGAAGTGTGAGTTGATTTTATTCTCTTTGAGTTAAAAAAAGAATGCGCTGAAAGAATATCTTGTTTGTTAGTGGCTAAAAAAATTAGTTTATTATAATTGTGTCAAAATGAAGGTCGTAAACATTTTGACTCTGAAAGTGCAGTGTTGGAACTGCAAAATTTGTATGTTTAAAACCAATTTTCATGTAATTCAGTCAGACTTGTATTAACTGGACTCCACTTTAAGTATGATTTATGAGTTAGAATAAAACGTGTGAAGGAATGTGGCTTTGTAATCTGCTATTTATTCTTTCCAGTACATTTCGAGCATTGCACAAACATGGGGTTTTGTTTGTTTCTTCTTTTGTTTTGTTAATGATGTCATTCTTAAGAATATAAAAACATTCAGTATATCAAATTGAGAATGTAAAAAAAAAAAATCCCACAGTACTTGTGGGTATGAAAAATTCTTCCATTGGTTGGATATGAAATTGTGTGTTATTACTGTCATAATTGTTAGTATGTAATTTGGTCTTCATCATTATCACAGTAATTGTGTGTGCAGCTTAATATTTTCAACTTGCACAAAGCTGACTCTGTGAAAGACATAGACAGAGCCATCTTGTACGCTTTGCTAAGAGGTGAGTTACAGTATTTTTTTATCTACCCTCCCTCCCCCCCCCCCCCCCCCCCCCCCCGCAACTTCTTTTCTGTACATTTTAAAATGAAGTTGCTTCTCTTTAGATGGTTTCTGTTATTCTTTATCCAGATTTGTGTCTTCCTCTTTTTGTGAGTTTGTGTCCTCATTAACTTTTTTTTTCATGCTTACCTGCCCAAACAAACGCCTTCTCTCTTCTACTTGGTGTGGAACATCTCCATGTTATGAGGATCCTCAACAACAACAAAAAATTCAGAGCTTGTTAGGCAAGAAGAGTGACTGCTCCTAGTGAGTTCACTTCATTGTGCCATTTCCAAACATAGTTCAGTTTTCTCCTTTACTTTGGCGGGGAAAATGCCACCCCCACCCCCAACCGCCCCCATCCCATTCTGTTCATCAGTATTCAGTCATACATATTTTAGTGCTCTTGGATCCTCTCATGCAACCTTTTAAGCTTGCTTTTGTTTCAGTTTAGGAATCTTCTTTCTCTCTTTCTTCACAAGAGAGAATTTTTGCATGTAAATATCCACAAGTTATGCTTAATTGCTGTCTCATGCCAGCATTTGGCTCTTCAGTTGTGTAGTCTTTTTCATCATCCTCCATTCCCTCTGTTTGGAAGCAAGTCATGTGTCTGCCCTTTGTGTTGCTATTAGCCCTTCAAGCCTACACTTATTGAACCCACATCTTTTGCACTAAAGAGGAAATAAGAACCTGATTTTGATCCTCATCATTTTCAGATACACATAGTTATATCAGTGAGTGTTCTAAGTTTCATACCTGTCCTTGAAAACTTCGCACACACAAGCTCATACACACAAACAGGCATGCATGCACACATGCATGCACGCACGCACACATACATGCATGCACACACACACATATGCACGACACACACGTGCTTATCATCTTACACACACACACACACACACACACACACACACACACATACACACATGCACACACACACACATGCACACTTATCCACACACACATACACACACACATATTCACACAAGCACACACACACACACACACACACACACACACACACACACACACACACACACTTATCCTCACACACATACACACAGTTATCCAAATATATGTGTTACGCAATATACGTGTACCTGCGCAGTATGTGTACTACGCAATTTTTGGCATGTTTCATGAACTGCACAACCTCGTTGCAGAATTCATGAACTCTGCAACGAGGTTGCGCAGTTCATGAAACACGCAAAATAGCATTGCCCAGTACATGAACTACACACACGGTGCAAACTCGGTTGTAACCTCAAGCTCGGTCTGTGTATGTGGGTGCGTATGACATGTGCGCACAGCTGTTCTGATGGACATTTCTTCATGTTTTGGAACCATGTCGATTGTAAGTTTTTTAAATTTTGTCATTTCAATTTTATTTCTGGCAAGTAATCCAGATAAGACTCCAGCTTTTGTTCCTACCTTGAAGCCTTTATCACTCGTTTCCATGACAACACCAATCAAGTTGGGTGGATCCCCCCGCCCACAATCAAATTCAGAAATTGATATGAGAACTCAACATTATCGCCAACATCGAGTGCCTTCGTTTTCACTTCTGATCAGTGTAGCATTTTTTTTGCTTGTCTTTCTAAACCCCGTGCTGCAGCCGCTCTAATACTCTGAAAATGGTCACCCTGACTCTCATCATTTTCTGTTGTGTCACCCTGACTCTCATCATTGTCTGTTGCGTCCATGTTTTCTTCTTCTATCACTCCACTTTCTGCACCAGCAGCACCCTGTTCTCTCTGTCCACCCTGCCCTGTAACGTCATTTTGTCCATCATGTTCCATGAGGTCTGAAACCTCAATCTGATGTTTCTGTAGCATGACCTCAATAACGTCAGTCTATCCGTCCTGTAGAACAACATCAACTACGCACCGTTCTGTGATGTTTTGCCCACCTTCTACAATTACCTTAATAATGTCAGTCTGTCCAACATGTTCTGTGATCTCTGTTACGTCTGTCTGTCTCCCCTGTCCTGTGACTGCATTGTATCCATCCTGTTCTGTATTGTGAGTACCTTGTCCTGTGAAGTCATTTTGACCATCGTGTTCCATAACCATAACGCCAGTCTGTCTATCATGTCCTGTGACGCGAGTCTGCCCTGCGCCAGTCTGTCCAACATGTCCTGTGACGTCAGTCTGCCCTGCACCATGTCTGTTTATCATATCTAGGAGCTGCTCTTCATACACCCCACTTCCTATTTTCTGAAGAAACTCAATGGGTACAGATGATGCCAAACCAATACACGGTTTTTTGCCGAACATCACAGTATATGGTTCTTTAGCAGTTGCCTCACTAACAACTGAGTTCATTTGCCACTGGACAAATTGTATGCCTAAAGACCAATTTGGACAACGATGGTCTCTCATCCAGGCCGTAAGCTTGTCTTTCATCACTCCATTGGACCTCTCGACGGAACCCTGGGTTTGGGGATGGTGTGGGCGTACGTTGACCAAAACCAGCTCAGGCCACATCTTGGCAAGTTCTTCAATTACGCTGGCGGTGAATTCTCTACCATTATCACTTTGCAGAACTCTAGGAGCACCGAAATCCAAGAAAAGAAGCAAAAGTTATCTTGCAACGTCTATGGCACTCTTGGTCTCGAGAGGACGCAGCAAGTGGAACTTGCTCAGGTGCTCCTGGTAATGCAGGATGAACAAGAATGACCCATCCTTCATGCTCTGCATATCGACAAGGTCTACTTGCCCCCTTTGATTCAGGTCCGAAACGAGTATTGGTCTGACTACTGTTCCAGAGACAGTCTGTTTCCTCTTTCTCTTCTCCAGGCAGCGTTCGCACTCAGTGATGAAGGTGCGCACAGCCATGAGGGGAATGTTGTCATAGCTGTCTTTCAACTTTGCATACGTCTTCTTTTCGCCAGCATGCCCTGCAATTAGAAAAAAAAAGAAACGGTAAGAGAGAGAGAGAGAGAGAGAGGGGGGGGGGGTGAGAGAGAGAGAGAAGGGGTGAGAGAGAAAGACATAGAGAGAGAGAGACAGACAGACAGAGACAGCGACAGAGAGAGGCACACACACACACACACACACACACACACACACACACACAGAGAAAGAGAGAGAGAGAAAGAGAGAGAGAAAGCGAGAGAGAGAGACAGACAGAGACAGCGACAGAGAGAGAGACACACACAGAGAAAGAGAGAGAGAGATAGAGACAGAGAGAGAGACACAGAGAGAGAAAGAGAGAGAGAGAGGGGGGGGGTGAGAGAGACAGAGAGAAAGAGAGAGAGACAGACAGACAGAGAGAGAGACAGACAGAGAGAGAGAAAGAAAGCGTGACATCCTTCGAGTGAACTCACTCACTGACCTATTGTCAGCCACTCACTGACATACTGTCAGCAAAGAGACAGTGACCAAAATAATACACCTCTGGCAAATGACTGAAGTATTTGAAAACATTTACCTGTTGCTTGGTGTGTTGCTTCAAGCACTTCATATACTCGGCTCTGTGTGATCATGCACTTGCCTGATGACTTGCGCTGAACACGGTCCAGTCCAGCAATGGACACAATAGCAAAGGTATTCTTGATATGGTAAACTTCCCAGTCTTCTTTCTTGCCAGTGAGAGGCCTTCGTAAAATCTGGAGAACTTTTTTTTCATAGTCATCAGACCACAGGCCTCGAGCGAAATCACTAGCAGTAGCATCCATGCTTCTTCGGATACAGATAATCAACTGAAGACGTTTAGACTTTTTTGCTGTCAGTCGGCATCAAAAACAGTTATGTGAGTAATGATAACTGTTCAGATGACTTCATGTCATGAAATACACAATCTGCGAATTGAGGTTACAATCGAGTTTGCCCTCTGTGCGTAGTTCATGTACTGGGCAATGCTATTTTGCGTTTTTCATGAACTGCGCAACCTCGTTGCAGAGTTCATGAATTCTGCAACGAGGTTGCGCAGTTCATGAAACGCCAAAAATTGCGTAGTACATGTACTGCGCAGGTACACGTATATCGCGTAACATATGCACACATACTTGCGCACGCGCATGTGCACATGCATGCATGCACGCACGCATGCTCGCACACACACACACACACACACACACACACACACACACACACACACACACACACACACAAAGGCACACATGCATACAAGCACACACTACGCATGGCACTTATGCAGACTTGTATGTACAGAAATTCTTATACAGCCACATAAACAGCAACACATACGCTTAACACACATGGCCTCACACTCACACACACTCACACCACACACACACACACACACACACACCACACACACACACACACACACACACACATATGCAGACATGCACACACACATGCAGACATGCACGTACAGTTCATGACATCATGATACTCATGCAGACTTATATGTACGGAAATTCTTATACAGCCACATACACAGTAACACACATTAACACACACAGCCACAGCCACAGCCACACACACACAGCCACACACACACAAACACACACACACACATAAATACATGCACACACACACACACACACACACAGATGCTCACACACATGTACACATATATACAGCCTCACACACACACACACACACACACACACACACACACACACACATACATACATACACACACACACACACACACACACACACACACACATATGCATGCATACGTACATGCAAGCACACATACCTGCATACATACATGCATGCACACATACATGTATGAGTGCTCACGCGTGCATGCTCACACACACACATGCATGCATGCATGTACACATACATGCATGAGTGCTCACACACGCACACACACACGCACACACACACACACACACACACACACACACACACACACACACACACACACACACACACATGCACACACATTTACTTGTATGCAGACATGCACATGTACATGCACAAGTGCTCTCTCTCTCTCTCTCTCTCTCTCTCTCTCTCTCTCTCTCTCTCTCACACACACACACACACACACACACACACAGACATACACACACACACACAGATACAGACATTTGTACTTGTATACACACAAGTACACGCATACACTTTTGCATGTCAACCAACTCATCTCTTAGCAATGATGAATTTAACTGTTTGTGTTCTTTTTGTATTAACATTATATCTGATGCTTGCCATGGCAGTCAAAGGCCCAACCACAAAGGGTAAGTGGTGGAAGGGGGAGTTTTGCTGAAGTGGTCAGGGTGTGCTGAATCATCTTTTTCAGAGGGTCATGTTGCAGGGAAGGCCTACTTCATTTTGATTCACATCCTCTGTCCCCTCAAGATCCATTATGCACTGAGTGTCATCATGCTTTCCTTGTCTCTGAATGAAGCATTTTTTGCTTGGAATTTCCCGACATTATACATATTTTGGGAAAAGTTTGTACTACCTTTAAACTTTCATTGAGTCATTAGCTGGTTTTGTTTTGTCTTGTGTGGATGAATTTCTTCAGTATCCTGTGCCTTAGTCATAACTTTTTCTGGTGCTGCCACACAGTTTAACATTTTTGGGATCAACTTTTGACATGTCCTGCGGACAGTTTTTGTTCCAGCTTTTATGCTTTGATTGAGTCATCGGCTGGTTTTTATTTTATTGTATATTGATGAATTTCTTTATTATCCTGTCCATCAGGCAGAATCTTTTTTTGCATTGCCACATGGTTTAATATTTTTGGGATCAACTTTTGATGCTTCTGCATACAAAATGCACAAACTGTAAATGTCCTGCCCTTGCACTTGAAGAATTTGCTGTAGAGTAGCGCAAAATACAGCAAATGATTTTATTAACCTCTTCCCTGCTTGCCCCGTGTCTGTTACGGGGTCGTTTTCACGATCTTGTATGCCCGTAACCATGTCTACTATGGGGTACTTATTACTTGATCATATTTATTTTTATCATACTAATGTCCAGCAAAATCAAATTATTATGATACCACATCATAGCGCAGGGTATAAGAAAAAAACATGCAAAAAATCTAAGAGATATCTCAATAAATGAATGAGTAGTGAACAGATGAGTGAACCTGCTGCAATTTGGCCCCGGCACTCAGCAATACAGAAAAGCTCTTATACTGTGGCAGGGAAAGGGTTAATTTTTAACCAAATTTTATGTCTATGAATATAAACTGAAGGATTACTGCCCCCATGTGTTCAGACTTTTTATACCAAATTCAATATAGATACAAAATAGAAGAGATATCCATCTAAAATGATGAGGAGCATGAATATCAACACAGGGATGGTTGTCACACAGAACTTTTTTCAAGTGAAACTTAACAAGCTGCACAATGGGCATAATAATTCATGGTAGGTTCTTTTGTCATGTAAACTGCATCAGCATCTTCTTGTTCTTCTTTTCAAGGGTACTGTTTAAATAGCTGAAAGCAATGTGTATGTAAGTATGAAAGTACCTGTGTTTATGTGCATGTACTGTGTTTATGTATGAACCAATTTATCTACTTATGCATATGCCTAAGCAATTAGTGTGTGTGTGTGTGTGTGTGTGTGTGTGTGTGTGTGTGTGTGTGTGTGTGTGTGTGTGTAGTAAGTGCTTATGTGTGTGAGTACTATTTGGACTTTTGTGGAAAGGTGATGTTTTGTATAAGGTAGATACATATCTAGCGTTGAAAAAATGTGATAGTATGAGAAATAATACGATTTATATGCCGTGCTGTATATTCTTTGTAAACTGAATTACTTTTTGTATTGCTCATAGTTTCTGCATATATGATAGTTGTTTTGCCTGGAGTTTTAAGGTTTACACATTTTATTTCAAGTTTTATTCACAGTTTAATTCGCAAATTTATTCACAAGTTTTTTTTCAAGTTTTTTTTCACAGTTACACTTTTTACACACACACACACACACACACACACAACACACACACACACACCACACACACACACACATATATATATATTTCCAAATGCACAGGATATGATGGAGTGGAATTGTAAATCGTGTAAGAAGCATTGAGTGTTAGGTAATAAGCAAATAATTACTGCAATAGATATCATATAAATGCAAGAAAAGTGACATACAGAAACATTGATATATCTACACACACACACACACACACACACACACACACACAACACACACACACACACACACACACACACACACACACACACACACACACACACACACACAGAGGGGTGTGTGAAAGGGAAATCCTGGTCCAGTCTTAAGATAATAATGAATTGTGCGTATAAGTTAAAGAAAGGGCAAAGCATGTCAATGGCTGATTACATTGTAGAGTATGAAAGTAGATACCTGATCTGCAAGAAATACAAGATGGAGTATCCAGATGCAGTATTGGCGTTCAAACTACTGGACAATGCAGGTTTGACAGAAAAAGAAAAACAGTTAGTGTTGACTACAGCATCTGATAGAAAATTTTCTTCTGTTAAGTCAACTTTGAAGAGAATTTTTGGAAGTCATTCAGGAGCCAGAGTTGAGGATGAAATCATAGTGAAACAAGAAGTGTTTGTGACAAAGAACAGTACAAGATACAGAGGAAGCAGATTTCCAGATCCACCTAGTTTGAGTGATCAAAGAACATGGCCAAAGAACAAAGTTCCAAGAGGCTCTAACCCACTGGACAGAAATGGAAGGAGAACAAAGTGTGCTGTTTGCCAGTCAGTGTTTCACTGGGCCAAACAGTGCCCACACAAAGAAGATGTGAGAATCACAGACACTGACATTGAGCATCATGAAGAATGTGAAGAACAGTGCAACTTGGCATTATTCATTAAAGAACACAGAACAGAGAGTGAGATACTGATGACAGAATCTTATGGCTGTGCAGTTATTGATACAGCATGTACCAAAACTGTCTGTGGCAAGAAATGGTGTGAGCAGTATGTGAACAGACTACAAGAAGATCAAAAGAAAGTCATCAAGAAAAAGGCAAGTACAAAGATTTTCAGGTTTGGAGATGGTGCTCAAGTGCACTCATACATGAATGCGACAATCCCAGCTCAGATTGGCAAGACAAAGTGTAATATTGAAACAGAAGTCGTGGATATAGAACTTCCACTCTTGCTGAGCAAGGATTCTTTGAAGAAAGCAGGAACTGTTCTGGTTATGTCCAATGACAAAGCCACGATGTTTTAACAACCTGTAGAGCTAAACTACACTTCAACTGGACATTATTGCATTGACATTGTCGGAAACAAACGAGCGATGCAAAACGATGGTTAAATCCTGCTGACCATGGAAAATCTAGATGAAAAAGAACAAACAAAATCACTTCTGAAACTTCACAAACAGTTTGGGCATGCTTCAGCAGAGAATCTGAAGAAGTTAATGCAGAATGCAGGAATCAAAGATATAGATTTGTTCAAGAAAATGACAGAGTTAGTAGAAGAGTGTGATGTGTGTGCTCGATACAGAAAAACACCACCAAAACCATCAGCAGGAATGTCTTTGGCAGACGACTACAATAAAATAGTGGCTGTTGATCTCCATGAGCTTGGCAAAAATGTCTGGTACCTTCACATGATTGACCAGTTTACTAGATTCAGTGCTGCTGCAATAATCAGAAGCAAACAGTCATTAGTCATAGTGCACAACTTCATGAAGTATTGGATTGCAGTGCATGGCCCACCAAAAGTACTGATAAGTGACAATGGCAGAGAATTCAACAATGACGAATTCCATGACATGTGCAAAAACTTCAACATTGAAGTGAAAACTACAGCAGCGTACAGCCTGTGGAGCAAAGGTCTGATGGAATGTTACAACCAAACCCTTTCCAACATTCTGCTGAAAATCATGTCTGACAAGAAAGATCTGGATTGGGAGACAGCACTGTGCTAGGCACTGGCAGCCAAGAATAGCATGGTCAGTACCCAGTCCCTATCAGCTGGTGTATGGGAGAAATCCAAACTTTCCATTTGTAGTCAGTGACACATTGCCTGCTTTGGAAGGCACCACCAGAAGCAAGACAGTTGGAGAACACATCAATGGTCTGCATGCTGCCAGAAAGGCATTCACACAAGCTGAAAGTTCAGAGAGACTGAGAAGAGCTTTGAAAACACAGACACGATCCTCATATGATGTATATCAGATGGGAGACAAGGTCTACTAAGCGCCCAAATGGTGAAGAATGGAAGGGACCAGGAAATGTGATAGGAAGAAGATGGAAGTGTGATCTTTGTGCGTCATGGTGGAACTCTAGTCTGAGCACATCAAACTATGTTGAGGAAAGTGAAAGAAGAACAAGAGAAAACATACCCTGAAGCTAAGTGTAACTCACAGTCTTTCACAAGCAACAGTTACGAGGAGAACAAAAGCTCACAGTACACCAAACCTGCTCGTGAAGAGGAAGATGACACAAAGAACAGCTGTACAGAAACATTACCAGACTTTGATACAGAATCAGACACTGAATCAGATGAAATAAATGAAACAAATGAAAGAAACACAAACAACATTGACTTCAAGAAACTCAAACCAGGCCAGATGATTTCATATGAACACAAAGACAATGGAAAGCGCATATCTGCAAAGATGATAAACAAAGCTGGAAAATCAACTGGGAGAAACAAAAACTGGTACAACATTGAGTGCACAGAACCAAAAGAATATGAAGAAAGAATGCCAATGGACTTAACCAAGGTCAACAAACTTGTTATATCATCTGCAGAGTGTGACTTGGCATTGTGCTCAGAAGGCACTGTCATGATGATAGAAGGAGTTTGCTTTGAGAAAGCCAAACAAGAAGAAATGGAGAGCTGGCAAAGAAACCATGTCTACAGTGAAGTGGAAGATACTGGACAAAGATGTGTTTCAACTAGATGAATATGTACTATGAAGCAAACTAAACAAGGGATGACTCCAAAAGCTAGACTAGTGGCGAGGGGATTTGAAGAAATTGGAAATGACGACATTCAAAAGGATTCTCCCACTTGTGCAAGTGAATCACTGAAAGTGATTCTCTCTATTTTCGCCCAAAGAAAATGGAACCCATACTCTATGGACATCAAGACAGCCTTTCTGCAAGGAAAAGAAATCGACAGAGACATTTTTGTGAAGCCACCGAAAGAAGCCCACAGCAAAGGAAAGTTGTTTGTGGCATTTAGAGAAATGTGTGTATGGACTGAATGATGCTTCTCTGCAGTGGTACAAATGGGTCAGAGATGTTCTGCAAAAACTTGGAGGAAGGATGTCAAAAGTTGACCCAGCAGTCTTCTATTGGATGACTGGAGATGAGGTGATAGGCATCTTAGCATGCCACGTGGATGACTTCATCTGGGGAGGCACAGAGGCCTTTGAACAGAATGTGATTAAAGAAATCAGAAAAACGTTCAAGGATGGAAAGGAAGAAAACAAAGCTTTTCAGTACATTGGCATGGAGCTGTCCTCTGATGGACACACAGTGTGCCTACAACAAACTAAGTATGGAGACACTCTGGAACCCATACCCATTGACAAAAGAAGAACAAAACAGAAACAGAACAACATGACAGCTAAGGAGAAACAGATGTACAGGTCCAAAGTTGGTCAAATTTTGTGGATATCTCATCAGAGTCGTCCTGATGTAGCGTTTGATGCTTGTCAGCTTTCTTCTAATGTGAATGATGGGAAAGCGGAACATCTATTGGGAGCAAACAAAGTCATCAAAAAGATCAAATCAGAACATGTTAAGTTGAAATTTCAACACTTGGAATCTGAAACACTGAAACTGATGGTCTACACAGATGCTTCTTTTGGCAACCTGAAGGATGGAGGAACTCAAGGCAGCTATATATATATATTCTGATGTTACATTGAAATTTCAACACTTGGAGTCTGAAACACTGAAACTGATGATCTACACAGATGCTTCTTTTGGCAACCTGAAGGATGGAGGAACTCAAGGCGGCTATATATGTATTCTGATGTTACATTGAAATTTCAACACTTGGAGTCTGAAACACTGAAACTGACGGTCTACACAGATGCTTCTTTTGGCAACCTGAAGGATGGAGGAACTCAAGGCGGCTATATCGTCTTCCTAGCCAGTGAGAAAGGAGACGTCATTCCTGTTTGCTGGAACTCCACAAAAATTCACAGAGTGGTACGAAGTACACTAGCTGGTGAGACACTGGCTATGGCTGAAGGACTTGATGTAGCAATATTTGTGGCAACATTGTTCACTGAAATCGCCGCAGGAAAAGCTTCCAATGACAGTCTACCTCTTGTCTGCCTGACTGACTGTAAGTCACTACATGATGCCTTGAAATCCACAAAGCAAGTGACAGAAAAACGGTTGAGGCTAGAAATCAGTGGGATCAAAGACTTGATGGAGAAAGGCATTGTGGAAGAGGTGAAATGGTCTGACACACATCAACAGTTAGCGGACTGTCTTACCAAGAGAGGAGCTTCACCCACACTGCTGCTGAGAACACTGGAAGAAGGAACAATCACAGAATAGAGTTTTAAATTTTTTTTATTATTTTTTTTTAATAAAAGACAGAGATGAGTATGATAATGATAGACGTATCGGAACAGTTCATGCTTGGAAACATTGTTGTTGAACTTACCGGAAGTGATGAAATGAGGAACGAAGAAGATAACTTGGCAAGAAGAAAAAACCATCATCACCACCTAAGGAATAGTTAAAGTTGTAAGCACCTGCAAGGAATGTCAAAATGTCAAAACCCTGCAAAAGCAGCATGTCAATGAATCTGTGGACGAGCCGAGGAGGCAATGTTCTGAGTACATATATAGTTTAACTTTTCAGTTCACATCTGTGCAGACTTCAATACCCTTGGAGTCCCTTGAATGAGACTTCATCCTTTCAACTTCCAAATTCTTTTGAGCAGAACTTTTCTTACCTCCAGATTTTCTAGAGGTGTAGACAAGTTGGGGTATCACTTTTTCTCTTTTTTTAAAAATTTCCATCCACCCAAAACTTCATCTTTTAAACTACTTACTTGTATTAAGAAGAATTTATCTCACCACCATATTTATTTCTAGAGCTGCAGACAAATATGGTGACATTTTTGTTTTGTTTTGTTTGTTTTGTTCCTTTTTTTTTGTTTTGTTTTGTTTTCAGTTGCCAGCTACCCACCCCAGACTCCATCCTTTAAATACCAAGTTGTTTGAGCAAAACTTCTTCATCCACCAGTTAAATTTAAAGAGCTATAGACAGTTTATTTGTTTGTGGGTCTTCTGTTTTGTTTTCTTTTTGGTTTCTTTTAAATTTCCAGCCACCACCTCAGAATTCATCCTAGTAACTACCAAGTTGTTCTGAACAAAAGTTTCCTGTTCTGAACAAAAGTTTCCTGACCACGAGATTAATTTTCTTAAGCTGTAGATATTTAGGGTATCATTTTTCTTTTTTTTTAAATTGCTATCCATCCCATATCTGCAAGTCCAAATGGCACCAATTAAAAAAATACTGTGGATGTAGTTTGATGTCCTTGTGTTTGTTTGTATGTTGCTGATGTTTCTGACTAACCATTGTGGTCACTTGCTTGAACTGTGAAGTGTTATTACATCCTATTGACTCATCATATTCAGGTCATGTAAGTTATTGTCATCTAAATTTGAATCTTTTTTGTAAGCTTGTTCTTGAAGTAGCACAGATGGAAGCAGAAGGAATTGAAGCTAAATGGTTTGTGTGTGTTCTCTTGATGCTCAACTCTTTACAGATAATCAGTAAGATGTTAGAAATTAGACTGGCGTCTTGAGTGAATCTGAAATTGTTGAGTGTCTGAAATGGGCAGATCAATTATTAAAAGTTTAAACTGAGACCAGAGACTGCTACTCCAGCGTTGCTTTGCACAAAGACTAGTGACACAGACATCATGGAGGATGCATCTTCCATGATCAAACTTGATGAAAGAAAGCACCATCAAACTTGAGTTCCATGTATGAAGACATGCATTTAAAAAAGAAAAAAACAAAAAAACAAAGACCTGCATGCACCCTAAATTATATTGCATTATTTGTGGCAGAGTAGGCCATCATGTGGAGATAAGATGGAGGGACAAAAAAAAGCACACTTGTGTTTATGCATCATCCCTGAAGATGGAATGAGGCTGTCTGAATGATGAGAGTAAAAGCTGTCACTTAAATGGTGAGCCTTGATGTTCTTGCCAAGAAGAGAAGAAGAAACAGTAAAGAATGATCACAAAAACATTAATGTTTGCTTTCTTCATGAAATCAAGGTACATAATTTGAAGCTGATGCTGCTTTTGCAGGGTTTTGACATTTTGACATTCCTTGCAGGTGCTTACAACTTTAACTATTCCTTAGGTGGTGATGATGGTGCATGTATATGGTCGTCAGATCTGATTGAAAAAACTTGAGGTTTGAGAACTGACCCACATATAATAGTTACTTTATGGGTTACTTAGTTGGAAAAGTTTCAGTCTCTGATGGTTTAGCAGGTAGAATGATTAAGCTGTAAAAGTACAACTTGAGTTTCACTGGAAATAAAAACACTGCTATAATGTGAAATCTGCATGCACTCTACCGAAATGTGCATATGATTTGCTTTTATATAATAGACTTGGACGTTTGTCCTTAAAAGAGGCTGCTATAGCTGTTATAATGGGCTTCAAAGATCCTTGGTTTTAAATGCTGGAAGTGTGTGGGAACCCTGTTACGCTACACTAGGGTTGAAACCAAATCGGAATGATACAGGCATAGAGCCATAAGCAGTAGTTACACATCATGTCAAATTAAGCGCCTCTGGAAGTAAAAGTTTTTGTATTTGTTTATTACTTGTTGGTGCAAAATCTGCTGTGTTTGTGTATTGTTTTAGATGATAACACAACATTGAATGCCTTATAAACAAAGTTTTTAATTTTCAGCCAACAAGTCTAATGCCCATTCCCAGCTAGCTCTGGCACTGACCTGGAATCGCTGTGACATTGCCAGACAGGAAATTTTCATCCCTGAAAACAGGAAAAACTGGCAGGTGTGTGTGTGTGTGTGTGTGTGTGTGTGTGTGTGTGTGTGTGTGTGTGTGTGTTTGCTTTATACATGCGTGAAGTGGCATAAATATCTGTTATACTTAGTGAATATACAGAATTAGACATTTTCTTAAAAAAAATTGTAAACTCTGGACAGATTTCTAAAAATGTTACGGATGGTGTGGTGCTGTGAGTATGTCTGTCTGACTCTCACTTTCAAAAGTTTGGATGTGTGTAATGATTTTTACCTACACACACCCACACCATACGAAACATGGATAGCCAGGCAACACACAAGTTAAGTTTCTGTTATATGCTGCCAGAACCATCAAACATAAACACATATCAATATAAGTCATATCACATATCATATCAATATAATTTAGCACAAAATCAATACACGCCACCACTAGCAAGGGCATGCGACAACACAGGGAGCTTCAACCATTGCTCTCAAAATTGATACATGAAATATTTCTCACTGGTACAAAAATCAATACACTCCACCACGTAAGGGTGTTTGACAACACAGGGAGCTTCAACCATCGCTCTCATATTAAATATTTCTTTTTATTTTAGCACACTTCACACTGGCACTGTCAATAGTGTCCCATCAGACACAGTCCACACAGTTGGCTGCAACAAGCACAAGTCACAGTCTTCACATGGCAAGCAGAGCCGCTCTCAAATATAATTTAAAGTCCCACCGGGTACACCCACACAGGAGATCACATCGGACTACAGACCAGGCGGCCAGCCTCTCCACGTCGTCTTGACGGAGAATCCTCAAGTCACAGTCTTCACACGGCAAGCAGAGTACACTCACACAGAAGATTATGAGTACTACCGACCTGGCGGCCAGCCTCTCCACGTCGTCTTGACGGAGAATCCTCAAGTGACAGTCTTCACACGGCAACAGGGTACACTCACACAGAAGATTATGAGTACTACCGGCCTGGTGGCCAGCCTCTCCACGTCATCTTGATGGAGAGGGTGGCGAATAAAGACAAATACAGTTCCAGGCTGGACTCGGTGGTCTTGCCGTTTTTTCTTTCCCTCACTCCTGTTGTTTCTTTTCAATTTATGTCATCTTCCTATGTAATTTCACGTTGACATCATAATTCATGTTGACATCACATCTGTGAACATGAATATGTTAATGTGAGAACCCCACTGTGATAAAAAGATTTCTGCTGTCTGTGAAATCATGCTAAATCATGCCGGAAGCAACAAATATTTTACTGTTAGGAGTTTTAAAAAAATTCTGCTGGACATTTTATATGGTCTTACCTGTATTCCAGCTGAAAGAAAGGTCCTGAAGTAATTGCTGAGAGTTTTGAGCCCTTGCTCTGAGTAGGAATGAAATTTCTGCAGCTTTCTATTTATTTTTGCCTTTAGAGTGAAGTCAGAGGGCTTTATATTTATTTTCCTGTTAGAGTGAAGTCATAGTGGCTGTCTATTTATTTTTTTGTTAAAGTGAACTCACAGTGGTTTTCTGTACATTTTGCTGTTAGAGTGAAGTCATGGTCACATTCTTTTTAATTTTTTTTTCTGTGGAGTGAAGTCACAGTGGCATTTTTTTTTTTTTTTGGTACTAAAAAGAAATTTCTCGTACAGTGAAATCATTGTGGGTTTCTGTTTGTATTGCTATCCTGAGGTCTTTCAGTTGCAGTCTAGCAAAGTAAAAATCATTGCAGCTTTCTGTTGCAGTCTAGCAGAAAAAAGTAACTTCAGCTTCCTGATGCATCTTTACAAAATGAAATGTCTGTGCAGGTTTCTGTTGCAGTCTTGCAAAGCAAAACCATTGCAGTTTTTGTGTTGCAGTCTTGCAGAATAAAATCACAGCAGCCTTTTGTTGTAGTCTAGTAGAGTGAAAAAAATACTTTGCAGCTTTCTTTTGTTTGCAGTGGTCTGGCAGAGTAAAATCACTGCAAATTTTTGTTGCAGTCTGTGGAGTAAAATCAATGCAGCTTTTTTCTATTGCTGACTTGAAAAGCAAAATCACTACAGCTTTTTGTTGCAGTCTATCAGAGTAAAGTCATTTTAGTTCTTAGTTGTCAGTCTTACAAAGTAAAAATTACCACAACTTTCTTTTGCAGTATACCAGAGTGAAATTTCTGCAGCTCTTTGATGAAGTTGGACAGAATAAAATCAATACTGCTCATTGATGGAGTTTAGCTTTTAATGTGTATTTTTCTGTGAGAAAGACATCACTGTTGAATGTGTTTGATCTTGCTATTTTTGTTGTTGTTATTGATTTCTTTAGGAATTGATTGGAGTGAAACATTAATGCCAGCTGCAGAACTGATAATGATTTACTTTTCTTTGTTTGTTTTTTTTTTGTTCTAGCAAGTGGATCTGAACAACGCCATGTTCACTGCTCTTGTACAGAATAGGGCAGACTTTGTTCAGTTGTTTCTGGACAATGGAGTGGATCTAAAACGATTTCTGACCACTCGAACGCTGTGGAATCTGTACTCCAATGTGAGTCTGGCATTTGTCATGCCTGTTTAATGTGTGTGTGTGTGTGTGTGTGTGTGTGTGTGTGTGTGTGTGTGTGTGTGTATGCATGCGTGCTAGTTTTTTTGTCATCTCATTTGAAAGATTAACGTTCAGAACATTACACAAGATTTATAGCAATGAGGGAAGAAAAACAGACACATAAGAATTGAACTTTGGACCTAGTAATCTCTAGCTTTCATGCAAGAGCATCATCCACATCATCCACTCTGTGTCTATGAAAGCCTTGTTGAGAGATATTCCACCAGATGTGATTTTTGTGTTCCTCGATCAGATAGATAATTTTCTTTTGAGGTAAGATATCTTAAAATAGATTGAGTTTTAAGATATGTTTAATATGTTGTAATGAAATTTTTTTTTATATGTTTGTCATAAAAAGTTTAATTTGTTTCATTTCTCCTATTCATTTTTTAAACAAACATAAATGTATTTTGATGATGAGACTGCCCAAATATAGCACTCTGTGTTCGGTTGAACTGTAAAGAATTTTAATTTTTTGGATACATTACTTATGAGAACTTGAGGCAAAACTATATCATACGCAATGATGAAATGGAAGGACACAGAAAAAAAAGAATATATCTTGAAAGTAATATTTGTTTACTTGAAAGGAAAGTGGTACTATCTGAACAAGAAAAATGTGAACTTGAAAGTTATAGACAAGAGTCGATTACACTTCTGGAAAAGAAGACGGAGGGTGTATTGCTGCGTTCAAGCACGAGATGGGTCACAGAAGGGGAAAAAATAACAAACTACTTTTGTGGACTTGAACAGTGGAATTATGGAATTATGTTTGTAAAAATGTTGTGAAATTTATGCTGATCCTCTTTAAGTGATGGATCCTCTTTAAGTGATAGTGATGAAATTGCCCAGGAAGTTGATAAATTCAGAAGTTATATTCTGAAAGGGGAATTGAATCTTTTGAAATTCTAGATCTAGTAAACAATTTACCAATATTAAATGAAAATCAGATAACTTCTTTGGAGGGCAAATTACTTTGGAAGAAGCTAGTGTTGCTCTTAAACATGTGCATGATATGAAAAGTCCAGGCAGTGATGGCTTCACAACAGAATTCTTCAAATTGTTCTGGTTACAACTTGGTCCACATGTTGTAAGAGTGCTTAACAATGGATGCGATAGAAATGAACTATCTTAAATGGAAAAAGAAGGCATTATCATATGCATTCCAAAGGATGACAAGCCCAAAGAACGAATAAAAAATTGGAGACCAATTTTGCTTTTGAATACTGAGTATAAGATAGGATCTACATGTGTAGCCAACTGATTAAAATGTGTGTTTCCCTCTATCATCAATGAGGACCAGACTTGTTTTATTCCAAATAGGTATTTGGGAGATAACATTCATCTTATTTATGACATACTTGATTATATGATTGTATCAAAAAAACCTGGGATACTTTTATGTTTAGACTTTGAAAAAGCATTTGACATGACAGTGTAAGCTATGATTTCATGTTTAAGGTATTACATTGCCTTTGGCTTTAGTCCAAGTTTCTGTCAATTGACAGAGGCATTCTACAACTATATTAAGTCAACTGTTTCAGTGAATGGGAAACTAGACAGTTGATTCCCTGTTGACAGTTGATACCATCAAGAGGATCCAATCTCACCATAATTATTTGTTAACTGTGTTGAAATATTAGCAAATTTGATCAGACAAAATGAAGACATAAAAGGAATTAAAATAGCTAATACTTAGAATAAAATGGCGCATAATGCAGACAGTACTGAGCTATTAGAAGACGGCTATTGAAAATAATACGAAGAATCAATTATGTTGCTTGAAAAATTTGGAAGAGTGGACTCTTACTCTTATGATGGCATCTGTCTGTCTTGAGAGATAATGGTGTTGCACCGTGGATTAGTCAGTTGTGGAGTTGCAGCACCTGCTGTTGCTGAAGAGCCCAATCCCAGACTCTGTTGCAGTTGCTGCAGGTGAAGTGTTGGTCATCAGTGTCTGTTGGTGCTGACACAATTCTTTGCCATCTGTGGCACCTCTGCTCTGTTTGTTTGATGCCGGCCTTGATGGTGGACCACCAGCTGACTCGGTCTGAAGCTGCTGACTCCAGATCTGCTGTGCCAAAGCTGCCTGCCCTCAGGTGGCGCTTGCATACATCTTTGTAGCGTAGGATGGGCTGTCCTGTGGATCTGGAGCCTGTAGCCAGCTCACCATACAGCATGTCCTTTGGGATGTGACCATCGTCCATGCGGCTGACATGGCCAAACCAGCGTAGGTGTCTCTGTGTCAGTATGACAAACATGGTAGGTATCCCTGCCTGGGCCAGGATGTCCTTGCTGGTGATGCAGTCCTGCCAAGTGATGACCAGGAGTCTTCTGAGGCAGTGCAGATGGAAGGTGTTCAGTCTGCGTTCCTGTTGAGAGTACAGGGTCCGTCTTTGCTCCCATAGAGAAGAGCGCTCAGCATGCAGGCTTGGTACACTTTCATCTTGGTGTTTGACGTTAGCATGGTGTTGTCCCAGACTCTCTGCTAGACAGGCCATCACTGTTGCTGCCTTGCCAATCCGCACGGTCAGCTCAGTGTCCAGAGAGAGGCTGCTGGAGATGGTGGAGCCCAGGTAAGTGAAGTCATTTACCACTTTGAGGTTGTAATCGCCAATGGAATGGGGGGAGTGCTGCTGACCTCTTGTCCCATGATGCTTGTTTTCTTCAAGCTGATAGTGAGGCGAAACTTTTTGCAGGCATCAGCGAAGCAGGTGATGAGCCGTTGTAGTACTTCCTCAGTGTGGGCAGTAAGGCGGCGGCATCTGTGAAGAGCATCTCCCTGATGAGGACTTTCTGCATCTTCGTCTTTGCTCGGAGGCATGCCAGGTTGAAGAGGCTTCCATCAGTCCTAGTGTGGAGGAAGATGCCATCTTCAGACTGTCGGAAGGCATAGCGCAGCAGCAGGGAGAAGATTATGCCAAAGAGTGTCGGAGTGAGCACGCACCCTTGTTTGATAGCTCTTTTGATTGGGAAGGGGTCTGAAGATGAACCATCGTACTGGACAGTGCCATTCATGTTGTCATGGAAGAATGGTACAGGCAAGCAAGTCAGTGGCCTTGCTAAGTTCCTCAATGGTAGGTGGGGCATCGAGCTCCTCCATGGCAGGCAGGGAGGTGGTGTTCTCAATAGCTGTGTGGGTGACTGGGTTCTCCCTGGAGTACAGCTCCTGGTAGTGCTCCACCCATCTCTTAATCAGTTTGCTTCAGTTGGTGATGACCTCCCTGACATAGATTTCAGAGGATCGATCTGGATAGTGCTACGGCTGAACTCTTTCTTCATGCCTTCGTGCATGGCGCAAATGTTGCCACAGTTGGCAGAGATCTGGATGCCCTGGCACAGGTTCAGACAGTATTCATTGGCGCATTTATAGGTGGTCCGCTTGGTGTTGTTGTGAGCTTTACAGAGTGCAGCTAGCATCTTCTTTAAAGGCTCTCTCTTGTGATTGAGGAGTGTGGCTTGCTCAGCAGCAATGGCAGGCTCCATTTCCATGATCCTGCTTCAAACCAGTCTTCATTCTTTCTTCTTTCTCACTCTCTTCCCATAGGTATCTGAAGCGGATTGTCAGATAGCATTGTGGATGTGGTTCCATCGTGATGAAGGGTTGTCTGTTGGGCAGTCCTCTAGGACCTTGTCAATGTTTCTGGTGAAGCGTTTGCGCAGTTCGGCACTGACTTGTTGATTTGAGGATGTCCCTTCTGCTTGGAGTGGTGGATTTGCGTGGGCTGAAGATGCACCTTGCTGCCAACGGGGGAGTGGTCAGTGTTGCAGTCAGCACTGTGGTAGCTGTGGGTGATGAGCACATGGTTGAGCAAGGGTCTTTGGGTGATCACATGGGTCTCAGTGGTGGTGTGATGCACCTAGTGTGTCTGCGAAGTGTGTGTGTGTGTGTGCTTGTCACCGCTTGCTTTTACTCATACTAAATGCAGAAAAAAACGAATGCAATATGGTCAGGAAGTAAACGAATTTGCAGAGATAAAAAGATTATACAAAACCTGGCTAAAAAGGCAGATAACACCTCAGGGCAGAGCAGCAGTACTTAAAACCCAGATCTTATTAAAAACTAACACATCCATGGATGTTACTACCAAACCCACTAGACCACATAATTGATGAAATTCAGAAATTTACATTTAAGTTTGTATAGGGTGAAAAGAGAGACAAAATTAAATGGAAAACTTCTGTAAAAAGTATACAGCATGGGGGGGGGAGGGATAGGAATACCAAACTCATGGCAACAAATAAATGCATTAAAACTAATTTGGATTAGTAAACTCTTATCAAGTAACCAAAGACGAAAGAAAATACTTTTCTGATTATATTACAAGGCAGAAATTATTTATAAATCAGGTGCTGATTTGTCCTTGCATAATAAGTCAAATAATTTCAAAGCATATAAGGAAATAGATAAGACTGTTTGCGTCAAAACTGTAGAAGAGTTTTGTTTAGAGTCTTTGTTTTGTAATATGAATTTGACGATTGGGGGCAGATCTGTTTTTTTCTATAAAAATTGGATTATTCTGTGTATGGAATCTTTTGGACAAAAATGATGATTTTTTTTTTAGTTTACAGTCCTTTCTTATTAAAGATACTATCAATACAGATTTTATAACATACAATGGTTATATTAGTGCTGTGAAAAGCATTCAAAAGAAGCTGGAGTAAAAATAAAATGTTATGAAGACAGTGAGTCAAGTAAACTACCATCTGTGATATGTTCTGTTTCAAGGGGAGCTTCACTTTATTACGATTTACTGAATTAAGACACTCCAGAGCCAACTTTTCACAATAAATGGAATGAAAGATTACTGAAAGATGGTATGGATGACACGTTACACACAGCATGCACCCTGCGTAAGAAATGGAAAAAAAGAATGAAGGAAGTAAAAGAAACTGAGTGAACGATATTGACTGGATGACACGGGAAACGACTGAATGAAGCGCCAGCTGGCAGCTCTTCAGTCGGCACTACCCAGGTAGGCAGCCCGTTGTGTAAACGAGTGTTGATGAATAAGTGCAAATGGTGGATGTAAGCGCATTGAGTTGTGTAACAAGAAATGCGCTATATAAGTATTATACATTATTATTATTATTATTATATAATTGAATAAATGTTTAAAACTGACAGATAAAAGATATTAAATAATGATGGTTCAGGATTAGAATTTTTTTTTTTTTTTATTTTTTTTTTTTTTTGTTTTTTTTTTCAGGTTAGAATTAATAATAGGATACTGGCAACTAATACATTTTTGAAAAAACATATGGGCATTAAAGATTCAGAAAAAGTGTTCTTTTTGAAGAGAGAAAAAGAGAACACTCAACATATATTTTGGCACTGCCTTCATGTTCAAACTTTCTGGCAAGAATTTCAAAATTTAATGAATAAAAAATGCGAAACTATGAATCTACTGCTGAATGAAAAGATCGTCCAGTTTAGTCGTGACAATGATTTTAGATTGGATAAAATGTTTGACTTAATTCTGTTACATGCCAAATTCTGTATTTACAAATATGTTAAAAAAAATTGCCATTACTTCAAGTTGTCATTGTGTATTTGAAAGGAAATAAAAAAGTATGCTGCATGTCTTAAAATGTCACTCACAAGGTTTGTCACACAGTGGCACCAATATTCTTTTTTATTGGATTAATGCATGTTTTTTTCAAAGCTTCCAAATGATATGACAACAGCCAGTTACTTTGTTTTCTCTGTTAATTAATTTTTTTGCTTGTTTCTGTCAGTTTGTTTTCATTTATTTAACAATTACTGCTTCTGTGTTTGCTCTTTGTGGTTATGATTGTGTTTATATGTGTCCATAATTAGATAAAGAAACATATTTTATTTTGCAAATTTATTAAGCAACTAATGTTATCATTTTAATGGTAGTAGTTGTAATAGTAGTAGTAGTTGTTGTGGTGGTAGTAGTAGTGCTAATGATGGTATTAGTAATCACAATAATAACATGGTGATGGTGTTGATGATGTTGATGATGATGATGAGTATGTTTTGTTGTTATTATCATTGTCTTACTACGATATGTATGTTTTTGTATTCCTTATTTATAATTAGTTCTTAAGCTTCAAAATAAAATAGGACTGGTTAGAAAAAACACAGAAAATCCCCTCTTCTAGTAATCCCTCTCTGTTCCATTGATAAGTCTTACAGTAATCCTTCTCTGTCCAATTGATAAGTCTTACAGTAATCCCTCTCTGTTCCATTGATAAGTCTTACAGTAATCCTTCTCTGTCCTATTGATAAGTCTTACAGAAATCCCGGTCTTTCCTAGTGATAAGTCTTACAGTAATCCCTTATTGTCCCATAGGCAAAGTCTTCTTGCAATCTCTATGTCTCCTTTTGACTTGTGCTCTTGTGATCTTTCTCTCTCCCTTTGATAAAGTCATTTTGTAATCTCTATGTCTTCCTTTCAATATGTCCTCTCGTGGCCTCTCCCTTCCTTTGACAAAGTCTTCTTGTAATCTGTGTCTTCCTTTTAGAATGTCTTCTTGTGACATCTCTTCCTTTGACAGTCTTCTTGTAATCTGTGTGTCTTCCTTTTAACATGTCTTCTTGTGGCATCTCTCCCTTTGACAAAGTTGTCTTGTAATCTCTCTGTCACCCTTTGATTGCCCTCCTCCCCTTTTCACAAAGTATCCCAAGCAATGCCCCCGAGTCCTATTTCTTGTAATTCCTTTCCCATTTAATTTTCTGCTCTTCCTGTGACTTCCTGGCTTTTGTTTGAAAAATGAAAACAAAGAAGAAAAAGAAAAGAACAGCAGGAAAACATTTTTCACAGAGTGAAAACAAATTTTGAGGGTGAAAAAGAACTTACAAACACATTCAGGAAAGGCTTTACTTTAGTCAGAATTGCCTGCATGAAACAGGAAACATTTTTCATACCATTTCTGAACCATGAATCCAGCTCCCTAACCTTCACAGTCATTGGTGTTTTTTTTTTTCCTTCATGCAATTGGTTTTGCTGTTTCCCAGTTTAGAATGGCTGTTTTCCACCACCACCCTCCTTGCTCCACCTTTTCATTACCCACTCCATTCTCTCTCTCTCTCTCTCTCTCTTTCTCGTGCGTGTATGTGTGTGTTCCATATTCTGTATGTACTTTGTCATATTCATTTTACTCTCTGTTTGTATACATGCTAATTCTTGTACGTTGTAGTACATTTCCATATGTTCCCCCAACCCCCACCCCCACCCCCCACCCCCACTCTCTCCTTTCCCTTCATTATTGTTATTTTCATTTTTAGCTTTATTTTTTGTTTGTTTATTTTATTTATTTATTTATTTTTTTAATTTCTCTTCTATTTTCATTTGATGTTCCATTATTATTGCATGACGCTTTGTTTGTTTGTTTGCTTTCTTACATTATTTCATTTCACTGCATGTTGTAGTCCCTACTCAGGGCTTTTTTATTACCCTCATAAATAAAAAATGTTGTCTTTGTGTTGTCTCTCTCTCTCTCTCTCTCTCTCTCTCTCTCTCTCTCTCTCTCTCTCTCTCTCTGTCGTTTGTTTGTAATACTGGTGGAAGTACAATTGACTATGCTGTAATGTCCAAAGATCTGTGCAGTGAAGATGTGGTTAGCTCTTTGAATGTCCTTTCCTTCACTGATTCACCACATTTCCCTGTGGCATTGACTCTTTGTACAAAGGAAAACACTGGATGTGGTAATACTGCATCAAAGATAAGGAAAATTGAAAAAATAGTTTGAGATCCCACCAAGGAAGCCAATTTTATGGAAACCTTTCATTCAAATGAAGTTCAAGAGATTTGTAATAGTGCATTTCGTCTTCTAGATAATAATGTTGACCAGGCACTGGAGCAATTTTGTTAAAGGCAAGTGAGTGTATGAAAAAGTGCATTTTTATTAATAGTGACAAGAAAGAACCTCAGTGGTTTAATGCGGATTGTAGCTTCACAAAACTTTTTACCAGACAACTTCTAGATAGGTTCAGACAAACGAAGAAATCTAATGATCAACTGCTATACGTTAAAGCTCGCAAAGAATATAAAGATCTAAGTAGGACAAAGCAAACGAGTTATAAACGCTATAAAGCTGGGCAGCTGGCTTCCATGAGCAACAACAGCAAACAGTTCTGGAAAGAACTTAAATTTCAGGAAGAAGTAAAACGGGACTCTGTAAAGAAATAACAGAAAACCAGTGGTATGCTCACTTCAAACAGCTGTTTAACGAGAACAAAGTCACAACTGGTCAGGATCCAACACAC
>CM065714.1:78533864-78548864 GCA_033310375.1 Conus canariensis
AAGAGCTGTAAAGCTTCCTGACTCCTCAAGCTTCTATCATATCATTGTAATGTCTTGAGGACAAAGAGCTGTAAAGCTTCCTTACTCCTCAAGCTTCTATCATATTATTGTAATGTCTGGAGGACAAAGAGCTGTAAAGCTTCCTGACTCCTCAAGGTTCTATCATATCATTGTAATGTCATGAGGACAAAGAGCTGTAAAGCTTCCTTACTCCTCAAGCTTCTATCATATCATTGTAATGTCTTGAGGACAAAGAGCTGTAAAGCTTCCTGACTCCTCAAGCTTCTATCACAGCACACAGTGTCCTGCTATAATGTCATGTGGGCACAGAGCTGTGAAGTTTCCTGATTCTTCAAGCATCTATCAGATGTCTTTGATGGCTCTGATGTCTTAATGTTCTATTGTTGGACAAATTTTTTGAAGGAGGAATACCAACGTTTAGAGGTCTCAGTAGGAAAAAACACCCATCAAAGTTGAAAAGTCTTGGTAAGAACAGCTACCAAAGTTGAAGATGTAAGAACACACTCTAAAGTTGAAAGATTTTGATAGAACGAAACATCAAAGTTGAAAGGTCTCTGTAAGAACAAACATCAAAGTTGAAAGGTCTCTGTAAGAACAAACATCAAAGTTGAAAGGTCCAAGTAAAAACAAACATCAAAGTTGAAAGGTCTCTGTAAGAACAAACATCAAAGTTGAAAGGTCTCTGTAAGAACAAACATCAAAGTTGAAAGGTCTTTGTAAGAACAAACATCAAAGTTGAAAGGTCACTGTAAGAACAAACACCATAGTTAGAAGGCTCTGTAGGAACAAACATCAATGTTGAAAGGTCTCTGTAAGAAAAAACATCAAAGTTGAAAGGTCTCTGTAAGAACAAACATCAAAGTTGAAAGGTCACTGTAAGAACAAACATCAAAGTTGAACGGCTCTGTAGGAACAAACATCAATGTTGAAAGGTCTCTGTAAGAAAAAACCCAAAGGAGAAAGCTTTCATTCAGGACCAACTCAAAGATGAAAGTTCTTGAAAAGGAGAAACACCAAATTTATACGGCTGGTATCAGAACAAACACCAAAGTTGAAAGGTCTTAGTAAGAACTAACACCAAAACAAAAATTTCTCATTGAGGATCAGCTCAAAGATGATAGTTATTAATGAGGAGAAACGTCAAACTCGAAAGGCTACAATCAGAACAAACACCAATGTTGAAAGGCTATAATGAGAACAAACACCAAAGTTTAAAGGTTTCATTAAAGACCAGCTCAAGGATGAAACTTTTTAATAAGGAGAAATACAAAATTTGAAAGACCACAGTCAGAATTTATACCAAAGTTGAAAGGTTTCATTGAAGACCTACTAAAGAATGGAATTGCTTAATGGATCTTTTCTTTCTTCGTCTCCCCTTCAAGCCATCTGTTCCACACTTTTTTTTTTTTTCTCTCTGATATTTGAGTTGCTGCTGTAAGCAGCGGGGAAGCCCAAGTTACAGTTACCTGGCGAGGGGCTGAGTGGCTGATCCCAATTCAGTCGCTAAGGTGCACTGTCTGGTTTTCATGTGGGACGGTACCAGGCTCACGGACGCCATACTATGGCCATCCATTGTCCCTTCCCCAGCACGGCAGCTCTCCTGGGGTGACCGTTTATCTCTGCCGGTATTTAAAAACCTTCATGACCTCAATAAACATAAAAACAGGGAAAAGAAGAAAACTGGGTTCCGACCCTTCCAGGGATACGGACTCAGATTCCGACACTGAAGTCCGGAATAGGATAGGTGCATGGCCCTCTTGGCTGATTATCCAGTCGGCGGATAGCGAGCAACCCATTACTAAGTTGAGTCCTTTTGCTGTTGCAAAGGGGCTGAAAGGTCTTGCAGGCGCAGAGCCGAAATCAGTCAAGAGGTTGAGGGATGGTTCCTTGCTGGTGCAGGTCGACCGAAAAGTCCACTCGGACAACTTATTGAAATCTGAAAGCCTTGTAAATTACCCGATCCGGGTGTCCCCTCACAAAAATCTCAACTCCTCGAAAGGCGTCATCCGTTGCCAAGAGTTGTTCAGGATATCTGAGGGAGAGATAAAGGCTGAGTTGGCTGACCAAGGAGTGGTCGAGGTCAGGAGGGCGACTTTTCGGAAAGGTACTGAGAGGAAACCCACCAACACTCTGTTCCTCACCTTTGCTAAACCGACTCTTCCAGAGTCCATAAAGGTGGGGTACCTGAGAGTGAAAGTAGCCCTGTATGTGCCATCCCCACTGAGGTGCTTCAAATGTCAACGCTTTGGACATGTCAAAGAGAGATGCCCAGGAGAGGAGGTGTGTGCCACCTGTAGCAAAACAGTTCATGATGGCAGATGCAAATCTGCGAAATGCGTGAACTGCGATGGTGACCACCCTTCTTTTTCAAGAGACTGCCCTGTCTGGCGAATCGAAAGCGAAATCCAGCGAGTTAAAACAGAAAAAAAGATTTTGTTCTTCGAAGCAAAAAAGCTGGTGCAGGAGCAGAAGGGAACCCCGCTCCTTTTCTTGACAGTGGTCAAACAATCGTTCAAAGTACCTCAGGTAGAAGTAGGCATTCAGACAGACCCATGTGGTCTTGAACCTCTGAAATGTCTCCCGACTTCAAGAACATCGCAAGACAAAACGGCCGTTGGTGGGGGCCATAAACCCACCAAAGGATGCACTTCCAGTGCATCCTCTAAGCCTGCAGCTGTGCGGGCTGCCCAGCAAGGGGATCACGCCAAGATGGCCCCCAAGCCAAGACCTCCTCCCAAGGGAGGAACCCCGACAGTGGCTTCAGGCAGGGTGGCGTTGGTGGAGTGCAGGGGAAGGCCTCCACCAGCGACATCAAAACCATTGGGTTCTTCCCCTTCAGGGAAGAAGAAACATCAAATTCCACCAGACAGACTGAAAAAAGCGGAGCTGAAATTACAAAATACATTTGATGCTCTATATGACGAAGAGGAAGAGGACATAGACATGGATGATTAAGATCCTCATCCACAATGGATACAGTCCTGCAATGGAACATCAGGGGACTGTTTTCCAATTTCGAAGAATTGCAGCTGTTGTGCCGTGAGGCTAGGCCCATGCTAGTTTCACTGCAAGAAACTCTTCTGAAGTCTGACAAAACTTTTTCACTTTCTGGCTACAACTCTCTAAACCTACCTGCACAATCTGTTGAACATGGCGTTTCTGGTGGAGTAGCCTTGTTCATTCATAATTCTGTTCTGTACAGCCCAGTTGCTCTGCAGACTCCGCTTCAGGCAGTGGCAGCTCGGGTTACTCTTCACAAAACAGTTACTGTCTGTAGTTTGTATCTGTCTCCAAATATCTGCGTCACTAAATGGGACCTCATTTCGCTCTTGGAGCAGCTTCCCAGACCCTTCCTGCTGTTGGGGGATCTGAATGGCCACTCTCCTCTATGGGGAAGTGAGAGATCATCACCAAGGGGTCTGCTTTTAGAGGAAGTGTTTTCGGAGCTGGATCTGTGTGTCTTGAATGGGAAATCGCCAACTTACTTTCACTCCGCTAATGGCACCACATCTTGTCTGGATCTTTCTGTCTGTGACCCATCTTTGTTATTGGATTTTGTCTGGGAGGTTGATGAGGACCTGCATGGTAGCGACCACTTTCCTGTGTTGCTTCGGTATACGAACGCAGAGAGTGAATCTTTACCAGAACGCCTCAATTTCAACAAAGCAGATTGGGACCTCTTTGCCACTAAGTTTCTTATGGATCTGGAAGAGGACAAGATCCTGCAAAGTGAAGATCCGGCAGGAAGTCTTTCAGATTTCATACTGAATTGCGCAAAGTCAACCATCCACACATCTTCCAAGAAGCCCCTAATGCCAAAAGTTCCTTGGTTCAACTCTGAATGCAAGGAAATTAACAAAACCCACAAAAGAGCTCAACGTCAGGTCTCTTGCAGACCTTCGATGCCCAACGTCCGAGCGCATCAGAGACTGAGGGCCAAATCCAAACACATTTATAAGACCAGTAAACGTTTATCTTGGAGACAGTTTTGCTCAAGTCTCACATCCAAAACATCGAAGAAAAAAGTGTGGAAAATCATCAAGAAAATCAAAGGGAAGAACACCTGTCCCACTGTGAACCATCTCAAGTTTTCTGACTCTTTAATAACAGAGAAAAAAGCAGTTGCTAATCTTCTTGCTTCAACCATTGAAAAGAATTCCTCGTCTTCTAACAAATCAGCCAGTTTTGTCAAAAACAAAGCCTTTAAAGAAAAATCACCCTGCAACTTTTCGTCAGACAACATGAAAGACTATAATCTTCCTTTCACTTTAAACGAACTGAAATCTGCCTTACTTTCCTGCAGTGATTCCTCTCCGGGTATAGATGAAATCCATTATAAACTTTTGAAACATCTTCCACAAAAAGGTCTGAACATCCTTCTACATGTATACAACCATGTATGGACTACTGGTTTCTTTCCACCTTCTTGGCGAAAAGCCCTCATTATTCCCATTCCTAAACCTGGAAAAGATCTTTCTAACCCATCAAACTATCGTCCGATAGCTTTGACCAGCTGTGTCTGTAAACTGATGGAGAAAATGGTCAATGCTAGACTCATGTGGAAACTCAAAACCGATGGCCTTTTGGCAAAAGAACAGTGTGGTTTCCGCAAACATCGAACCACAGTTGACCATTTGATACGTCTGGAAACCACCATCCGCAACGCCTTTGTCAATAAGCAGCATGTGGTCGCTATCTTTTTCGACCTCGAAAAAGCGTATGACACCACGTGGAAATCAGGAATTCTTATGGATCTGCACAGACTTGGTTTTCGTGGTCACCTGCCTCTGTTTATTCAGAACTTTTTGGCTGACCGACAGTTCCAGGTGCGTGTTGGGACCACACTCTCTGACATCCATGGGCAGGAGTTGGGTGTCCCTCAAGGGAGCATCCTTTCTCCTGCCCTTTTCAGCATTAAAATCAACGACATTGTGAAATCGGTAAGCCAGGGCTCTGAGTCCTCTCTGTTCGTTGACGACTTCGCACTGTACGCAGTTGGAGCTTCTTATGCCAGCGTACAGCGTCGACTCCACTTTGTGTCAACAAGATCCAACAGTGGGCTGAGGAAAATGGGTTTACCTTCTCACGTACCAAAACTCAGTCAATCCATTTTCACAATTTTCGTCAATATTTTGCTGATTCTGAAATTTGTCTGGACAAGTCCACCATTCCAGCTGTAAAAGAAGCGAAATTCCTAGGAGTTATCTTTGATCAAAAACTCAACTTTCTCAGCCACATCAAAAACCTCAAAACCTCTTGCCAGAAAGCTCTGAATATTCTGCGGGTTGTAGCACACACTGACTGGGGTGCTGATAAGAAAACTTTGCTGCACCTCTACAGAGCCTTGGTCCGTTCCAAACTGGACTATGGTTGTGCTGTGTACGGCTCTGCTAGACCGTCTTACCTAAAACTCTTGGACCCTATCCACCATCAAGGGCTTCGTCTCTGTCTTGGAGCATTCCGCACCACCCCTGTGTACAGCCTGTACGCAGAGGCAGGTGAACCCTCACTGTCCAACCGCAGGCTGAAAATGTCTCTGAATTACTACATCAGACTGTTCTTGGAACCAGAGAATCCTGCCTATGACTGTGTCTTTGACCCCCAATTTCAAAGCAAATTTGAAAACAACCCGTACTGTATTCTGCCGTTTGGTCTTCATATGCAGCCGCACGTGCGGAATGCAGGTCTAGACCTAGGAGTTGTGTTTGATTTTTCCAAGTTTCCGGATCAGCCTCCGTGGACCTTTTTCACACCAGAGATTAGTTTTGATCTTGCAGCTTTTCGTAAAGAGTCTACCAGCTGTCTGGCATACAAGGCATTGTATGCTGACCTCTGTTCAAAATTTCCATCTTATCAGAAAATTTTCACTGACGGTTCCAAGTCTGAGGATGGAGTGGCCTGTGCAGCCTATTGCCCTGGGGCTCCTTCTAAGATACTGTTAAAACATATGCCCCCAGATGCTTCTGTCTATTCTGCTGAACTTACTGCTCTGGTTCTGGCGCTGAGGATAATCACACAATCTACGAAGAGGGACTTTCTGGTTCTGTCGGATTCGCTGTCAGCTTTGGAGGCCATAGCTGGCCGCAACCTTCAGCATCCAGAACTTTTACATTTCTTTGAACTTTTTAGCAAGTTGAAAGCGGATGGTTACAACATTATTCTAGCTTGGGTTCCTGGTCATGCTGGCATCGAAGGGAACGAAATGGTTGATCTTTAGCCAAGAATGCCACAAGAGAGAAACTGTCCAACATATATATCCCCTGCTCAGATCTGAAACCCAAAATAAACGATTATGTGAGAGACCTCTGGCAGGAGGATTGGAATACACAGACGGATAACAAACTCTTTCAGATCCGTCCAAACCTTAAGGAGTTCCTCCCATCTACGTCTGGTGGTCATAAAGAAGAAACAGTTCTGTGCCTGCTGCACACCGGCCATTCGTATTTTACCCATTCATACCTTTTAAAGAGTGAAGAAGCGCCGTGGTGCATTCCATGTCATGTGCCACTCACAATGAAACATATTCTTTTAGAGTGTTGGGACTTGCACGATGTGAGACACAAACATTTTACAGCAGAGTCCATGAAAATCCTGTTCAGAGATGTCCCGCCTGACGTGATCTTTGAGTTTTTGAGAGAGATTAACATTTTTCATCTGATTTAAGATTTTACGGATGAAAGATTTTTAACGAAGTTTCTGGTGCGTTTCTAGAAGATGTCATTTAAAGAGATGTGTAAAAGGTGTTTTTTTTTTTTTATTTATTTATTTTTTTATGACTTGTGAGTTAATTTTAACGTGGTGACAGCCCTGATGTGGCCCTTTGTGGTCGGCTGGGCTATAAGCAACATTATCTTATCTTAACTAGTAAGGAATTGGGAAGGTCACAATCGGAACAAACACCGAAGTTGAAAGGTTTCATTGAAGACCTGCTAAAGAATGGAATTGCTTAGTAAGGAATTGGGAAGGCCACAATCGGAACAAACACCAAAGTTGAAAGCCTTTGTGAGAACAAATACTGAAGTCAAAAGGTCTCATTAAGAGCATGGACTTTGAAACAGATAATTTATACAATGAAATGAGAACCTCTTTTTTAAGAAATAACTTCACATTTCATGAACTGTTGCAACATTGATAGGTTGAGTGAACACTGAAGTTGAAAGATTTTAGGACAAACACCAAAGTCAAAAGGTCTCACTAAGAACATAGACTTTTAAACAAATTTTTTAAACATTCAATGAGAACCTTTATTATAATGAATAACTTAAAAGTGTCACAGACTCTTAAAAGATGTACAGGATGAACGAAGTGCAAACAGAGTTTAACCTACTTACACTGTGAAGTAACCAACCAAGATCTCATGCTTAAAGCATGCACCAATGGTTCAATCATCTCCAAATTTTCTGTCAGCAGTCTTCACTCTCCAAATGGGAAAACAGCAAACATTTTTTAAAGAAATACTGAGGGAAGCTGAATGAAGAGAGAATGACCTGTGAAACAAACTCACTGAAGTTAAATTCTGTTCTGATCTAGCCAACTATAAGTGTGATAAAATATTTGCGTATGTTTGTTGAAATAATATCCGACTTTTTGGAGTTGATGAAGAGATCAACAATCCAACAGAGGAAGATGTTGCTACTGATGAGGAAGCTGAAAGTCATTGTGGAGAAGATCCATTGACTTAATGCCAGATGGACTGTGGTGGGTTTTGGATTTCTTCCAGACAACTCACAGCACCCTGTTGAATCATTGTGTTTTGTGCACACTAAAAAACTGTCCAAAGAGATATTGGTAGAGGAACTGATGTCCAGAGCTTATGCAGTGTTGTCTACTCTTAAAGACAATTTGACAGTTTGCAAACAGGGCTAGACTAAGAATTCTAAAGTACTTGTAAAAACTTAAACTGGTAAAATTGTGAGTGAAGACTGGATATTGGACTTGGCATATTAGAATGTTAGGATTTTATGATTGACAAGGAACTTGTATTGTTTGATGTTAAGCAGAATACACAGACAGACGCTCTTTTTGAATCCATCACTTTATTTGCAAAATTTTACATCTGCATATAAATGCCAAATGCACAGCTGCATGTACATACCTTTGTTGTATCACTGAGTGACAGATATTACTTGGAGCATTACATGGCAATTACAAATATAACTTGTGCAAGTTTAAACAAACTTGGTTTCTGTACAGTTCAGTTCTCGATTGGTTTCAGCGTTAGAATTCAAAATAAAATATATGTATTTTATCTGTAAACCACTACATTCAGCAAGATCTACTTCAGCTGTATGTTTTAACAAATGGTTGAATATTTGTATATAATCAAGTTTGATTTGTGTTTGATATGAAAATGTCAATGGACCTCCCCTGTCCCTTACCCTCAGCCCCCAACCCCCCCCCCCCCCCGACCCCGGTCCCCCTTTTCTTTTGTGTACAAGGATGTTTGATTGCTCAATGGCCTTTTTTTTTGTTTTTTTGTTTTGTGTGTGTGTTTGTGTGCCCCCCCCCCCCCATTTTTTTTTAATTTTTTTTTTTATTCTTTCTTCTTTTTTTCTTTTTGAAATGTTATGATATTCATTTGTAATGTATTGTTTGAAAAATGATTAAAAAAAAACGTGAAACAAAAAAAAAAAAAAATATTAGAATGTTAGCATAGCTTTTATGAGTCCTTGTCATCTAATACTGCTGAACTAAGAAACAAGAGACAGCACTAACCAGGATAGATTTTTTTGTTGACTTGTCAGTAAACAGATTTTGAAATGCAAATAATTATTTGCATTTATATACCAAAATCTACATTATTTGTATTGAAAAAGTATCAGTGTTAACCACAAATTCAAGATTTCTGTTAAATCCAGATTATACTGTTGTTGTTTTTTTCTATCGGGGGGTCACAAGGTTATGTTTTGGTTACATAACCTGATCACATGATTATACTAGATTATACAATTTCTAGCATTAGTCTTTTATGGCAGACTGTTATTCTGGTCTGCTTTTTTCAGCTGAAAATATGTCTTTTAAAGAATTTTGGGTATGTGGCGAAAACAGCTCTTTGGTTTTTTGTTTGTTTGTTTGTTTTCCTGATGACGAATGTGTACATCAATGGTCTTTCATCACAAAGGTCAATGTAAGTCATGTAATACACATATTTAAATGTTGTTTGCAGTCCAGGGAGTGTTGGTACTTTTTTTTGTTTTTGCTTTTTGTATGAAAACTGAATCAGTGGTAGTTGTGGTTAGAGTGTTATGTAATAGGATAGTACCATTTGACACCTAATATTGATAGAGGCATATGGTGTGGGTTGTTTGTGTGTTGTTCATTGTTTGCGCTTGATTGTGTATGACTTTTATGTCGTTGGTTGTCAAAATGGTGTGGATGTCGGGCACATGGCCTCTCCTTGAACTCTGACATGTATTAAATGGTGGCTGGAAATTGGCGTGAATTCAAGAATTATTTCCTCTCTTCTTGATTCACTGTTTTACTCGTTATTTCCATGTTATGAGCTGCTACTTTTTTTCTCCTCTACTCACATGCATGTGGCTGCCTGACCAACAGTGGCTTATAGGTGGATTTTTCTAATTCTGTTTTTAGCAGCCCCAAGGGTTGTCCTCTGATCTTGAGTTAATTGGATAGATTGAGAACTTATGTTTGGAATTTGTCTACTTGTTACAGAATTAATGATTCTATCATGGACTGTACTTTAAAATAGCATTGTTCATGATAGTTGAATATTATTTCAGCAATACTGAAGTTGAGACAACTCTTGGATGTGTAATTCTACAAAACCTTTTCTATGTATACCCAAATGCGTGGGTGCATGCACCAGCTTAAGAATCCATCCCAGATTTTCCCACCAACATATACAGATTGACTGATTTGTTTAGTCATGTCCTTGGCTGCCAGTTTGTCTCAACATTCTCCCTTTTCCCCAGCTGTCACAAGTCCCTCAGTCCAGCTTTCCTTGGTGAGTCAGCAGTCAGATTCACTCCAGGTATCTGTCTCTTCTGTGACCTCTCTCTCCTTTTTGGCTGCCAGTCAGTGTATTTCCTCTCTCTTCCCCAGCTTCAGGAGTCTGTTGTTCACTCTGTGTATATAGCCTTCTCTTGGCGAGTCGTCTATCAGATGCAGTTGGGGTATCAGTTCCCTCTGTGATCCCTTTTTTGACACTTGTCAATGTCACAAGTTCTGTCAGTCATTGCTGGAGAGCTTCATTTCTGGGAACTAGCCAATCAGCTTCAGGCTGTATGATGCTTGCTTCAACTTTGCACAATCAATAGGAATGTTTTTACTATAGACAGTACAGATTCTCAAATTCACAACCGCAGTGATAGAAACTCTGAATAGCTGATTTCTTTTTTACATTGAATGCATTGCTGTTTCCTGTTTGCCTATTCACAACAATCATTCCTCAAAATACATGGCCGTTGTTTAGATTTTGTTGTTCAGCTCTCTTCGTTTATCCATTTTCACTGCTTTTCTGTTGTATTTGGTCAACTTGATGAGGCAAATGTGCTGACTTTGCTAAAGTTTTTTTTTCAGAATTTTTTTTTTTTTTTTTTTTTTTGGGTGGGTGCAAAAGTGTGCTTGCTAGCCCAGACATTATAGTAATTTGTGGTGTATGTGTGTGATCGATTCCCCAGTTTGTCTACTAGCTTCCAAGTGTATGGTGGTGGTATAAATGCAATGACAAAATTTGAAGAAAAATCACACGTTGATATTTAATAGATATGGAACTACCAAAGCATGGAATATAATTCTTCTTCTTCTTCGTACTCCCATGACCTGAGTGGCTGTAGGGGGAACATGAGGGATGACTCCATCAATCTTCTTCTCCATCATGGCCTGTTCTCTGCATCTTGCAGGAGTTCTGGCAGCCTTAAGTTTGTCCTTTCTACTACGTCCTCTGACCAGCTCTTTCTTTGCTGGCCTTTGCGCCTTCCTTCTTCAAGCGTGCCATGCAGGATTGTCTTTACCAGCAAGTCATGTCATGTCACATGGCCAAACCACATGAGCTTTCTCCTCCTAACTGTAGCTGAGAGGGATTCCTGTGTTCCTGCCAGTGTGGCCACCAGCTTTCAATTAGAGTCGTTGGTTCTCTGCTCTGTCCAGCAGTCTTCTGTATGCCTTCATTTCAAAGGCTTGGATCCTCCTTTCGAACTCATGCCATCAAGGTCCAGCTCTCACACTTTCACAAAAAGATTGAGAGGACGAGGGCTTTGAATAGCTTAAGTTTTGTAGGGAAGCTGATCTTGTTGCTTCTCCACAGCTTTGTGAGCTTTGCCATAGCTGATGTGGTAAGAGCTAGTCTGACCTTGACTTCTGTTGAACAGCAACTGTCTTTCGGAAATATGGAGCTGAGGTATTTGAACGCTTCCACCTCTTCCAGCTTTTGTCAGTTCATTGTGATCTTTATGGTCTGGTCTTCATTGCTGAAGTTCACCATTACCTTGCTTTTTTCTGTGCTGATTTCCATCCCATATGCACTGGCTCGGTCTTCTAGCCTGCTGGTTAGGTCTTGGAATTCATCTTTACTCTGCCGAGTAGATCTGTATCATCAGTGAAGCGCAAATTGCATATGAGCTGCCCCCAACTGAGATGGTGGTGTTGAAGTTTTCTATGGCCTTGCACATGATATTCTCAAAGTACAGGTTGAAGAGGGTCAGGGAGAGCAGACAGCGGTGTGAGATGCCAACAATTGTATGGAAAAAGTCCCCTGTTTGGCTGTTCATGAGCACGACACTGGTTGCTGAGCTGTACAGTGCCTGTATATCTGGACCAACCCTTCCTCCACGTTGAAATTTCTGAGGACCTGCCATTACCCATCATGCCAAACTGGATTGAAAGCTTTTTTTTTTTTTTAGCCTATGAAGTTGTGGAAGAGGTCTCTTTGGTGTTGGAGATGTTTTTCAATCATCAGGTGGCATTGAAAACTTGCTCAACTGTGCTCCTTCCTGGTCAAAATCCTGCCTGTTTTTCTGCAAACAGTTCCTCTGCCTAATTCTTTAGCTGGTTCAGAATTATTCTTAACAGAACTTTACTGGGGTGACGAATCAAACTGATTGTTCTGTGATTCTGATACAGTCTGGTATTGCCTTTCTTTGGGATGGGAATAATCAAAGACTACGTCCATTCTCAAGGCTACACCTTGGTCTCCCAGATCTTCTGACGAGCATAGTCAGCACTGTGATCATCTCCTTGCTTCCATGCTGTAGCAGCTGTGTGGGGATGTTGTCAGTTCCTGGCAACTTTCCTCCCTTCAAGCAGTGAACTGCTTCTTCCACTTCTGCTCTCAGTGTTGGAGGAGGGTCTGGTTCTCTGGCTGCTGGTTGGTTGGTCAACAAGCTGGTGTCAGGTCGTAACGGGTAATTGTACAACTGCTGGCAATACTCTGTCCAGCTTTCCCTGATCCTTGTGTTCTCAGTCAGTACATTGCCAACATCATCCTCAGTCACTTACAACTTGTTCTGCTCAGTTTTAGCTCCTAATGTAAACTAGAATTAGTAAAGTCTCACCCCAACCGAATATTTTTCACACAATCATTTTGGTCAATGGCAGTCAGTTAAAGTGGTTTCAATTAAAAATCTAGCGTAGACTGCTGCCAACACAACTTTTTGTTTGTACATAAGCTTTCAGGTTCACCAATTTGTACCTTTTGTAATGTTGAGGATGAAACACTCACCTTTTGTGGAATTGTCCCTGTGCACATGACTTTTGGTTGTAAATAGATCTCTCACTTGTGTGAATGTGTCATTCTTAGGGATTTTTGTTACATTTGGTTGTAAGCCATTTTAAAATGAGTGCAGTAATTAGATCAAGTGCTTTGCTTTCAAATTTCATATTTATAAAAGTAAGCTGCAAATGACTATCCAAATATTAGAACATTAAAAGAAAGAAGAAAAAGAAATAGAATCATTGAAAAATATGATCACACAGTGAATGGAGCTTTGTACAAATTCTTCAGAACTTGATAACTGTATTAGGCATTGGTTGAAAATACTGACTGAGACATTTAATGTTTTGTTTGTTTGTTTGTTTGTATGCACAAAATTGGTGAGGAATGACCTGATTTTCAGGATGCCATATATTTTGAGGTCATGTGCACCCTCATTTCCTTAAATTCATCATTATGTATGCAAAGCTTAAATCTGTGACAGTGTTGAGGAGGATGGGATAACTTTTAATAGTTTTATTAAAGCTGTTTACTCTTTTAACCCTTTTGGAGTAAGGAGTATATCACAATAAAGAATCCACACTGGATTCATGTGTGGGATTTTTCTTCCTTGACTGGCTGCTACCCAGATTTTGATTTTGTTATGGGCTCATTTGGAAAGACTGGGACCACACAGTTGAGTTTCATCCACATAATGGATGCAGAGAGAGGGAGAGAGAGAGAGAGAGAGAGAGAGAGAGAGAGAGAGATGTATATGTGAGTGTGTTTTGTGTGTGTACAAATGAGTGAATGTGTATCTGTTTCAAGAAAGATATTCCTTCCAATTTAAATATCAAGTTATGAAGTGTGACTGGTTATTTAGAGAAGTGCTTTTTCTTCAAGTTTTTTGCATTGTAATGATAAACAAACTGAACTTGAGTGATCATGGATTGCAGCAAACCTGGGGTGCATTCCTGTTCTGTCGTGGGACAGTTCCTGATTTCGAAAGCTTTCCTGATCTGCTGCCCTACATTGACAAAGTCATTGTTCACCTGCTTCAGGACCAGAGCTTTCGTCTCTACAGTGGTTGGTCTATCTGCCTATGTGCCTGTCTGTGTTTCTATTGAGTAATAAAAATTATCATTTTTATGATGGGCACTGATCGCTGATAAGTAAGAAAATCTTGTCATATTGTCGTGAAAAAAATTATTATATCATATCATTATGATGGTAATGATAATTGTGGTAATGAGAATAATGACAAATAAATGGTGGTACATACACACATACATGTATGCATGTGCTTATGCACTTGCAGGCATGCTTGCTTGCACACAGTTACACACACAAAACATACACACACACACACACACACACACACACACACACACACACACACACACACACACACACTTACACACTCACAGATGCATGCGCATAGAAGCATGCACACACAAATACACATGCATGGTTACAACAGATGCATATACACTTGTTTGCTCACATGCAGACAGACGCACACAGACATACACAGACATATACGTACACACACCATTCATAGTCCATATACACTACACCACATCAGCTAAGTTTTGAGAGCACACTGCATTTGATTTAAAGCTGATAGATAAATGAATCAGTGACTAAGATGAGAGAATTTAAGAAGAGGGTCTCCTGGCTACAACTTTGCAGATGTCTGACTTATTGCATTAGCCCAACGCACTGGTCAGACCTTGGGTACCTACCCAATATTGGTTGTGTCATTATTATTGTGTGTGTGTGTGGTGAGTGTACACGTGTGTGTGTATGTATATATGATGTGTATGTGTGTGCGTATGTGTGCGTGTGCTCATGCGCATGCTTGTGTGTGTGTGCTCGCGCATGTATGTGTGGGTGCGTGAGGTGTGTGTGTGTGTGTGTGTGTGTATGTGTTGTGTGTGTGTGTGTGTTCAAACATACATGTGTGCGTGATTTGTGGCCATATGTGAGCATGCTCCTGTGCACACAATATTACACATGTATGTGTACATAATGTGTGTATATGTGTGTGCTTGTGTATATGGGCGTATACTCATGTGCATGTGTATGTGCATGTGTGTGAGCACGCATGTCTGTGTGTGCATGTATGTGCTCAGTTGTGTGTGTGTATGTACGCCTGCACATGTGTGCATGTGTGTGGGTGGAGGAGCGAGTGCATGCATGTATGCAAGTGTGTGTATGTATTTGTGCATGCATGCGTGTGTGTGTTTGTGTGTGTGTGTGTGTGTGTGTGCCTTGGTTGTTTTGGGGAAATGAATGTTCAGAAGATGATTTAGTAACAAAAATGATAA
>CM065714.1:78551364-78553864 GCA_033310375.1 Conus canariensis
CCCCCCAACTTTGCGCTTGCCCTGACTCAGTTCTCCATGCAGCAGTTGTTTCGGCAGTCGACTATCTGGCATTCTGACAATGTGGCCAGCCCATCTGGCTCAGGATTTCTGAAGGAGAGTTTATATGCTGGGGATGCTGGCCCTTTCCAAGACCTCAGTGTCTGGGACTTTGTCCTGCCACTTGTCATGTAGGAGTCTGCGGAGACAGCTGAGGTGAAAATGGTTGAGCTGTTTGGTGTGTCTGCTGTAGACAGTACAGGTCTCACTGGCATAGAGGAGAGTGGTTAGTACCACTGCATGGTAGACTTTCAGCTTGGTGGTAAGGCTTAGTCCTCTCCGCTCCCTGACATTTTCACGGAGTCTCCCAAACACAGAGCTGGCTTTGACAATCCTGTTCCTGACCTCTGCGTCAATGTTCACAGCTCGTGAGAGTGTGCTGCCCACATAGGTGAAGTTGTCAACTGCCTGTAAGTTCTGTCCCTTTACTGTGATGTGTGGTTCCTGGTAGGGTTTACCTGGCGCAGGCTGATACATCAATTCGGACTTTTTGGTGCTGATGGTGAGACCGAAGTTGTCGCAGGCTTGTGAGAGGCAGTCCGTTTCTTGCTGCATCATCTGCTCTGTGCTGGCATTGAGGGCGCAGTCATCAGCAAACAAGAAGTCCCTGATGACAGTCTCTTTCACCTTAGTAATAGCCTGCAGTTGCCTGAGGTTGAACAGCCCACCATCAGTTCTGTATCTGACATGTATACCACCCTGGCAGTCACGGAAGGCATCAGTCAGCATTGCGGAGAAGACCATGCTGAAGAGTGTAGGGGCGAGAACGCAGCCTTGCTTTATGCCATTGATCACTGGAAAGGCTTCTGACTCATCTCCATCATACAGTACTTTCATCATCATGCTGTCGTGGAACTGTCGGACAATCATAATGAACCTGCTGGGACAGCCAAATTTCTCCACGATCTTCCACAAGCCATCTCTGCTGACCATATCGATGGCCTTGGTCAGGTCAACAAAGGTCACAAACAGATCGCTCTGATGCTCTTGGCATTTTTCCTGGAGCTGTTGTGCAGCAAATATCATGTCTGCAGTTCCTCGTTCTGCACGAAAGCCACACCGGCTTTCTGGGAGGAGACCCTGCTCAAGGTGTAGTAGAAGGCGGTTGAGCAGGACACGAGCCAAGATCTTCCCAGCTATGGACAAGAGAGAGATGCCTCAGTGATTGTCGCAGGACTGGCGGTTGCCTTTTCTCTTGTAGATGTGGAGAATGTTGGCATCTTTCAACTGTTGTGGGACCTTCTCTTCATTCCACATGGACTGGAAGAGCTGCGTCAGCTTCTGTGTCAAGGCTGGGCCTCCTGATTTGTAAACTTTGGCAGGGATTGCATCAGATCCTGGTGCTTTGCCACAGGAAAGTTGTTTGATTGCCTTTCTGACTTCTTCTTCTGTGGGGGGGGGGGGTTGTCAAGGTCTTGCCTGATCTCCACTTGAGGTAGACGTGCAATGGCCTCGTCATTGATTGAGGCAGGGCGGTTGTTCAGCCCATCTCTCCAGAATCTGCTTCTTTTCTGTCAGCAGCTGGGTCCCACCTGCATTAAGGTGGGGGGAGGAGCCGGAGGACTGGGGTCCATACACAGCCTTCAGAGCGACGTAGAAACGCTTGGTGTCATGACTGTCTGCGGTCCCTGGATTTCATCGGCCTTTTTGCTGAACTAGGCATCCTGCATTTCGCGAAGCCTCTTCTGCACTTTTTGTTTTGCGCTGGTGAAGGCATCATTCTTAGCTTGTGATGTGGGGTCATTCTGGTGCGCTCTGAACAGCTGGTGTTTCTCTGACAGCAGTGTCTGCACTTCTGCTTCATTCTCATCAAACCAGTCTAGGTTCCTACGGGTTGCTGTTCCGAGGTGTTCAAGGGCCATAGAGTGGACAACATCTCTGAATGCTGCTGTGGTCATCCTCTCCTGTCTTGGGCAGCCTGCCATCTAGGTCATTGGAGAAATCTTCTGCAACTTTACTATCCTTGAGCTTGGAGACGTTGAGCCTCTTTGCAGTCTTCTGACCTTGGGGTCTTCGCATGGGCAGGATGCGGAGTTTAAACTTTGACACGATGAGGCGATGATCAGTCCAGCAGTCAGCACCACACATGGCCTTCGTCACTCTGACGTCTCGCACATCTCTCTTCCTGGTGATGACATAATCAATCAGATGCCGGTGCTTGGAGCGTGGGTGCATCCATGATGTCTTGTTGCGGGTAGGGAGGCAGAACAAAGTGTTGGTGATGACAAGGTCGTGAGTAGTGCACATATTGAGAACCAGCAATTGCTGGTACTGTGTCTTCCAAGGATCCCTTCCCAGGTCTGGTGATCAGTCCCCACTCTGGCATTGAAGTCCCCGAGTATGATTAGCTTCTCAGACGGTGGGACTGCTGCGATGAGAGTGTCTAGTTCTTTGTAGAACATGTCCTTGATGTCATCTGGGTTGGTCATTGTTGGGGCGTATG
>CM065714.1:78556364-78606364 GCA_033310375.1 Conus canariensis
CAGCATCATAATACAATTGGTTTTGTTATATATGAATTATTTTTCCTTTAGCGTTCATCAGTTTCATAATGACAGATTTGTAGTTATAAACAACCCTACAAGCTTTTTTTTGTACTGTCATCTTCCATGCCCCTTCAAGACTATTACTCTCATGCTGCTCTATCAAACCAGTGGATGAGAAGGAAAGACTAATGGTAAAGGTAGTTAGTTTGAATCAAGGATCAGAATGTCTGATCAAGGATCAAAATATTTGATCCAGAGCCACTAATACTGTTAAAAAGTGGAAATATTAGCACAAAATGAAGATAGAAAAAAATGGAGCCTAAAAATGTGAGAAGTGTGATAGTGAGAACGGAAACCAGACAGAAGCATCTTGTTCAGCATTTTACCATAGAATTTAGGTAATGGAAACAGACATGCACAATAGACCAGACAGGTGGAGACACTTTGTGATGTATGGTAGTATTGCACCAGCACCAAGAACTGGCAGACTGGTCATAGCTTGCTCTCAGTTTGACACAGTAACTAATATTAGCCAAACGGGAAACCCCCCATTTTCCAGCCACCCTGTACACAGTTACAGCTTGGGTGTTTCTGTCACACATCCCACATGTACAGTCTGGAGGAAGCGATCACTATCAGGTTGTAGGAAGACGACATACCAGTGAAACTGCTGCATTGGTGCAGAGTCATTTTGGTTGTGTTAAGTGGTGTCTGTTCTGATCAACCTGTATAAGACATTGGCTACTAAGCACCGTACTGCTGACAATAGTTGCCATCATGAGTGAGGGTCCCCTCCTAGGTGTCACCACATTCATCCAACGACAATGCCCATGAACTGGATAATATTGATGACTTTGGAAGTCGCCTAGGACATGGTAATGGAGTTGAAAATCAAAACTGTTTTCACAATTAAGATTTTGGCATGAATAGACATGCAATTTGATACGTTTTTTTCATAAAGATCACCGAGGATGAGAACGATGAAAATGATGCGATGGATTTTCTTTCTAGTCTGAGACTTTATGACAAGGCTGTACTCTGGGCTTCCTTTTCGAAACACATCTCAGTATCAGCCAGGCACTATAGATACAGCCACTGACAATGATGGCAGGAAATTTAAGCAACCCTTTCAGAAATGCCACCATGAAGTGGATGAAATTGATTGTGTAACCCTATAAAATTTGCCATGCTGACAGACAGGACTAACAAGAAAACCCCTACCCTACACACATACATATCCTTGTCAGTTAACTCATTCTATACTAGCTATTATCTCCCCTTACTTCCCCCAGAAACTGACAATTTCTATATATTTTTAAAAATCATTTAGAAAAAAAAAAAGAATTAACACAGACTAGTGATTTTTTCAAGTTATGTTTATAAATGATTGAGAAACAACAGACAATATAACAAAGTTATTTTTCTATGTCAAGCCAAAGCGAGCTGGTGACGTGCTGTGAAAAGCGTCTGCTAGTGAGCATTCAGCTTGCAAAGCCTGAGTACCAGTTGACCTGCACTCTAATTAGTATGTAGGAGCTATCTGCTACAAGTAGTTTCGTACAAAAGATTGGTTCACTTCTGAGAAAAAATTCCAAAGCTTTGGACCGTATATGCGGTCCTTAATATACAAAGGTTGTAAACGTAAGGACCGGATATGCGGTCCTTAGTATTGAAAGAGTTAACAGGCTTAATGCTGCAGAACAGTATCTTATTTTCATTCCTCTGAGTGTGATTGATAATGACACCCCCACCCCCCCTCCAAGCACAGCACATCTTTATCCAGTGTTGCAGGGCTGCCTTGGTATGTGAATGGCATGTGGATCATATCTATGGCTGTGTGTTCATATTGCAGTATTGTTTTTGTCTGTGCATTTGATGTGCTCGTTTTCATTGCTTTTGTTTATGATACTTTGTTTCTGTTGCTACTGGTTGTGATGGTCATGGCTATGTTGGTGGTATTAGGATTTTAGTTCCTTCGGTTTTGATTTGGGCAGTTCAGGAGTTTGGGGATCCCTTATTCAAAACTTTTGTGATAATTTCTCTTAAAAAGAAAACATTTTTCTAAGTGAAATATTCAAACCTGAATACTACCCAAAAAAAAGTATATACCATCTTGTGTTCATAGATAGCACTTATGAAACTTTTAGAATGTTTTCTGATAATGATCGCTCACAGAAGACATGTTTGAAAGTGAATTAGTGATGAAAGTTGGGAGTGCTGGAAATCAGTTTTTTTAAGATCTACTTTTAAATTACAAAAGAACCTGTTCATGTGTTTCCATAGACCATGGAAAGATGTCAAACCGACACAAGCTTCACGACGTTGAACCTGCATTTGAGCACCCAGAGAGGGAACTTTTCATCTGGGCTGTGCTGTTCAACCGACGTCAGCTCACTGGTCTTTTCTGGAGAAATGGGCATGACCATTTGGGTAAATTAGTTGTTTACTGTAGCGTATTTGCAGAAAACTATTTGCCAGGCAGTTGAGAGAACTCAGCATCAGCTGGAATTGTTCTTTACAGAACCATTGTTTGCTATGTCCTGTAATAAATTTTCCTTTAACCCTCATGTGTATGCACTTACCTGCGCTTACTTGGGCTGAAAACCTACAGCAAGAGAAGTAACTCCGTAATTTGAACATGGTTACCCAATTTAAAAATTAATTTAAAATAGAGGAAAGAAAATAATTTCAAACATCCTACGAATATATATGTAGCTATATCGTAAGTTTGAAGAATGTAACATGAGCCATTTACTCAGGAAAAAAAAATCTTCTTCAGAACTTTCTTCTGAATTGTTGTTCATCATATCTGGAACCTCATCCCAGTTGAAATCTAGGTCACTCTATGCTTCATTACCCAGCACTTTCACTAAGTCTTATGCTGTAAATCCTGCAAATCACAGTATCTTCATCACTAAATCCCATTATAGAATGGTAGAAATCAAGGTTAGCCATGGTGAAAAACAGCCTTTCGACCACAAAATTTTAAAAATTCATAACTCGAGAACTACGGCATGTATTGAGTCACGGTTTTTTGCAAACGGAAGTGAATCGCTAAAGGAAAAACAAAGTCACGTTCTCGCGAGACTTCCTTTTCAACAAGAAACATGGCAGCACCCATTGTTGCCACGTAGTTTACCGGGCACTGGCAGGCATTCAGCCTTTTGGCAGTGTGATTTCCGGTCGGGCACTAGCGGGCGCATGCTTGTCAAGAGAGTTAAGACAACAACTAGGAAAATGAGTTTTTACCATTCCATGTTGGTTACAAGTGTTCATTGACTGTTCATAACAAGGTAGTTAGTGAACTAGATGGGATGTCTTTATTGCTTAGAGCTGTCATCTATAAACAGGATCTTTTCTTTGCCCAGGGCTTGATTTGTAAATGACATGTAATTTTGCCATGGGCTTTGGCATGTAAACAGGAAGATTATATACTTTGAGTAGGGCTGTCGTATTTAATTTGGAGGTATTCTTCTCATTGGAGTGTCAAATGTAAACAGGATGGATTTGTTGCATTTGTTGCATGTAACATATAAATAAGGAGTATTCTTTGTGGGGCTGTCACATATGAATATAATCTGTTCTTTGCTCATGGCTGTCATATGTAAATAAATGTATTTGTTGCTACAGGGGGGAAATCTCATGTGAATAGGAAGTACTCATTACTTTAGGCTACCAAATGTAAACAGGATCCATTGTTTGCCTTGGACTGTGACCTGTAAATAGGTGAAAGACTTCATACTTTCCTGTCCAAACAAATGCCTTTTCTCCTACTATGTGGAACATCAGGAATCCCCCCCGCCCCGAAAAAGAAGAATCATGTGGAGAGAGGGGAGCTTGTGCTACTCAACCTACAGGAATACATCAGTGCTCTCCCTTGAGTGAAACAAACTCGCTTTACTCCAAAAACAAATGAGTTTTCTCCTTTTTTTTCATCATACCCACTGAGTTGGCCTTTATTTGTCTCGACCAGTCGGAAAATTCAGTCTGCTTCTCTGCAAAAGGCTCTTTGGCGCAACACAACAAGACTAGCATTTCTTCTCCCCCTGTCGTCAAAGTGTGTCATGCCTGCCGGTGAATGGTTTCTTCGTTGGACCAGCATGGAACCTGCATCTTTTGTACTGGCTACTCTCCATTGGCTGCATGTAGTTCTTGCGAGTCCTGGCCATATTCGACATAGTGCTCCGTATTTTCTCTTCAGAGTGATTGTCAGCCCTTTTTGGTAAGAGTGGCAACTGATGCTCCCTGCTCCGCCTCTTCACGGCTGCGGGTGTGGTGGAGACAGGCCAGCGTCTTCACCTAGCATGCTGTTCTTCCCCTACCTCCAGGCAAGCAATTTTGGAACGAGAAAGAACACCCAAGCGAGTGGCATCGGCTTGGAGCACAACCAGATTGGAGTCTCTCCAAGGGGGATTACCAGTGCGTTTGGGCAATCCCCGGATGTGTAAGAACAGGAGTCAAATGAGTGAGACGATTTTGTTCATTCTGATGATGATATTGGTTGTTGTTTTGGTGACCAAGATACTTCTTCTAAGTTTTCTCTCGCATGAGCTGCTACTGATAATGCTTGGTCAGTTATCTCTAGTAGTCTTTCAGAGTCTTATTTTGATACCCACTCACTCCCCCCTCCCCCCTCCCCCCCCCCCCCCCCCACCCCCTCCCCCCCCAAGAGGACTAGGCTTCATTCCTCCTTTTTTGAGGAAAGTGGTCCTGCAGTTTCCGATTCCGTTCCTCGACTGTCTAAAAAGGTGAGGCAGTATCACAAGCTCTTGAACACGGCTTTTCTCAACTCCCATTTTGCTCGCCTCAGCATTCCATCAGTCAAAGTTATGTATCTGGAACAAATCCCAGTCATTAAGAAAACATTGCCTAAATTCCAGTGAGAGCTCCGGTCTGGACGCACGTTACTACCGCGTTCCTCACCATCCTGCCTAAAAATTCCAAGGGCGTCTTTTTTCAAAAGTTGCTCGCTCCACTGACTCATTTGTCATGGCTTCATTGTTCCTTGCTCTCCCTTCTATTGATTTTGAAGAAAGGTACCATTTCGCAGGAGGATTGCGGCAAATTTTTTTTCTTAGCCAAGGGTTCAGCTTCTGTTTCATCTCCAGCTCTTTTTTTCCTCTCTGTCTGTTTCTTCTCATCTGTCCATGACTCATAGAGACAGTTTACTAGAGGTTTTGCATCAGAAATACGTCAAAGCAGCATTACGTCAGGCACCGATTCAAGGCCCCTCTCCTTTGGAGATTCTTTGGCCCACATTTCTGAACGGTTTAGAGATACACCTTCCAGGTTGCCTCCCTCTAACCCCCCTTATTCTTCTGCTTCCAATTTTAGTTGTCTTTTGCTCCCAACAGAAGCATTTCCTTTTGTCCTCTCCGACCAGAATCCACTGAAAAGGAGTGTGTGCATAGCCGAGGATGAGGTCAACAATTTTGACTATCCTTTCCCTCTCCCCTGCCAGTTCAGGGGCATCTGAATGCATTTTACAGCCAGTGGGAACTACTCATCTCAGAGGAGTGGGTTTTGACAGTAGTAAGGGACAGACTAAAGATATCCTTTTCTTCTCCTCTCTCCATTATCATCCACCCCCATTTGGACAAAGATTCCAGGCCAACCCATCCAAGGCCAGAGTCTTGTCAGAAGAAGTACAGACTCTTAATCAGAAGGGAGCTACAGTGGAGGTACCTCTGCCATGTCCTCCAGTGTTTTTCTCCATTCTTTTTCTAGTCCCAAAGAAAAACGGAAAGTGGTGTCTGGTCATAGACCTGAGCAAGCTCAATTTGTTCACTTCTCCCCCCAAAGTTCACCATGGAGACCATTTGGAAGGTATGGGTGTCGATTCTTCCAGGAGACTGGGCAGTCAGTTTGGACCCTTCAAACACGTACTTCCACATTTTCATTCTACTTTCATCTCAGAAATTTCTTCAGTTCACCATCCTGGACAAGGTAATGTTCAGGGCACTTCCCTTTTGCCAGTCCCTCAGCCCGTGGATTGTTATGAGGGTCATGGATGTGGTCATTGAGATCATTCGACGCAGGACCAACTCAATGTCGTCAAATTATCTGGACAATCTCCTTCAGAAACACAAGGACCCGAACACTCTTTCTCAGGACCTCTCTGTCTTGGTGTGAACCCTTTCGACCCTGGGCTTTGTAGTCAACCTGGAAAAGGAAGACAGGATTCCTTCCCAGAGGTTTGTCCACCATGGCACGCATACCTTGTGTGTCTTCCAGTACCAAGAGCAGAAAAGATCTTTGTTTATGCCCAATCCCTTTCTCTGTCCACAGTTTTGATTCCCTACAGCATCTAGACCATGATTGGTCTGGCTTCGGCTGCCTCAAATCTGATACCTTTGGGCCGTCTTCATCTCCGCCCCCTGCAGTGGACGCTGAGCGAAGTCTGGAACCAATCAAAGGCAAATTAGGACATCTCCCTTCCTTCAGGCCTGCCTTTTTTCAAAGCCATGGCTGAGTCTGGAGTGGCTGACGTCAGGTGTTCATCTGCAGATTTCCCCATCAACATACACAGTTTATGCAGATGCAAGTGGACTTTGGGAAACTCAAGTGTTCAGACCACATAATTCTTTTAGAAATGCAAGTGGTCTTGTTGGCGCTTCGCCAGTGGTCCTATCTCTTGAAGGAAAAGAAAGTCACAGTATGCTCAGACAATTCAACAGTGGTAGCATACTTGAAGAATCAAGGGGGAACCCACCCTGATAACTAAATGATCTGGCAGTGTCAGTCCTGCTATTTTGTGAGGATCTGAAGATATCTCTTCGTATAAGACACATCCCAGGGAAATAATGACTACCAGACTAAACAAGTCACTCAGTTAAAGAAGGCTGCTCACTGTGTGCGTAGCTTTTGTCGGCAGTCTGGCTGACTTCTTCAGCGCAGCTGCTGGGTTGAGTCAGTGTTTTGGTGGATTTTGTATCCAGGAAGCATCAGGTGTTACAGTCAGAGTGGATGCTCAACAAGAGGGTCTTCCAATCATTATGTCTGTGCCTGGGAACTCCTCACGTGAATTTGTTCGCAACCAGGTGGAATAATCAACTTCCAGTTTTTGTATCACCAGTACCAGACCCACTAGTCCTAGCTGTGGATGCTCTGTCTAACTCTTGGGAGGAGATGTTCACTTATGCGTTTCCCCCATTCTCCCTCATACTAGCAGTCCTAAAGAAGGCATCAAAAGAGAAATGCCTGCTAATTCTGATTTCCACACAGAAGTGGACAAAGAGCTGAATAAACCGGCTGATTTCCCAGCTGGTAATATTTCCAATCTCTCTCCCCTCTTGGAAAGATCTTCTGATTCAACCACGTATGCTGAGATGGCATGCTGATCCCACGTCAGTCATATATCAGGCAATATCTCATTGAACAGAGATGCTTCCACCCTTCATGCATGGAGAAGATCATGGATGGCCAAAGACATTTCACTTTGCATGCAGGGTCAGTGAGGTTCAAGCTCTCTTTATGGACCCACGGTCCCTACAATGGCATAAAGATGGCTCGGTATCCCTGTCCATATGAAGAAAGCGTTTGGCCCTTGCGCCATCAAAGTCATTCCTCTTAAACCTGCATCAGGGGAGGTCATAACTGACTGCAGCAAACAGATGGAGAGATGGGCAGAGCACTACCAGGAGCTGTACTCCAGGGGAAACTCAGTCACCCACACAGCCATTGAGAACACCACTCCCTTACCTGCCATGGAGGAGCTCGATGCCCCACTCACCATTGAGGAACTCTCTGGACGTCGAGCTGCACGCACAGATCAGCTAGGCAGCAACAGCTATGGCCTGTCTAATGAACAGAGTCTGGGACAATACCATGCTAACGTCCAGTATCAAGATGAAAGTGTACCAAGCTTGTGTGCTGAGCACTCTTCTCTACAGAAGCAAAGCATGGATCCTGTACTCTCGACAAGAATGCAGACTGAACGCCTTCCACCTGGGCTGCCTCAGAAGACTCCTGGGCATCACTTGTGTGCTCACACAAACCCACAAATTACACACATACACACACATGCGCACATGCACACACATGAGCCCATGCCCATACATCATGCAGACATGTGTACATCCACTACACACCCCACACACAAACACACACACACACACACACACACACACACACACTCACACACAAGAAAAAAAAAAAGGTAGGTATGCACTCAAGGTCTGACCAGCGCATTGGGCTAATGCGTAGGTCAGACATCCGCTGAATCGTAGCCACAAGACCCTCTTCTTCAATTGTCTCTTCTTGTTTGTTAACCCTTTGACTCCCAGAACTATTTGTAATTTTTGGGGAAAAACACCAACCTTACAAAAAAAATTACAAAAATTCAAGTATTGCTCTAAAGCATACAGAAGTATACATTTTCTTGAAGGAAAATAAATGGAGAATATAATTATTATATGTTTCATGTTGACAGGATGAGATAACTCACAATCAGGGGAAGATAACCAAGATTTTAAGAAAAAATAATATTTTGAAAAAAAAATCCATGAAAATTCAAGTCTTAATATATCATAGGTGGAAATGGTATTGAAATGTGCACAAATCTATAGGACATAATAACCAAGTGCAATTATTTACTAAAAAAGCACACAGTGTGTTCAGGGATGCATTGAGTAATGCATGTCAATATCAGCTAGAGATGCGATGTTTACTAGCACTTCACCCGTCTTACAAAATAATTGGCAAAAAATTAACATAACAAGTGTTGTCAACCACTGTCACTGGTGTCACACTCTAACCACTGTCACTGGCGTCACACTCTAACAATTTTTGCGTCACATTTTAACAATTTTTTCCTCTCCTATCACGTCCTCAACTACGCCCACTACCAGCACGACCACGCCCCCTACCTGTCGATGTACTTGGTAGATCAGTATCTTCATCCCGGTAATCCGAATCACTTGACTCATTGTCAGGATGATCGACAACCACGTCACCTTCATTTTCCTTTCACTTTCGTCGTTGCTAATTTCACCTTCGTACGGCGTTTCAAACACAATTCTACCTACCTCTTCGGCAGTAAATCTTCTGGCAGCCATGTTGATCTGCTCGACTAATTTTCACTTTACAAAACGCAAAAAAACGCGTCAAAATCGACCCAAAACTTGCTGAGAAATTGCTTCAAACACACTGTATGGGAGCCGCCATTTGCAAGCAAGTAAACAATACCATGTGACCGGTCAGATGATCCAATTATGCGATGACCCTTGAACCGCGGCTATATCCGCGGCCAGGAGTGAAAGGCTTAATTCATTTATCCATCAGCTTCAAATAATGCGTAGTGTGGTCTCAAAACTTAGCGGATGTGGTGTAGCGTGTATGGACTAGTCCACACGCAGTGACGCCTCCTTGATGAAACTGAAACTGAAAACTTGGCAGGACTGCATCACCAACATGGATGTCCTGGCCTAAGCAGGGATGCTTAGCATGTTCGCCATGCAGACTCAGAGACGCCTGCGCTGGTTTGGCGACATCAGCCGCATGGATGACAGTCACATCCCAAAGGACATGCTGTGCATTGAGCTGGCTATAGTCTCCAGACCCACAGGATGGCCTGCCCTATGCTACAAAGATGTATGCAAGCGTGACCTGAGGACAGGCAGCCTTGACCCAGCAGACCTGGAGATAGCAGTTTCAGAACAGGTCAGCTGGCAGTCCCCCATCAAGGCCGGCATCAAGCAAGCAGAGCAGAGGAGAGAGGCCCAGTGGGAAGAACAGAGGTGCTGCAGAGGGCAAAGAATTGCGTCAGCACCCACAGACACTGATGATCAAGACTTCACTTGCAGCAACTGCAACAGCGTCTGCCACAGGAGGATTGGACTCTTCAGTCACAGCAGGTGCTGCAACTCAACTGACTGATCCACAGCGCAACACCATCGTCTCTCGAGACAGACTGATGCCATATGGCATTTGTCGTTCAGCAGGCTGGAAGATGATGACCACCTTCGGCAGGTTCTACCTCAAAAACATGGCTTAGGACATTGAGACTCTAGACTGTTTTGGCAGAGTAGTTTTGGCACACAAGGCCATATAATTTCTCATTTTTCGCTGCATAAGTTGTGAGATTTACAATAACAAAAAATAAAAATGAATAGAACTCTGATTTAAAGCAAGTTTCTTTTTCTTTTGTATAAAGTCAGATAGCCTCAGTTTTGGAACCTCCCAAAGTTCATTGAAACAATTGTAACCATGGGCCTTAGGGGCTGTGATGTGGAAGAGACGTTCACAGCTACTGTTCAAAGCCATGATTCAAGTGTATTGGCTCACTCAGGACTTACTCCAGTGGGACACCATCACTTGGCAAGAAGGCCATCAAGAGTGAGACTTGTCTGTGCAGCCTTAGTAGTGCCTCGTTGGTCTTAATTCTTGTCGCCATCGAAAAGAAAAAAAAAAAGAAAAATGAGGAAGGGCACTGTCAGGAGTTTAAGAGCTAATAGCAGCCATGGGTTTTTGCTTTTATGCTACCTTTTTTTCCCTTTCTGTTGTACACCCATCAGGGAATGGCTCTGTGCTTTTGGACATGAATTTATCACAGCAGTTGGAGAATTCGCTTTGCTTCTTCTGTGTCTGTACAGTTTGGAAGGGCACTGTGCTTATTGGGTGCATTTTTGTTATCACATCACTGATTATGGTTTTGTGGTAATTTTGTTTTGGGACATGACCTTTGTCGAAAGGCTGTGTGTACTGTATCTTTTTCTCTCCCAAACACAATAATTTTATGATAGTTGTGATTTGGGGGACATATCCTTAAAGGAATGGCTCTGTAGTCCTCATATTGTTAAATTTAACTTGTACATTTATGTTCGGACATTTCTTGGCTGTGACTGACTTGGGATCATGGCAAAAATTTTCTTCCTGAATTACTTGTGCCCAGATATACCCAAATATGTTCAAGCCCACTCAATTTTTTGGTGACCAATTGATTTATCCCTGGTTACCACATTGACTTGAAGTCATTGTGCATGCACTTTGTTCAACTAATTTCATACTATGTTTTGTGTCTCAGTGTGCACAATTTCTATCCTACTAGACATTGGTTGGGAACCTGTCTGCGCTAGGTTGGTTCAGGGGTCTTCTCCTTTTCCTGATCCTGACTCATTTTTGCTTGATTGTTTATTGTATAAGGGAGACCAGGGACAATCTTTTAACCTCCAGGAATCTTTATCTAAACCATTTTGATTCTGGCTCTGAGCTCTGGAATGAGTTTTGAGGGCAGCCGTGTACTTGACTTTGAATTTCTGGATCCCAAGGTGAGATCCCTCCATCCTTTTCGATATTCTGGCATTTGTTTAGACAGGTAAGTGTGAAGAAAAGGGTTTTTCCTACTGAAAATAGTTTTATGATATACTTACCTGTCCAAATAGCTAAAACTCCCACCCTCTTCCCGGCAGTTTGGAAAAAGGGAGAAAGCTGATTTGTTTTTTGAGTAAAGTGAGTTTGTTTCACTCAATGGAGAACATTCATGTATTCCTGTAGGTTAAGTAGCACAAGCTCTCCGCTCTCCACATGATTCTTTCTTTTGGGGGAGGGAATTCCTGAGGTTCTATGTAGTATTATTATTATTATTATTATGAACATTTATGACGCCTAATCAATTGAATGCCCTAGGCGTTTACAATATCACAACAGACATCAAATCACACAATATATAACAATCATACATGAGAAAAAGGCATCAAAATCCAAAGCAAGGACACAAACTCACAAGCATGCATACACGCAAACACACACTCACACAGACACGAACGCACACAAAGCAGACACTCGCATCACACATTGCAAACGTCGGGTCACAGGGAAGACGAAGTTACCTAGGAAACAGATGAGTTTTGAGAAGGCGCTTGAATGTGGGCAGTGAGGGTGAGTATCTGAGAGAGTGAGGCAATTGATTCCAGGTAGTTGGAGCTTGATAGGCAAAGGAACGTTGACCAAAGGTTTTAGTGCGAACAGTGGGGATACTGTAGATACGAGTGTCACATGAGGAACGTAAAGCTCGAGATGGGGTGTAAAGATGTAACAGGTGGGTGAGATACTCAGGACAGGAAGACTCGATAGATTTGAAGCAGAGAGAGGCAATCTTGTAGGATATTCTTAGCTGAACAGGGAGCCAGTGGAGAGAGCGGAGCAATGGGGTAACATGGTTATATTTAGAAGTGCGGAAGATGAGACGGGCAGCATGATTCTGAACTCTTTGAAGTTTGTTGATGAGATGAGAGGGAGAGCCAGACAAAAGAGCATTACAGTAATCCAGGCGGGATAGAACAAATGCGCAGACAAGAGCTTTTGTTGTGTTTTCTGAGAGAAGATGGCGAATAGAAGCAATTCGGCGGAGTTCAAGAAAGCAAGTGCGACAGACATTGCTGACATGCTGTTGGAAGGACAGGGTTTGATCAAGAGTTACACCGAGGTTGCGGGCAGAATGAGAGAGAGTGATAGGTGAATCAACAAGTTTGATGGAAGTCGGAACAGAAGGGTGGTTTTGAAGTTTTGGTGGGGTGATCAGGATCAGTTCAGACTTATCTTCATTTAGTTTTAGTTTGTTTCGGGTCATCCAGTCCTTAAGGTTGGCTACACAAGACTGGGTGTTTTGGATCATGAGAGGAAGGTCAGAGAGAGGCCCAGAGACATACAGCTGATTGTCATCAGAGAAGGAATGATGCTGAAGTAGGTGTTCTTGGACGATAGAAGAGACAGGATAAGAGTAGAGAATGAAGAGTAGAGGGCCCAAGACAGATCCTTGTGGCACGCCGTAGGTCAGACAAGAGGGATTAGAAGAAAGGCCGTTGATAGAAACTACTTGTTGACGATCAGTGATGTAGGAATGAAACCAACTCAAGACTGTGTCATCAAGCCCAAAAGAGTGATGTAGGCGGGAAATGAGGATAGAGTGGTCAATAGTGTCAAAGGCAGCAGATAGGTCCAAGAGAGTCAAAAGTGATACATTGTTACAGTCAAGGGCAGTCAGAATGTCGTTACAGATTTTGAGAAGAGCAGTCTCAGTACTATGTCCAGAGCGGTAAGCAGACTGAAGGGGATAGACAAGGCTGTTGGAATGAAGGTGGTCTAACAGTTGGTCAAGAACAACTTTCTCTAAAATTTTTGAAAGAAACGGAAGATTTGACACAGGTCTGTAGTTTTTCAAATTGTCAGGGTCAAGAGTAGTCTTTTTCAAAAGAGGTCTTACAATTGCAGATTTGAAAGAAGAAGGAAAGAAGCCAGTTGAGAGGGAGTGGTTGATGATGATGGTAATATGAGGGAGTAGAGTGTCAAGGCAATGGGTGAGGAAAGAAGCTGGTAGTGGGTCAAGTTCACAGGTTTTAATGCCAGATTTCATGATGATTTTCTTTACAAAGACCTCAGAAACAGGATGGAAGGAAGTGAGGAAAGTTCCCGAGAAAGGGGGATCGGGAAATGGTGCAGGAGAAAATGGTGTAGTAGGAGAAAAGGCATTTCTTTGGACAGGTGAGTATATCATAAAACTACTTTTAGTAGGAAAAATCCTATTATTGCATCGAGCTGTGAAATGTATATAATGTATTCTTTGTTTCAAGTTGTGACATGCAGACAGAATCTATTTCTTGCTTAGGGTCATTTCAGGTAAATAGAATGTATTCTTTGCATAGGGTTCTCACCAATTTTGCCTAGGACTGTGACATATGAATAGCATGCATTCTTTGCTAAGGGCTATGACATGTAAATAGCATTCTTTTCAAAGGGCTGTGACATGTAAATAGGATGTATTCTTTGCCTAGGGCTGTGACATGTAAATAGGATGTATTCTTTGCCTAGGGCTGTGACATGTAAATAGGATGCATTTATTGTGTAGGGCTGTGATATGTAAACAAGATAGTTCTTTGCATTAAGCTGTGACATGTTAATAGGATGTATTTTTTGCCTAGGGATGTGACATGTAAATAAGATGTATTTTTTGCATAGGGCTGTGATAAGCAAATAGGGCGAATTTTTTGCATATGACTGACATGTAAATAAGATGTATCCTTTGCATTAACCTGTAACATGTGAATAGGATATATTCTTTGCATTAAGCTGTGACATGTAAAAAGATGTATTCTTTGCATTATGCTGTGACATGTAAATGTGATGTATTCTTTGCCAAGGGCTGTGACATGTAAATAGGACGTATTGTTTGCATTAAGCTGTGACATTTAAATAGGATACATTCTTTGCACTAAGCCGTGACATGCAGATAGGATGTATTCTTTGCATTAAGCTGTGACATGTAAAAAGGTTGTATTCTTTGTCTAGGACTGTGATGATTTTTGTCACGTGTCATATGCTTATTTATGGAGGAAAAATTATCACACTTCGCTTCTTCTGATTCCAGGGAGTGCCTTATTTGCCAGTGCCTTGCTGTACCGACTGTCCCAGCTGGCTGATGCTGAGGAGGAGGCTGAGCTCAGTCGTGATATGATGCTTCACTCAGAGTCAGTGCTGTTCCTTTGAATTGTTTGGAATTGTTTAATTGCATGGCTGGACAAATGAATCTTTAATCTGCTTGTTGATTGTTTCCTTCCTTAAATTGGAAAAAAGAAAAACAACTAATGAGTGTAATGGGGATGTTAGATGATGCATGCATGAAGCAAGTTTAATGACAGACTTGTATGTGTCCCTGTCTCTGTTTGATACAGTGATTGATAGATATTGACCTCTTGGACACCTCACTACATATCTTGTATGAAGCTGTTTTAGTATTGTGATATGACAAAATACCTTTCCCATACATTGCATTTTATTCCAGATTGCTGAACCATCTGAAGATGGGAATGTTCTAAAATACTCCATTCAAATAGCTAAATTGTGCTTACTTCGTTTGTACTCGACCAGTGAGACCCAGCTGCAACATGGTTGGAACCTGTTGGTGAATTCCCTATGTCTTATGTCAGCCTTTGTCAAGCACCTATGGTTGTCTGATCACAGTCTGTTGTGCACAGGGTATGCAGTTTTAGGGGGCTGAGCCAAGTCTATTTGCAGTTCCCTGATGTGATCAGTGGATGTCTATGTTGAACTGGCATGACAGACAGGGGCTGATAGGTGGACATGCATGGCACCAGCTTTTTCTTCAATCAGGGGACTTGTTGAGTTCAAATTAGTGGAAATATCGTGGTTTTGGTCTCAATTCTGTTTACATAACTTGCCAGTTTCCTTTTCTTTTTTTCCCCATTTATTTTTTCATTGAATATTAGCTGTTCTGACAGCAGAGGAATCAGGAATTGAGCTTTTGCTCTGGTGTATAGATATACCAAAGGGGACCAAGTCCTTGACAGTTTACTGTCTAAGGGTAAATGGTTTTATGAGTGTTAGGTTTGATTTGTTTAGGTTTTGTGAGTGTTGGATATAATTGGATTTTGTGTAACGGGTGGTAGATACAATGAGTGTTGGATGTAATTGGATTTTGTGTAACGGGTGGTAGATACAATGAGTGTTGGATGTAATTGGATTTTGTGTAACGGGTGGTAGATACAATGAGTGTTGGATGTAATTGGATTTTGTGTAACGGGTGGTAGATACAATGAGTGTTGGATGTAATGATAGGTAGATACAATGAGTGTTGGATGTAATTGGGTTTTGTGTAATGGGTGGTAGATACAATGAGTGTTGGATGTAATTGGATTTTGTGTAACGGGTGGTAGATACAATGAGTGTTGGATGTAATTGGATTTTGTGTAACGGGTGGTAGATACATTGAGTGTTGGATGTAATGATAGGTAGATATGATGGGTGTTGGTATGATGTGTGTTTGGTGTGATGAATGTATGTGATGGTTGGTGTTAGGTATGACAAGTTTTGGTATGACAGGTAATTTGACTGGCATTGTATATGCTGGCTGTTAGATAAGTTGTTTGTATGCTGGTTATTAGCTGTGATAAGTGTTAGACATTATTTTTCTGCCCCGACCGACTCCTACCCAGAGTTGAGTTTGCTATGGGCTCAGTAGGGAAGACTGAGACCACACAGTTGAGTTCCATCCACTTAATGGATGCATCTCTTAGAGTGTTGCTCAAATTTCCTGACCAACACTGCAGGTGTCTGTATCTCTCGGGCCTGGTTGACACCGGGATATATTATGAAAGAAGGCGTAGAGTACAGCCGTGTCATGTAGTCTCAGACCGAAATGGAAATCTGTAGCATCATCTTTATCATCCTCATACTCATCGATCAGCATTTAAAAAAAAAAAAGACTGTCTCAAATTTTGTGGCCCTTCATGCCCTGCTCTCATGGTGACCTCAGTTTCGATGTCCTATCCATGTCTGTGGCCTTGGTTTGGTTACGTCGGGATCACAGGTATCGGCGAGTCCATGGGGGCTGCTGTTGGACAGACGTGGTGGCGCCCTCTGGGGGGGAGAGCTTACTCACGCCGGCTCCGCAACTAAGCAGTTATTGTCGTCAGTAAGGGGCTTAGTAGGTGGTGTCCTGCGTATGTTGGATCAGAACAGGCACCACTGAACACCACTGAAGTGACTTGGCAGCAGTGCAGTGTCTCCTCCGGTGGGTTGCCTCTTGACGACTTGACATTGACTGCTCCCTGTTGATTGCCAGTGCTGGGGCTGTGGCAGGACCGACCATGCTGTGGCTGTGGACGGAATGAGCAGTGTGGAGTGCACTGCCACTGAGGTGCACAGAGCTTTGGAGAGCAAAAAAAAAAAAAGTGTTAGACATTATGCTTAGTTGATATTTGTTACATTGGTTGTAACAGATTGCTTTAGTAAGTTGCTGTCTGTCTTGGCTTCTTGTTACTTATCACTGGTGCTAGTTTTGTTGGATATTATTTTCCTAGGTATGATGGATGTTTGTTATGATGGGTTTGCAGTTGCTGGGTTTGGGGATAACGATTTTTAGTTACTAGGAATGATGAATGTAGGTTTGATTGGTATTAAGTATGATTGGGTTTGGGTTTGACTGTGTTTACAACAGTGGGTGTGATTAGTGCCAGGTGTGATTGGTGTCAGGTATGTTTGGATGTGTGATGTGGCAAACTTTAGTTTTGTTGGTTGTAAGGGGTGATGGGTTTCAGTTATTATGGGTTTTGATGTGATGGGTTTTTGGTATATTGTGATTTGGATATAATGAGCTTTTGGTATTATGGGTTTGAGTATGATGAATATTACGATGTAAGTTATGATTTATCAGAGAAAAAATAATCTTATTTAAACCATGCCCAAGTCTGAAAGCTGACACCAGCCTGGTGCGAAACATGGTTCTATGCACAATGTGAGTTCAGAGAACTTATGGGTTGTCTTTGAAGGATGAGATATTCTTTCTTTAACACTCTCTTCTTCATTCAATATGAAAAATACATGAAGTCAGTTTTGTAGTAATAAGAGAATCGTGTCAGAGGCTTGCCACTGGTGAGATTTTTTATTTTCATTCTCATCATTAAGGCCACCTCATTCTCTCTTGAGAACGATGTCTGACCACAATACCAGTGTTTGTGCATTGTTTGTTCGTATCATCCATCCTACCAGCACACAAATGCCTACTCTTCTCCTAAACGTTGAATGGTGTTAAACGTATGTGCAAGATTTTTGTATGCATGCATTGAATTCCGAGACCTCTTTTAAAAGTCTCATTTCTAAGGACTAGAAGGGGATCATAGTCTGCACAGTTGTGAACTTTGAAGAGGAAGTCTCTTCCATCCTGCCAGTCTATGTGGGAATCAAGCCCTAGACCTTTGAACAAAAGTATGATGCCATACTCGCTTGGCCATCATGGCCCAGAACAGGCTATGCGCTTGTTTGTTTTTCATGGTGTGTGTGTGTGTGTGTGTGTGTGTGTGTGTGTGTGTGTGTGTGTATATATATAATAAACTAATAAATTCCAAGGATAAGTACTGAGCACCATTCCAGCAACTTACAGAGCAGCTTGGTGTTGCAATGTTTGCAAGAAATATTCAGTTATAAACAAAGCTTGCACTTATGTCTTAGATTGAAGAAATAGGGGGAGATAAGCATTCATATCTGCAGTGGTAGATAATTCTGTCTAACTAACAATATGTGCTTGAGTGGGTGAATGGGGAATAATAAATGCGGTCACTGAGGAGAAACAATCAGGTTTTGAAATACTGGTAACTGACCAGGAGTTATATGTTAGTAAGTTCCCTCCTCATTGGAGACTGTCTCCCCCTTGGAGACTCTAAGCTTGCTGAAGGCTCATTTTGAGAAGCATTTATTATTCCCCATTCACCCACTCAAGCACATACAGTTAGTTAGGCAGAATTATCTACCACTGCAGATATGAATGCTTATCTCCCCCTATTTCTTCAATCTAAGACATAAGAGTAAGCTTTGTTTATAACTGAATATTTCTTGCAGTCATTGCAACACCAAGCTGCTCTGTAAGTTGCTGGAATGGTGCTCGGTACTTATCCTTTGAATTTATTAGTTTATTGTAATTTAGTCCCTTGTGGATTCATTCCAAGAACTGGCCCTCAGCACTTTTGTCTTAAGAGGTTGTCTTTTTATATTTTCTACTTTTCACAAGAAAATGTAGCTTGTTTTGCTCTTTCATGATTTTCTTTTGCTTCTTAGGTGGCACCTTTGGTTGGTTTTTTGAAAACTCAGCAAACATACTACGATATTGCACACCAGCCTTTTTCTGGGATAGCGTTCTTCTTAAAACCGAAAAGGCAGACAGGAGTCAAGTTACCACTTTTCACGGTCACTGAGGAGAAACAATCAGGTTTCGAAAAACCAGTATCTGACCTGGAGTTATATGTTAGTGAGTTTCCTCCCCATTGGAGATTGTCTCCCCATTGGAGATTGTCTCCCCCTTGGAGACTCTAAGCTTGCTGAAGGCTCATTTTGAGAAGCATTTATTATTCCCCATTCACCCACTCAAGCACATACAGTTAGTTAGGCAGAATTATCTACCACTGCAGATATGAATGCTTATCTCCCCCTATTTCTTCAATCTAAGACATAAGAGTAAGCTTTGTTTATAACTGAATATTTCTTGCAGTCATTGCGACACCAAGCTGCTCTGTAAGTTGCTGGAATGGTGCTCGGTACTTATCCTTTGAATTTATTAGTTTATTGTAATTTAGTCCCTTGTGGATTCATTCCAAGAACTGGCCCTCAGCACTTTTGTCTTAAGAGGTTGTCTTTTTATATTTTCTACTTTTCACAAGAAAATGTAGCTTGTTTTGCTCTTTCATGATTTTCTTTTGCTTCTTAGGTGGCACCTTTGGTTGGTTTTTTGAAAACTCAGCAAACATACTACGATATTGCACACCAGCCTTTTTCTGGGATAGCGTTCTTCTTAAAACCGAAAAGGCAGACGGGAGTCAAGTTACCACTTTTCACGGTCACTGAGGAGAAACAATCAGGTTTCGAAAAACCAGTATCTGACCTGGAGTTATATGTTAGTGAGTTTCCTCCCCATTGGAGATTGTCTCCCCATTGGAGATTGTCTCCCCCTTGGAGACTCTAAGCTTGCTGAAGGCTCATTTTGAGAAGCATTTATTATTCCCCATTCACCCACTCAAGCACATACAGTTAGTTAGGCAGAATTATCTACCACTGCAGATATGAATGCTTATCTCCCCCTATTTCTTCAATCTAGGACATAAGAGTAAGCTTTGTTTATAACTGAATATTTCTTGCAGTCATTGCAACACCAAGCTGCTCTGTAAGTTGCTGGAATGGTGCTCGGTACTTATCCTTTGAATTTATTAGTTTATTGTAATTTAGTTCCTTGTGGATTCATTCCAAGAACTGGCCCTCAGCACTTTTGTCTTAAGAGGTTATCTTTTTATATTTTCTACTTTTCACAAGAAAATGTAGCTTGTTTTGCTCTTTCATGATTTTCTTTTGCTTCTTAGGTGGCACCTTTGGTTGGTTTTTTGAAAACTCAGCAAACATACTACGATATTGCACACCAGCCTTTTTCTGGGATAGCGTTCTTCTTAAAACCGAAAAGGCAGACAGGAGTCAAGTTACCACTTTTCACGGTCACTGAGGAGAAACAATCAGGTTTCGAAAAACCAGTATCTGACCTGGAGTTATATGTTAGTGAGTTTCCTCCCCATTGGAGATTGTCTCCCCTTGGAGACTCTAAGCTTGCTGAAGGCTCATTTTGAGAAGCATTTATTATTCCCCATTCATCAACTCAAGTGCGCATACTGTTAGTTAGGCAGAATTATCTACCACTGCAGATATGAATGGATATCTCCCCCTATTTCTTCAATCTAAGACATAAGAGCAAGCTTTGTTTATAATTGAATATATATATATATATTCCATATGTATTGTAAAATATATTTTTAATTATTTCTGTCGTGAATAAATTTGCCTTCGCTTCTTTCAGCTGATTTCTGTCTGTAAAGTTTGGGTTGCTCTGTCCAGGGAAAATGTCGGTAATCGTACTGCATTGAGCTGAACATGTTTTGTGTGCTTGTTGGCATTCCTGTTTATGTTCCTTTGATGACACATCAAAGTGAAATCATCTGCAGAACTGGCTAGTGTCAACTTTTTTTTTTGGCGTCTTTTTTTTTTTTCAATAATTTTTTTTTGTAGCAGTAGTCTGCATAATAAACTTGTGTGTACAGTACCTGATGGACACAAGACTGATTGGTTGCCTCATGCAAAAGATGGACACAGCAATCAAGTATAATGGAGGAGAATTACATGCAGGAAAGAGTAGTGGAATGGATGATGGTTAACTCAGTTTCAGTTTGTGTGCAAATTAGTGTGCAAAACATGCACAACATATGCAAAGCCAGACAGCCTTTGTTTAGAGAATGAAATGAATGAATAAATGAATACAAACAACTAGCAAACATTAAGAAAAAGGAATTGTTCTACTAAAAGTTTTTTTTTAGATATACTTACCTGTCCAAACAAATGCCTTATCTCCTCTTGACATGGAACGTAGTATACATCAGGAATCTTTAAAAAAAAAAAAAATTCGAAATGGAGAGCGGGGAGCTAATCTGCACAACATATAGGAAATACATGAGTGGTCTCCCCTGGCAGATACATGCTCAACTTCACGCCCCTCAACATAATTCAGTTTGTCCATACTGTGGGAGGGGGGAGGGTGTCTTAGCGTCTGGACAGGTAAGTATATCGTAAAACTGCTATTAGTAGTAAAATTCCTTCTTTATACTTACCTGTCCTCACAAATGCCAGAATATGGAAAAGGATGGTAGGAAATCTGACCTGGAAGACAGATCAATGGTCAGACTCACAAGGCTGACCTCGGCTCATCCCAGAGCCCAGTGCCTGAGCCAAAAATGGCTTAAGTGTTAATGATTCCTGGAGGTTTAAAGGATTGTCCCCGCTCTCCCTTATGGAACAATCAGCATAAGATCAAAATGAGAAAAGAAAATGAGTCAGGATCAGGAGAAGGACAAGACTCATATAGATTAGCCACACAAGACAGATTTCCAGGCTATTGTCAAGTAGGCTTTTTTTTTTTCTCTTTCTCTTTCTTTCTGCGTACGCAGGCTGCTACTCCTGCAGACACTCCCTGTATAGACAGGCAAGGATTAATCCCATGTACCCAACAAAGGGAGTGGAGTTTTGTGTGTATGACTGTTTTTTTAATTCCGCCATTAAGGCAGCCATACTCCAACTTTAGGGAAGGTGCATGCTATGTGTAACGTGTCATCCATACCAACGGCCAAACTGGCCTTCTCTTCCGAAAGTTGGTGATGGGATTTTAGGTGTGTGCAAGATGACATGCGTGCATTCATGTGCAGAACCTCGGTTTATAGTCTCATTCGAAGGACTGTATGGGAAATGGATTCAGAACTTATGTTAACTCTGAGGGAAAAATCCCCCATCCCCATCCTTTTTTTTTTCTTTAAGGTGACAAGACTAAACAATAACCAGCTGTTTATGTGGGTGATGCTGTACACATAATATGCACTCTTATGACCTTCTTGCCTAGTGATGGGGTCCCGCTGGAGCAGTGAGTCTATGAGTGAGCCATCAACACTCAGATATTGGCTCTTAGGTACAGTAACTGTGAGCATCTCTACATCGTCACAGCCGGGAGCCCCCAATGGCCCTATTTACAGCTGTCTCAGTGAACTTTGGCAGGTTCCGTATTAACAAAATCTGATAAAGGAGGATTTGTTTCACTGTATTGAAACACTTGCTCTTATATCTCTCATTAGTTTAAACATGTTATCTAAAGAAAGAAAAGGGGAATTAATTACTTTGAAAGGTGGCTTTGTTTGCTATGACTACTCCTTCCAGCTAGTCCAAAGCCCCAATGTTCTCAGTCATGTTTCTGAGATAGAACCTGCCAAAGGTGGTCATCGATGTCCAGCAAACTGCCTGACATATGTCACAATGTCAGCTACAACAAAATTCCGCCATAGGGTGCAACTGGCGGAGAGAGACTGGACTTCATGTGCCCTGATAACCTTTCAGGAGGAAGAGGTTTCTGGCCAAAGATGTCAGCTTGGTGGATGACCTGTCTAAGCCAAGAGCTTATCATCTGGGGTTTACAGTGGCATCCAGTCTGCCATGCCACAGGCACAAGTCATCAGAGTCTGACTCTGTCCTCTGAAGGATGACCCCCAGTGCTCTGACAGGACAGTTAACCTGCTCCATCTTCAAACAACTACCCCTAGTACAAGACAACAAAGGGGCCAGCAGAGGCAGGGCCATCATCACAAGCTGCTCTTTGGGCTTTGTGGTTTAGCTAGAAAGGTAGGGCACACGGACAGGGTAACTTAGCCATCATCCTGCCACTTCAGGGACCTTGAATCCCTGGCAAGGGCATGAACCTCACTGACCCTGCATGCAGAAGTCAGAGTAATCAAAAGGCAACTTTTTAGGTGAGGTTCCGACAGAGTATTTAGTGATTGGCTGAAAGTGCCCTGAGGCCAGATGCTCCAGCACTAAAAGAAGGCTCCATTTAGGACACCTGCTTAGTCCAGGGGAGCCCAGTGCAGCATAAGAAGATCATTTTGGACAGAAACGGATCATGGCTGATGTCAGTATCTCTGCCCATAAGTTGGAAAGTCTTTGCAATAGCAGAGCTGAAACCCCTCAAAGTGCTGGCGTTCATCCTGAGATCTGTAAGTCCTCAATAAAATGGGAAATGTCTTCAACCGCGGCCTCAGTAGGGGAGAGACCAGACTATGAATACCACTTTGCAAAAATTCTCCATTTTTTGTCATATACTTACTTTCAAAGTGGATTGTCTCTGGCCAGCTATGATCTTCGTCATGAGCAAAGGGTGGAAACGTCTCTGCTCAGAGAGGTTTTGCCATAAATGAGACTGGCATGGAGAGAGAGGGATGCAGGATCGGCATGCCATCTCCATGTCCGTGGCTGTAGTAACAGATCCTTCTGAGAGGGGAGAGTGATTGGGACCTTCACCAATAGAGAATTCAGTAGGTTTATTCAACTCTTTGACCACTTCAGAGTGGATACCAGGACCAAAAGGCATTTCTTCTTGGATGCCTCCTTTAGGACTGCTGGAATGAGTGGAGAAGGAGGATATGTGTAAGTGAACATTCCCTCCCAAGAGATCAACAGAGTGTCCAAAGCATAGCTAGTAAGTCTAAAACTGGTGACACAATGACTGAAAGCTTATTGTTCCACCTAGTTGCAAATAGGTCCATGTGGGATTTTCTCATACACCAACATAAAGGAAGGAAAAAAAAGTTCATGTTGAGCATCCACTCCTACAGTAACACTTGATCCTACCTGGATAGAGTGTCCACTAGAACATTGAGTTGCCAGGTATGTGTCTTATAAACAAGGAGATTCCCATTGCTAGAGAAAACAGAAGAACCACCGCAGCCAAGTCAATCAATGGTCTGGATTGATTACCCCTTTGTATCTTAGACATGAGACCACTATTGAAATGTCTGAGTGCACCTTTCTTCTTTCTCATGTCATCACAGTCTTCTTCTTCAAGACTTGAGACCAAGCGTGCAGGGCTAGTACTACAGTCTGCATCATCAGATTCATATGCTCGGAGCTCCTATCTTCCAAAAGACCATAGCACTTAAAGGACATTGGAGGGAGTTGTTAGGGATACCAGACATCAACAACTCAGGTTCAGCCAAGGCTGAAGGGCCAGAACAAAGAGGCAGCCAGTGAACATCACCTTCAAAGGTTGTCTAAGACAAGATGTTGCTTGGTGGCCACTGAGTGGGAGCAGATGGAGGCGATCAAAGGAATGAGTTCTTTTGCTGCCAAGATCATGGTCTGGAAGCTTCAAAGGGTAGTGACAATAGACTGCAGAAGAGATTGTGCCCAAGAGAGTATCTTCTCTGCCCTTCGTCTGGCAGCAGCACCTATTGACATCCGTCATGAAGTGCCCCTCCCACCAGGAAGAATTACAAGAAGGGACCTTGTTGGCTTTCTCCTTTTTTTAAATCAGATTTTTGTTGTTGTTGTCCTGTAGTTGTTTATTTCCAAAATGATCAGATGGGGATAAGCGACAAAAGTCATGCCTTCTCCTCACCAGGCGCAGAGTAAAAGACTTTTTTTGGTGCTGTCCCATCTTATGTGCCACCTCAGTCGCAGTGCACCCACACCGCTCATTCGGACACCCCATCCACAGCCACAACCCAGTCAGTCCCGCTGCAGCCCTGGCACCAGCAATCCACAGGGAGCAGTCAATGTCAAGTCGTCAAGAGGCAACCTACCAGAGGAGACACTGCACTGCTGCCGAGTCACTTCGGTGGTGTTCAGTGGCGCCTGTTCTGATACAACACGCAAGACACCACCTACTAAGCCCCTTACTGATGACAATAATTGCCTAGTCACGGAGCGGGCATGAAGGAGCTCTCCCTCCGGTGGGCGCCACCTCATCTGTCCAACAACAGCCCCCATGGACTCGCTAATACTGGTGACCACAACAGAATCAAACCAAGGCCACAGACATGGATAGGACATCAAAACTGAGGTCACCATGAGAGCAGGGCTTGAAGGGCTTCCAAATTTGAGAGTTGTTTTTATGCTGATTGATGAGAATGAGGATGATGAAGATGATGCTACGGATTTCCATTCCAGTATGAGACTGCATGACAGGGCTGTACTCTATGCTTTCTTTCATTAAAAAAAAGATACAGACACCTGCAGTGTTGGTTAGGAAATTTGGGCAACACTCTCAGAGAGGCATCCATTAAGTGGATGAAACTCGACTGTGTGGTCCCAGTCTTCCCAGCTGAGCCCGCAGCAAACTCAACTCTGGGTAGGAGTGGGTCGGGGCAGAAAAATCCCACATGACTCTGATCAGACTCAAACCCACGACCTCCCAGCCAGGAGTCCGCGATGCTAACCACTTTGCCATGATGGCTGGCGCAAATGGCGAAAAGGCACCACACTGAAGTCACAATAAAAAATAAAACTCCATGCTCCTTCCTCAATTTCTGATACAATCATGAATTATTTTGTACAAATGAAATCGTGACCATGAAAAATGGATGCCAAAAAAGAAGTCGGTTACATAATCAAGTTTATGACCAAGGACATCTCTGTGGGAATTCCCGAAGGAAAGGCTGTTCACAAGAAAAAGCTGACAACAGTATTTAAGTCACCATAAATTAAATTCCAAATGACTTTGTGCCAAAAGAAGGAGGGCTTTATTCTAGTGAGTTCCTGTGTATATATCCGCAGTTTGAACGGCATAAACATGACTGTCAAATCCTGCTGAATCGCCATGTCAAATCAAGCTCATAGTACAGATAGCTAAAAACAAATGTCAGTGAATGCTTGGAAATAGACAACTCACCTTATCAAGGTCTGAGATAAGGGGCTGATGAGCTGCCGAATTGGGATCAATTCATGCATTTGGAGATTTTCCTCCAGATTTTGTCAAATTTTTTTTGTATTTTCTTCATCGATATTGAAAAAGGAGGGTTAAACTCGAATCAGCAGGGCAAGGGTAGAGTGGAATCAAAATAAGAAATAGCAAGAACACAAGTGAAAACCATATCTCTGACAACTGGGATTCTTCTGGGTAAACGGCCCTTACTGTGGGAACACAGTACGAGTGTGATGGGAGTCAAGAAGTTTATCATTGACCGTGTCTTGATGCTGTCAAACTTTTTCTGTTTTTTTTTAGGCACAAGGTAACGAATCGATATCCTTGGTGCTGGTCTCCTCAAAAAAGGAGGAATGAATCCACAGTTTTTGAAACCTGGGTGCAGGAACATCATAATAAACTTCGAAAGGAGTGCTAGAAATAACTGACTATGCATTATCAGTCACTGACCTTGCCAGCGCATACTTGGAGGTAGCAGAAATTTCATCATCATCATAACACCCATCCATATCCTTGTCACCATGTTCCAAAACCTCTTGCTCATCAGTCTCCTGTATGTTCACATTCATACCAAGCCTACCTCTCATCTGGTCAGAGTGCAATCTGTTGCCCTTGCTTATGTTACCTGGGGAGCACCCAGTTGTACCAGTAACTCCCCTTAGCTGTGCCCTGTAGGCAACTCTCCAAACGAGTGATGTTCCGTGGAAGTGAGCTCCTCTGAGGCCTACCAGGAACACTGGAAACCAGCTGCTCCTCAAAACAGGTCTTCCAGGGATAGGGTGGTAGAACATGCTGGGGGGAGACACAGGCTTGTCTTCATTGTGCCTGGGAAGTTGAAGCAGTGAAGCAAGGAGTGCCAGTAGCTACGCTTGCCAAAACTGGCTGACCATCAGAATGAAGACTGAATACCATGCGCCATGTAGAGGTTGGCCAATCCTTGTATAAACTACATGGTGTGAAAGATGAGCAACTGGTGCATATGACACAGGTCTCATGTCTGTTGAGCGAAGACACCAGCAGTCAACAGGAACTGCAAAGTCAGAAGGCTAGTGGTGAAGAGATGTTAGAAAGTTAGGCTGCACCAAGGATCTAAGTAGAGCAAAGGCAGGTCACAATAATTTTCTTGAATTATTGGTATGAGAAGACATGTTCTTTTCCTGCAAGGGAAAGGCTGAGTCAGAGGAACACTTCTGATGATCCCTATTGGAGTGCTCGAATGAAAGTTAGAGTGTGCTTCCTCGTCAAGGAAAAGGAGAAAATTGAATTATGTTGATCACATGTTGGCCAGGGGAGACCACTCAGGTATTCCTGTAGGTTGAGTAGAGTTAGCTCCCCACTCTCCATTTCAACATTATTTTTAGAGATTCCTGATACATGGCATGTTTTCATGGCAAGTGGAGGTAAGGCTTTTGTTTGGACAGCTAAGTATGAAGAAAAGAATAAAACAAAATCAAGAATAAACAATAGAAGTTGAGATGGGACACCCCTGCATGAGACTTCACAGATGCCTAGCCTATATCTAGCTCAGATCTAGCACCAGGGATCTTTTGATTTGTGAGGCAGACACAACATCATGCCTTCTTTTCTGTTGCAGTGAGTGTGAGCGACTGGCTGTGAATGTTCTATCGGAGTGCTACAGCCAAGACAAGCATAGAGCACATAAACTGCTGATCCGCCCGCAGACTCACTGGGGCAACGTCACTCTCTTCAAACTGGCTGAGTCTTACGAGCTTATGGAGTTTGCAGAGCAGTCGGCATGCCAGACCAAGTTGTCCTCCATCTGGAAGGGACGCATGGCACTCTACACATCGGAAATAAAGGTGAACGATGAACAGGAAGTGGGCATGATTAAGATGAGTGATTGTATCTTATTAAGGGAGAATGTGTGTGTGATTCTCCGATGATATGGAAGATTGTTTTTTTGCTGCTTTTAGTTTTTTTTCTGAACCCACAAAGTGCTGATAACCTGATACTGTCAGTTTCTTGCCCCAAATGATGATCTGTGTTAGAGGTTGCGTTCAGTGAGCACAACCAGGCCATGTTTATGGGACAGATGCTGCTCATGGGCTTTTGCAAAGCAATTTTGCTCCATCAGTTAGCGTAACAGTCCAATGAGAGAGATAAAATGCTAAGAAGTGGGTGTGAAATGGTGTGCTTGTAATGTATACAGTCAGTATCTCGATTGTTAACCTGTTGTGCATTTCAAATAAGAAGATATTTAACATTTTAGACCAATTTGCTTGACTTATAAACGGAAAAAGGTAACTTTATTTACAGTTGAAAGACAGACAATATTTTCACCGTAATTTTTTGTTGTGGACCAGGTCTATTGAAAGTCTACCTTCAGTATGGATTGATAGTGGCATGCTCCTACTGTGTGTCACAGCCCCAGGGTCCCTGCTCCAAGTTCCATTCCCTCTTCTTTTTTTTTTTTCTTTTTTTTTTTTGCTGTCCCAACCTCTGCGCCACATCAGAGGCAGTGCACCCACACCACTCATTCCAACACCCCGCCCACAGCCACAGCTCGGTCGGCCCCGCCGCAGCCCCGGCACCGGCAATCCACAGGGAGCAGTCAATGTCAAGTCGTCAAGAGGCAACCCACCGGAGGAGACACTGCACTGCCACCGAGTCACTTTGGTGGTGTTCAGTGGTGCCTGTTCTTATCTAACATATGCAGGACACCACCTACTAAGCCCCCTACTGATGACAATAATTGCTTAGTCGCGGAGTCGGTGTGAGTGAGCTCTCCCTCCGGAGGGCGCCACCACGTCCGTCCAATGACAGCCCCCATGGACTCACCGATACCGGTGACCCCAACGGAATCAAACCAAGGCCATAGACGTGGAGGGGACATCAAAACTGAGGTCACCATGAGAGCAGGGCATGAAGGGCCACAGAACTTGAGACTTTTTTTTTTATGCTGATCGATGAGAATGAGGATGATTAAGATGATGCTACAGATTTCCATTTCAGTCTGAGACTACATGACACGGCTGTACTCTACGCTTCCTTTCATAATATATCCCGGCGTCAACCAGGCCCGAGAGATACAGGCACCTGCAGTGTTGGTCAGGAAATTGGAGCAACACTCTCAGAAACGCATCCATTAAGTGGATGAAACTCGACTGTGTGGTCCCAGTCTTCCCAACTAAGTCCGCAGCAAACTCAACTCTGGGTAGGAGTGGGTCGGGGCAGAAAAACCTACATGACTCTGATGGGATTCGAACCCACAACCTCCCAGCTGGGAGTCTGTGACGCTAATCACTTCGCCACGGCAGCTGGTCATTCCGTCTTCTTGTTTAGCCTTGGCCCAGGAGTTCTTGCATGTTTTGTTTCTTGTCTGTTTGTTCGTTTGTTTGTTGGCCTATCATTTGTGTCCTATGAGTGTTACCACCAGAAGAATACAGCTGCTGTATCAGTTCAGTGGTGTTCACTGGTGCCTGTTCTAATCAAAGGTATGCAGGATGCCTGTGTATCATTTGATTGTGAGCCCCTTACCCCTGCACTCCTGTTACCCCCATTTCCCCTCCCGTACCTCAACAAGCAACAACCCATAGGAACAGGCCAGGCTTTTTAGAAATTGTTTTATTATGTTTGTTTTCAGTGAAAGTAATGAACTTTATTTACTAACTCAAATGGGACCTGAGATCCAGCTGCTGTTCCCTTTTCTCTGCAAGTGCCTGTCATGATTCTAGTGATAGTGAAAGATGTGTTGAGAGGGATGGATTCTGTGCACATAGGTGAGCTCAGCGGAAGTGCGTCTTGCGTGATAAGTGTTCACTGACAGTCAGGTAAACAAGCAGATGAACTCCGGGAGTTTGACACATGGGCTCGAAGAGGGTGGACCGGCTAACTTATAGTTAGTTAAGGAGCTACATCATGCTGACAGTAACACAAGTGACAGACCAGTGCTAGGGCCTCCAGTTAATAGGAGACAGTTTAGCCCTAGCTCTGCAACAGAACAGCCGTAGATGGTTACAACAGCTTTGACGATTCTGACAGTACCACTGCTAGGCCCAGAGACTGACACTGACATTGACTGTGACAGACTTGACTTGGTAGTTGGTGCCAGTGAAGGGCCTGGGAAAGAATCCTGACGAAACCACCAAGCCAGAGTCTGGACTGACCAGGTAAGGTAGAGTGTGTGTGTGAATGTGCAAGTGCTTAAGTATATAAACAAACTTCTCCAAAGTGTAGGGAAAACACTTTAGATGCCATTCTGTCACATTTGTCTGTCCTGTTATCTGGTAGTGATATAGTGAAAGGGATAAAAAAAAAAGAAAAAAAACTTTTTGGGCAGATTTTTTTATGTGTCTTCCTGCCCATACTGCTGAGGTTCATCAAGTTCAAGGAGGATGCCTCAGACAAGGAAGACGACAATGATCTTATTACGGAAGATGCCAGGCAGGGCTTCATGCGGCATAAAAACCAGGTGGGGCCCAAACTGCCTGATGACGATGGGGATGGTCAAGGTTTTGTGCAAGCCAAAAAACGACGTCCAGTCAAGAATAAGGCATCCAAGCTGAAACAAGTGACCCTGTTTGGTTCTACAACTGACGATAATATCAGCTTGCTGATGGCTATCTATTTCTTCTACCAGGCACCTGTCACCAAATTCTTCTGCAACATTGTGAGTGATCCTCAGTGCTCTGGGGGTTGTGATGGGGGTAACTGCGGTTGAGTGGATGGGAGGGCATGTGTGAATGTGAGAGCATGTGTGCATATGTGGGTGTGTGGGTTCGTGTGCATATGTAGTTGTGAGGGTTTTTGGGTATGGCAGTGTGTGTGTGTGTGTGTGTGTGTGTGTGTGTGTGTGTGCACGCACACGCGTGTGTGTGTATGTGCGCTCACGCACACATGTGTGTATACATACGTTTGTATAAGTGTGTGTATGTTTGTATGCATGACTGCATGTCTTTATTTGTGCTTATGCATGTGTTTGTAGTTGTGTTGGCATGCATAACAGATGAAACAATGGAGAAGGAGAGAAGAGAAAAACAACAAGAATGAAGATACACAAGAACGGTCAGAGAAGAAGAGAAGATGCAGACAGAAAAATATGCAGACAGAAAAATGAACAAGCAAAGAAAGAGAATTAGCGGGAAGTGGGACAGAACCCTTTGAAGGTTAGGCATTATTAACGCATTTTCAATGGTCTTTGGCTGATGTTCCAGATATGGTAGATGTTGTGTACAGTCTTGTTCCAGATGTGGTAGATTCAGTGTGCAGACCTGTGGCTGATGTTTCAGATTTCATACATATTGTTCACGGGCCTGTTCAGCTATGTGGTGCTGGTGAAGCTGGCTCCCACAGGGGAGGATTCCCCCTCTGTGTCAGAGTACTTGGTGTGGGGCTGGCTGTGTACTATGATCATGGAGGAGTTCAGACAGGTTAGATCTGGCTATTATTCTGCAATTTCTTTTTATTTGTTCATTTTGTTTTCATTTTTAGTTTGTATTGTTTTGCTGCTGTTTTGAGTACATTTTCTTAGCAGCTAACCCTCCTGATTGTTTCTGTAATTTCTATTATTTTTAAAGTATTCCTGATATCCCTAATTCATTGAAAAAATCCAGAAGTTTACAATTTTGTTTAAAAATGTTGGGTTGTGTGTGTGTGTGTGTGTGTGTGTGGTGTGTGTGTGTGTGTGTGTTTGTTTGTTTGTTTGTTTGTGTGATTTTTGAATAGAGATTATAAAGTAATTTAGAATAAAGCCCAAACGATGTTATGTGGATTCTGGCAACTATGTGAATGGAAAGTGCAGTTTCTTTTTAAACTCCTTATTTGTCAACTGAAACATAAGGGGACTAGAAATGCTTTCAGTCAGAACTGGAAATACCCCCTCTTCACTCTACCCTCTTCATGTTCTGGTTCCTGAGGTTTGGCAGCCATGTGTTTTCAATGGCACACCCATTCTCACACTGAGTATTTTGAACTCTGCATATGCAGCCATTTCCAGGTACTTAGTGCTAGCAGTCTCATTGCTAGCAGTTTACAGAGAACTACCATCTGAGGAGACTGTGTACTGCTGGTGAATGACATTGTAGGTCCTCAGTAGTGTCTGCTTTGCCATGGACCTGGACTGAGTGAGAGCTTTTCCCTTGCTTCCTGTAAGCTTGTCAATTTGAAGATGTTTTAGGCCTTTCTTAGTTGAAAAATGTTTTGATTCTGAACAAAAAAAATTGTTTAGCTATGCAGTCTCAGCAAACTCAGTGATTCATGTCATTGTTCTTAATTGAGTATACTTAAGTAGGCAGTTCAAGATCATCGTGATTAGTGTAACTCAGCAGTCCACATATGGTGATTCAAATACAATTGGTAGTCTGTTCTTTAGTTTCTTTGATGAATAAAGTTTAGCTTTGATGTCTGTTTAAATCAAATGGGGGAGTCTGTTCTTTAGTTTCTGTGATGAATAGCACCGCTGGTAGACCGTCGGACTTGTAATCCCAGTGACCAAGGGGCTGCGGGTTTGAATCACTGCTGGGCCATTTTTACCTTGGAGTTAACACTGGCTCTGACTTCACTTCCAAAAAAGTCCTTCGAATGACACTATAAACTGAGGTTCCATGTGTAAATACATGTAGAACATCCTGCACATGTATAAAATCCTATCACCAACTTGCAGAAGAGAAGGCCAGTTTGGTCATTGGTATGGATGACATCTTTCTGGAGAGAATCATGCAAGAGACCCTCGAAGAACATCACACCTCCATCAGCATTGGCGACAGGCCGGTCTGCAACCTTCGTATTGCAGATGATATTGACCTCATGGGGGGCAGCAATACCGAGCTTCAGGATCTTACAAACAGACTTGTCACAAGAGCAAGTGGAGGTCAGCACAGAGAAGTCAAAGGTCATGGTCAACAGCATGACTAACAGCAGTGCCAACATAGCCATAAACGGTGAGCCCCTGGAAGAAGTGATCAGCTTCAGGTACTTGATCAACTCCACATCAGCAGCGATGGCCAGACTGAACAGAGTGTGGAAGAGCAACATTAAATTCCACACAAAATTCTGGCTCTACAAGTCACTAGTGGTCTCCATCCTGTTATATGGTTGTGAGACATGGACACTGATGGCCGAAACAGAAAGAAGAATCCAGACGGTTGAGGCCTGAGGAAACTACTCCACATCTCCTACAAAGAACACAAGACCAATGATTATGTGCTTAACCTGGTCACTAACCTAGTTGGGCCCGCAAACCACTTCTGGCAACCATCAAACGACGGAAGATGGCATGGTTTGGCCACATCATTTGTCACAACACCCTCTCCAAAACCATCCTTCAAGGTACCATTGAAGGAGGGCGCGGACGGAGGATGGCAGACAAAGAGCTGGTCCAAAAATATAAAGGACTGGACCAAAATGACCATGCCAGATCTCCTCATGACAGCTGCCAACAGAAGAGCCTGGAGAGAAACGGCGGCTGGCCTGTCACGTCCCCCCAATGAACCCAGCGGTCAGGGGAATGACTGACTGACTGATGGATGACACATTATACAGAGCATGCACCATGTGTGAAAAATCAGAAGAATGAAGGAAGAAAACTGAGTGACTGTATGACATGGGAAACAACTGAGAGCTCTTCTGTCGGCTTACCCAGGTTGGCAGCCTGTTGTGTAAACAAGAGCACGGATTGTAAAGCACTTAGAGCTTGGTATCTAACCAGGGATAGGCACTTTGAAAGTACTCTTAATAATAATAATAACAATAATGATGATGATGATGATGATGATGATGATAATGCAGCAGGGGAGTCTGTTAGCTTCTATGATGAATTGAGTACTGCAAGGGAGTCTGTTCTGTAATTCCTGTAATGAATTGAATTTTGCAAAGGACTCTGTTGTTTAGCTTCTGTGATGAATTGAGTACTGCCAGGGAGTCTGCTCTGTAATTCCTGTAATGAATTGAATGTTGCAAAGGAGTCTGTTGTTTAGCTTCTGTGATGAATTGAATACTGCAAGGGAGTCTGTTCTGTAATTCCTGTGATGAATTGAATGTTGATGTAGAGTCTATGATTCAGCTTCTGTGTTGAATTGAGTACTGCATGGGAGTTTGTTAGTTTCTTTGTTGAATGGAACTCAGCAGAGGAGTCAGTTCTTTAATGTTTGTGATGAATGAAGTACAGTGAAGCAATCTGTTCCATAGTTTCAGTAATAACTTGCTATAGCAAGGGAATGTGTTGTGTTGCTTCTGTGATGAATTTAGTGCTGTTAAGGAGTCTGATTTTTAATATCTGTGATGAATTGAGTTCAGCAAAGGAGTTTTTTTCTTTAATATCTATAATGAATGGAGTACAGCAAGGGAATGTGTGGAATAGTTTCTATGAGAAGTTGAGTTCAACAAGTGAGTTTGTACTTAAGTAGGTAAAACAAATGCAGCAAAGGAAATTGTTGTTTACCTTCTACACTATTTTGAATACAGAACATAACACATGGATAGTGTGCTTCCCAGAACCATTCTTGAAGGAAACATGTTGTTTCAAGGTATTGTGATAACCAGGACCAGGCCTGGTCTTTCCATCTGAAGCAAAAAGAGAAATAAATCTCTCAACCCTTCTTCCCTATTTCAACACCTACCATTGTCCAAGTCTGTTTTGCTGCTCCCTTCTCCAGCACTTCCTTGTCCCCATCATTTTCCATGAGTTATTTACATCAGACTTAAAATCCTACCACACAGCTAGATGCACTTTGTTTGCAGGCTCTGGGCAGAACATCAGAGTCCTCATTAGTTTAGTGTTTGAAATTTGAAGGAACAAGAGAAAAAAAATGATATGATTTGCATTTAGTCATTATTTAGCATACGAATGTGTCCTTTTCAGTCTTTGTCTTCCTTGTGTGCAGCTGTTTATACGAGACCAGCGTTCTGTGAAATACAAATTCCGCAGCTGGTTCAGCAATGTGTGGAATCGTTTTGATGCAGCTATCTACCTGTTGTTTATTGTGGCCATCATCTTGCGCTATCAGCTGACAGAGGAGCGCTTTGTGTGGGCACGGGTCACTTACAGCATCACGTTGGCTATGTTGATCCTGCGCTTCATGCAGTTCTTCTACGTGGAGAAGAACCTGGGACCCAAAGTCATTATGATCCGCAAAATGGTCTGTGTTTAGTTAGTGAAATGGTGTGGTGTGTGTGTGTGTGTGTGTGTGTAATTGTTTGCATTTTTATGTATCATTAGTTTATTTTTGTTCACTTGTTCAATGAGCGAAGTAAGAATGAACGACTGATTGAATAAGGTATGACTCTATTTGTCTGTCACTGTTTATGGTTATGGCTGTGGCTTCAGTTGAAATTTTTTGTTGTCTTTTTTTTTCACGTTTCTGTACAGGGTCAAATTTCTCTAAACTGAAAGGCCAAATAAAACAAAGAAAGGGAATTCAGGGGGGAAAAAAGACACTGATAAACAGAAAAAAAACATAAACATGTACATGAAAAGATACACTAAGCATCTCATCAGACCTTTTCTTTGCCCGTTTTGGTCTCCTCCTGACATGTTGTATTGAAGAACAGAGAGAGAGAGAGAGAGAGAGAGAGAGAGAACAGATCATACTTCAACTATAAGTCCAGTAGCAGACAGTCAAATAAATGATGCCCTTGCAAATAATGTAGTTCATCTCAACGTTTGTTTGCAGTAGCCGTCATTGACAGCAACAATAGCAATTGTAATACCACTACTGTGACAGTAACCATGCTTATCCAGCAAAACTTTGTATGTGCACCAGTATGGTGATGATACTGTATGGAACCGAGAGCTTTTAAATACGGAGAGCCGTTCATTTTCCACACTTTTCCTTTCAGTCATGGCACCACTTCACTCAAATCCATTCCCATATTTGCAAATACACTGTCCCATATAAATGGAACTAACAGTGCAGTCTGGTCTTATACACCTGCATTTTCTCACACCAGTTCTATAAACTGCTTTGTCTCAGTTGTGAATTTACATCCCTTAAGCATGGTTCCTCACTTAGTTCCACCATGATTTTCCAGTTTCAAAAAATGGCACGAAAAGTCATGAGAAATGATGAGAACTAAAGATATACACACCTATGTACTCATCTGGTATGCATCTGGTATGGCGTCAATCACTATTTGCTCTGATCAAGGTGAATGTATCCATATCTGTAGCCGTTGCCATATTTGTATGTACAAAATCATACCCTCTTCATTTCTACTTGTGCAGTTTATGTGGTATCCATAACTGTAAATAGACAAATGGGATTGTGCCCTTGACTAACAGACAAAGGTCATATAAAAAAGTAAGTGATCTGTCCAGTAATATTTCATTTTGTCATGCTAGTAAGTGTTCTGGAAAGATCTGATAGCACTTGAGAAATGTTTTGTATTTTTGCTGATAAATCTAAATAACAATCTAAACCAACTTTTGCAAAACAATAATGTATATATATATATCAATGATTTGTCCTGAATCTCAGTATCAATGTTCTTCAAAAACTGTATGGGTTTGTGTGTGATTTGTTAACGTGTGTGAAAATACGTGATTTTCTCAATAAGAATTTTCTTTGAGAGAAGCGTTGTTCATAGTGATTTTTTTTATTACGTGTTAAAAGTGCATGATTGCAGTGATGACTGTAATCTTTATGCAGCTGTATCTAGGCTTAATGCAGCCAACCTGTCAATGTTTTTATACAGTGGAATCTGCTGAACAAGAATTTCAGGGGACAAGAGAAATATGCTAATGTCAACAAATAATCTTATCAATCCTTTAAAATCTCAGTCAATGTGTCAGAGTTAGAACAGATGATTTGTGAGTGTGAGAAAACTGGCAAATTGAGATGATCACTGTGTGGACTTACTTGACCAATTATTTCATCAGCTATCCAGTAGATACATAGGTAGAGTAAAACCATTCTCATATGAAGTTCAGACCCTGTATTATCAGCACTTACTGTTTTCAAGATCAACAAATATGTTCTTCTCATACATTTTTTGTTAGTTGAGAGTGGACTCAGAGCAAAGACAGAAAAAGAGATGGTCAAGGCCTCCACTATACTATTTTCAGAGCAAAGACAGAAAAAGAGATGGTCAAGGCCTTCACTATACTATTTTCAGAGCAAAGACAGAAAAAGAGATGGTCAAGGCCTCCACTATACTATTTTCAGAGCAAAGACAGAAAAAGAGATGGTCAAGGCCTCCACTATACTATTTTCAGAGCAAAGACAAAAAAAATGGTAAGTGGACTCAGAGCAAAGACGGAAAAAGAAATGGTAAGTGGCCTCCACTATACTAAACAGAACAAAGACAGACAAAGAAATGATGAGTGGATTCCACTATACTAAAAAGAGCAAATACAGAGAAAGAAATGGTAAGTGGACTCCACTGTACTAAAAAGAGCAAATACAGAGAAAGAGATGGTAAGTGGACTCCATTGTACTAAACAGAGCACAGAGAGAGAGAAAAAGAGATGGCAAATGGACTGCACTGTACTAAACAGAACAAAGAAAAAGAAAGAGATGGCAAATGGACTGCACTGTACTAAACAGAACAAAGAAAAAGAAAGAGGTGGCAAATGGACTGCACTGTACTAAACAGAACAAAGAAAAAGAAAGAGATGGCAAATGGACTGCACTGTACTAAACAGAACAAAGAAAAAGAAAGAGATGGCAAATGGACTGCACTGTACTAAACAGAACAAAGAAAAAGAAAGAGATGGCAAATGGACTGCACTGTACTAAACAGAACAAAGAAAAAGAAAGAGATGGCAAATGGACTGCACTGTACTAAACAGAACAAAGAAAAAGAAAGAGATGGCAAATGGACTGCACTGTACTAAACGGAGCACACACACAAAAATCAAGGGATGGCAAATGGACTCCACTGTACTAAACTGGAAGTACTGTACTAAAAGAAAAAGAAAGAGATGGTAAGTGGACTCCACTATACTGAACAGACTGCTGCAGGCTACTTTCCATAGGAGCATCTTTATCTGTTGTAAACAATGAGCAAGCAATGTTTCTATGTGTATAGTTTGTCTACCTAGACAACCTCTAGCTGTGTGGAAGTGTGCTAAGTGTTAGTACACCCTTAATCACCCATCTGACTGCCTGCAGGGATGTAATGAAATTAACAATGAAAATGATAGATTATGATGATGTGTGTTTTCAGTTGACAGATCTCATGTTTTTCTTCCTGATTCTCCTGGTGTTTATGGCAAGCTTCGGGGTGGCCTATCATGCCAACATGTTCCCTGAGGCCCCACTGAACTGGAGCATTTTGGCCAACGTCTTCTATTACCCTTACTTCCAGATGTATGGAGAACTCTTCCTCGAGGATTTGAAAGGTGAGAGATGTTATAAGTCTGTGGTTTTTTAACCCTTAAAGTACCAACTGTTATTGGACTGCAACTGTCAAGTCCTACACTGGCTGTTTCATGCTTTCTGTTATTACATGCTTTTAGCTTCATTTCTGACAGATTTTTGCCCCACAATCTGCCATAAACTAAAGGAAAATGTTTGTTGGTTTTAGCTATTAATTATTTAATTGATTTTTATTGATACTGAATTTGATCTGTTTCCAGAGAAAATGCAAAAGGATAGGGAAAGTTTGATACATGCAGGAATTTGTCATGTTTCAGGGAAAAGGAAATGGAAAGTTTGATCTTAGCATGAATTCAATATGTTTCAGTGAAAATAGAAAAGAAAAGGAAAAGTTTAATGTTTACAGGAATTTGATGTGTTTCAGGGAAAAGAAAGGAAAGGTTCTGCAGGGATAGGGTCACTTTGTATAAGTGTCAGAATTTCACCCAACACTTTTCTTTGGATCATGTGTATGCGTTTGTTTATAGACTATTTCATTCAGTTTCTTTTTTCATTTCATTTTTTTCATGTCCCTCGTATATCTATCTGATACATGTTTTCACAACTGCTTCAAACTCAGCTGTAAAATAAGTATATATTTACTTTAGAGTCTTTCTCAGCTTTATTTCCATTAGCATCATTGTTTGATATGATGGCATGAAAATCACTTTCAGATCAGCAGTCCAAACAAAACAGACACTATTATTGAAATTGAGGTTACTATTTTTATCCTTGTTTTCAATTAGTTAGTCCACAAATGTAATACACTGACTATACAACACTAACTGTTGCTATCATTGATTAATCTCAAAATGATATTGAAATGGGAAAAAAAAATCAGGTAAAAGAAACTTGTTGGAAAGCAGACCAAAACAATCTGTAAAGAAGCTGGAAATATTTTACAATTCACTACTTTGACCTTACAACAGAAATCTTCAGGATCTACCTCAGTTTCTCTGAAAATGACCTGAACATACCGTTGGGCAGGAAAGGGTGAATGTTGGCTGCAAATGGGAATAACAGCAGCATGCAGAATAAGGCTTATGTTGGTAGTTAAAAGGTTAAAATCTAGTATGTTTTTTCTCATCCTCTCTCAATAGGGTAACCATCAGTCTCTGATGCATCTGTTCGGTTGATGTATAAATGCAACATAGGCACTCAGACTGTCTATAGCAGTAATGTTTCAAGAGTGCAGGATTATGGAAATCCCTTTAGATATGTTCACTGACACAAAAATGGATGCTAAGCATTGCTTTTTGCCAACATGACAGGAAACAACACTGCATTCCTAAGTGGTATTAACAGGACAATCTTACATGAACATCAGTAAAAACAATTGTGTTACTGCATTGCCTGCTAAAGCAATTGTAAGTGGCATTAACAGGGCAATTTTACATGAACATCAACAAAAACAATCACATCTACTAAAGCGATGAATACTGCACATTCATCTGTACACATCCAAACCTTGTTAGAGAAGAAAATCATGATTAAGTCCAACTGTTTTTTTTCTTTCAGCTAATCATTTCCTGCAATACTTTAATTTGCAGAAATAGTTTTGTGTCGTAGTATCTCTGGTCTGAGCATACATTTTGAGTCCTTTGTTCACTCCCCTTTTTGCTTTCACGAGGGTGTGTGCCACAAAACAAATTAAGAAACAAAACGAAAAAAAAACAAAAGAGAGAAGATAAAAGAAGTAGATGGTAGTATATGTATGGAACCTGAACAAGATTCCAGAACAAGAAAGAAACAAGTTTAGTTACAAAAGAGGATGTCACTGTTTTATCCTCTTATAGTGCATTTTAATGGGATTTTATTCTGGCCTAACCTGAACCCCCCCCCCCCCCCCCCCCCCCGCCCCCTTTTTTTTTTCAATAATTAGGGGTTCAAGGGCTGTCCCCCTTTGTTTTGTTTTTTTAAATCCTGAAATCAGTACTGTGTGGTGTTATTGGGAAATTGGTGCTGACACACAGAATGCTATTTCTGTAAGAAGTAGGAAGTTGGAACGTATTCATAGTAAAATTGCCTAGATGTGCTTTTCTGTTACTTGTCAAAATCAATGTGAAACGGTTTCTGCAGTGAATCAAAGATATGAAATTTGACAATGATAGGCATAGTATACATTCCATTGTGACAAAGTAGTGTAGTTTCCTCTCAGATCCTCCACTGGGGAAGTAATCAATGGCCTAAGCCAGCAGATGGAGAGATGGGTGGAGCACTACTCCGACCTCTACTACATACAGAACACAGTGACCTCCTCAGCCCTTGATGCCATCAGGTGCATGCCAGTCATGGAAGAGCTTGATGTAGAGCTGACTGTGGACAAGCTCAGCAAGGCCATTGACAGCCTGGCATCAGGCAAGGCTCCTGGCAATGATGGCATTCCTCCAGACCTCATCAAACACTGCAAGACTACCCTTCTGCACCCTTTGCATGCAGTCCTCTGTCAGTGCTGGAATCAGGGAGCTGTTCCGCAGGACATGAGAGATGCCAAGATTGTCACCCTGTACCAAAACAAAGGTGAGAGGAACGACTGCAATAACTACAGAGACATCTCTCTTCTTAGCATCATCGGCGAAGTCAACGCTCGGGTCCTCCTGATCCGCCTGGAGAAGCTGGCTGAATGTGTCTACCCGGAATCACAGTGTGGCTTTCGAGCAGAGAGGTCCACGGTAGACATAGTCTTCTCCCTTCGCCAACTCCAAGGGAAGTGCAGAGAGCAGTGGATGCCCCTGTATGTTGCATTCATCGACCTCACCAAGGCCTTTGACATAGTCAGCAGAGATGGTCTTTTCATGGCTCTCTGAAAGATCGGCTGCCCCCCCCCCCCCCCCCCTCCCAAACTGCACAGCTTGATTGAGTCCTTCCACTCCAAGATGAAAGGGACTGTGCAGTTTAATGGCAACCTCTCCAAGCCTTCGACATACACAGCGGTGTCAAACAAGGCTGCGTCTTTGCTCCCACCCTCTTTGGGATCTTCTTTACTCTCCTCGTGAGGCATGCATTTAGCACAGAACAAGAGGGGATCTACCTGCAGACCAGTTCAGATGGCAGGCTTTTCAGTCTCGCCTGCCTTAGAGCAAAGACAAAGGTCCACAAAGTCCTCATCAGAGACATGCTGTTTGCTGATGATGCCGCTGTTGCAACCCACACCCAGCGGGAATTGCAGTCACTGATGGACCGCTTCTCCCAAGCCTGCAAAGACTTTGGTCTGACTATCAGCCTAAAAAAGACAAATGTCCTCGGTCAAGACATGCCGTCATCACCAGCCATCACCATTGATGACTGTGAGCTTGATGCCATCCATCAATTCGCGTACCTTGGGTCCACCATCACCGATAACCTCTCCCTTGACACAGATCGACAAGAGGATCAGGAAGGCAGCCACAACATTTGCTCGCTTCACACAAAGAGTGTGGACAAATCTCAAGCTGACCACAAAGACAAAGATTGCTGTGTATAATGGATGCGTTCTCAGCACCTTGCTGTATGGGAGTGAGACATGGACCAAGCGTGCTCGCCAGGAGAAAAGGCTTAATTCCTTCCACATAAGAAGCCTCCAGTGTTTACTCGGCATCTCCTGGCAAGACAGGGTGACCAACACCGAAGTCCTGTCTCACGCTGGGCCACGTTCACCACATGGAGGATGGTTGCATCCCAAAAGACGTCCTCTATGGAGAACTTTCCGCAGGGCAGAGAAGCATTGGCCGTCCACAACTGAAATACAAAGACGTTTGCAAAAGAGACATGAAGGCGCTTGAGATCAACACTGAGTCCTGGAAGGAACCGCAGTAGACGGCAACAGCTGGAGAAGCACTCTCAAGAAACAGCTGCAGATTGGCAAAGACAAACTGACAGCTGCTGCAGCAGAAAAATGAGCCTACAGAAAGGGGATGACAGCCAACAAACCGGTGTTAACATACAGATGTGACTGCTGCAGCAGAGACTGCCACTCTCGCATCAATCTCTACAGCCACAGGTGACACTGCTCAGGTTGAGCAGACAGCCCAGATAGCTAAATATTAGGTTGGATATACTCTATTCATGGTCAGCTACGACTGTCACAGTATTGATCTCTTTCAAAGGCACTGGCTCTGGGTAATGAGTGGCTATGACAGTGACTATTGAAACATAATGAAATCGAGAGCATGATGCGTGGAAGGGACCAACGAAATCAACTGCAATGTGATTCAGCAATGATTGGCATGCACTGTAAAGGAGTGCAAGGGACTCGACTCTTCAGTATTGTTTTATGGCAAGTGTCACAAGACTGACAATAACAGGACACTTGCACACTCAACGCAGGTCAAAGAAGGAAGATAAAACTCGTTGAAGAGTATGTTTTACACCAAAATAACCCGAAAACATGGAATCATGAGCAGTCTGCAAAGCAGTGTCTCGTAATGACAAAGGAACCACAATTTGTTCAACAAATGTATCTTGTTTTGGGAATAAACGATACAGTACACCATTCTTTGTGACATACACAATCTCATTACCATGATCAGGTAATTTCACAGTCACTTTTGGAAACAAATGAGAAAGTGTGCTGTCTTTTTTTTTTGCAATCACATCAATTTATCAGGCGTAATGTCAAGGTGAGGAGTGATAGGGACGTAAAGGAGTTTTGGATCTTCCTTTTCTCTCTTTTCCTGTAACTGAGTACAAACAGTACAAGGGACAAAAAATCCACCCTGACCACCACACACAGTAGACACTCCAGGAAGATTACCTGGAATAATAAGATAAGTGATTGAGTCATCAATAACACAGGCTTCAATCTGTCCTGTAAAATATTGAGTTGAAACATTGATAGATGCCAGGGGGAAAGATTCTATTTTGCCCCTGAAAGAGTGACAGTTCTGAATTCTGCCAGTGTTACGGATGGGTGCTTGGTGTGTGTGTGTCTGTGTGTCTGACTCTCCCAGAAATATGGATGCATGTTCGCGCTTTCCTACCACACACACCCACTCAACCGCACATAGACAGCCAGGCAACACAATCGTAATTCTTTTCTTATTTTTTTCCTATGCCACCTGGGCCATCCAACACATACAAAACATCATCAACAAACATCAATGAATATGAATAACCAACATGGAACACACCCCAACTATGGGTGTACAATATTAATATGGTGCACACACCAACAGTCTGTCACAGGCACTGTCTGGCCTGGTTTTTCAGTCCGTGACCGAAACTATTCTTATGCAAAAGAGTGCAGAATGATGGAGCAGCTCTGCATGAGTCACTAGTCTGGCATAAGGGGGCGCAGTCTGCAAATAGGAGTAGACACAGGTGAAGAACAAAGTCAACACGATGACACTGCGACTGTCAGTAGGGGTAGTGACTTGCAAGTGATGACGGAATGATGCTGTGACGTCTCTGTCCACAAGGAAGTAACCACTTCCTACACCCCCCAAAAGAACTGTGACTCAGCCTGACCACACTGAAGTAGCACTCTGCTACTTTTGAGGCACCAGCCTCCACTTCCAAAAGCTGTGGCTCTGTTACTGCACAGCAACAAGGGTCTCACAATGTGCAAGATCGACAATGCAAAGGGTCTCACGACGTGCATGAACAACACTGACGCTGCAGGTCATTGTCAACACAGGCAGTGGTTCTGTCTAGGCAGGACCAGCACGGGGCGCAGCTGGCGAACAGGACTTAGGGTCTTGAACCCGAAGTGACGACTTCACTTGCAGAAGAGGCGCTGGCTCAGCTGGCTTGTCGGGTCAATACTGGCATGCACCAGCCTCTTGCACACCCAGCACGGTGGAGAATGGGGACACACAACAGGCCCCGGACCCGAAGTAGAGATAACCAGTTCCCAAGGACACCAGGGTCAAACTCAACCTGGGGGAACGGGCCGTCACAACAACTGAACTGAGTCCTTCATCGGCTGGACTAGGTAGGTGAACTAGCCAGAATTTCTTCAGAGACTGGGTGGCTACCCGCGCTCACTCGGCTTATACGGTGTACAGGTGAACACCAGTCAACCAACCTAACCAACCATTTTTTTTGTTGTAAACTTGCTTCGGTAAGCAGAGTTGTTGAAAAAACTGTGATCAGACAAAAAAAAACTGTCCGTCACAGTACTCCCCCTCCTGAAAAAAAAATGACCGAATTGCTTTTACTAAGAGGAAGTATACCAACATTCATAACCAAAATGATAGAAAGACATATGAAAAGGCAGCAATCTCTGGAATACAGACGAACAAAGTCATGTCTAGGGGATGAACTGGTCCTCACAAGAATGTGAAAGAAGAACAGCAAACGCATTTGATGATCCTGGAACCATCCTGACTTCAAATGAGAATTCCTGCAGTGACAGAGCCCAATGCATAATCCTGGAGTTTTTTAAATTCGACATGCGTAGATACGTCAATGGGCGATGGTCTGTCTGCAGAATGAACCGGACTCCCCAAAGGAATCACACAAACTTTTGTACAGCCCAAATTATGGCCAGACATTCTCGTTCAGTTGTACTGTATACTCTCTCACGGTCTAGTAGTTTACAACAAGCAAACACAACTGAGTGGAGAACGTCATCATGTTCCTGAAGCAGAACAGCACCTAGTCCTACAGAACTGGCATCAGTTCTAAGAACAAAGATATTACCTAATCTTGGTAAGAGTAGAACAGGTGCAGAGGACAGAATACTTTGAATCCTGTGCAATGCTTCAGCACACTGAGGGGTCCAAGAAATTGACCGTCCAACACGACCAGCATCCTTAATCAGATCCGAGAGTGGAGCACTGAGAGTAGAAAAGCAAGGAACATATCTTCCATAAAAGCTGAGTAAGCCTAATAGAGACTTTTTTTTTTTTTTGCTGTCCCAACCTCTGCGCCACCTCAGAGGCAGTGCACCCACGCCGCTCATTCGACACCCCGTCCACAGCCTCAGACCGGTCGGCCCTGCCGCAGCCCCCGGCACCGGCAATCCACAGGGAGCAGTCAATGTCAAGTCGTCAAGAGGCAACCCACCGGAGGAGACACTGCACTGCTGCTGAGTCACTTCGTTGGTGTTCAATGGCGCCTGTTCTGATCTAACATACGCAGGACACTACCTACTAAGCCCCCTACTGCCGACAATAATTGCTTAGTTGCGGAGCCGGCGTGAGCGAGCTCTCCCTCCGGAGGGCGCCACCACGTCCGTCCAATGACAGCCCCCATGGACTCACCGATACCGGTGACCCCGACGGAACCAAACTAAGGCCACAGACGTGGAGAGGACATTGAACTTGAGGTCACCATGAGAGCAGGGCATGAAGGGCCACAGAATTTGAGACATTTTTTAAATTTTTGTTTTTATGCTGATCGATGAGAATGACGATGATTAAGATGATGCTACGGATTTCCATTTCAGTCTGAGACTACATGACAGGGCTGTACTCTACTCTTCCTTTCATAATATATCCCGGCGTCAACCAGGCCCGAGAGATACAGGCACCTGCAGTGTTGGTCAGGAAATTGGAGCAACACTCTCAGAAACGCACCCATTAAGTGGCTGAAACTCGACTGTGTGGTCCCAGTCTTCCCAACTAAGTCCGCAGCAAACTCAACTCTGGGTAGGAGCCGGTCGGGGCAGAAAAACCCACATGACTCTGATGGGATTCGAACCCACGACCTCCCAGCTGGGAATCCGCGGCGCTAACCACTTCGCCATGGCGGCTGGTCCTAATAGAGACTTGACTTGCTTCCTGGTAGTAGGGGTGGAAATCTTCAAGATTTTGTCAACCTTTTCCTTGACAGGGTGCATGGTACCACCTCCAACTGTGTGACCTAGTAGGAATTCCAGTGATTGGAATCCTGCCTTGATTTTTGAGGGACGGGGGCCGTGAGGTTGAAAAACCTCAGACAGGAAAGAACACCTTACACATGGCAGAGATGTGTATCCCAAGATGCAGTATGAATGAGTATGTCATCGAAGAATTGATAGCAGAGAACTGGTCTTAATTGAGCATACGCATCATGCATGCAAAAACAGCAGGTGCCGACACAAGACCAAACGGCATCTGGAAGAATTGAAAGAGGCCCAGATGTGTTGTAAAAGCTGTCTTGGGTCTGTCTTCAGGCTTTACAACTATCTGCCAATATCCCTTAGCTAGGTCAATTTTTGTGAAAAATTGTGCATCTGCCAATCTAGCGAACAGACCTTCAACATCGGGGATAGGTTCAGCATCAAAGAGAGTGATTTTGTTCAGTGATCGAAAATCGATACAAAAACGGCATGTACCATCCTTCTTTCTCATCTGTAGCATCTGGTGACCCTTGTAGGAGCTTTTGGCCTTACCTTCCAAATTGTGTATGAGTAGGTTTTCTTTTCATACCCCTGTAGTGTGCCCCTACTATTAAGGATAGGTCACGTTTACAGACTTTGCGTTTGAGAAGTTGAGTTGTGTTGTGTTGTTGTATAACTGCCGTGTTTAATTACTTTCTTGTTTCCAGTGTAAAGGGGTATCTCCTTCTGTACAGTTTCTGGAGAGGACAGAGGTGTACTACTGCATGTGGTAGGAAAGCGTGAACACGCATCCATATTTCTGGGAGAGTCAGACACACATGCACCAAGCACCCATCCATAACGGCCAGTATACTGGTCATTTCTGACTAAATCTTTGCAGACACCAGCAGTAGTACACCCAGTGTCTCTCAACAGCATGGCATGAAATCCATTGACAGCACAAGTCTCAATGAGCAGTCCCTGAACAGAAGTGTCAGAGACCAAAACATGTTGTGTGTCCTGTTTTTGGTTTCTGGTTGTAACAGTGCCAACATTAGTTCGAGTAGGTGACTGAGACTGTGAATAGGGACACTCATTCTGTTCGTGGAACTGGCAGCCGCAGTGCCAGCTGTGAATGTCTGTGACATCAGATGCACCACCCCAACTGAAAGCTTGACCACATCAGTGATATGGCCTAAACATAATTATGATCTGAATGTCGGCAAAACGAATTTCGTCATGGGGTAAAAGAGGGGGTCACATGATCAAACTGATAAGTTCCAGTGTACGCTTCTGACCAAACTGTTGGCCACCGCTAGTGAAAATTCGCTAGGCAGAATGAAAATAACTTCCATGAGAAAGTTGTTGTCCTGGTGAAGCAACACTGGCTTCAAACAAAACATGATCTGATTTCTTTGAGAAATATTTTTCTGGATGTGCGAAATGATACTGATCAGCAAGTTTACGCATGTCTTCAGCACTGTAAAACATCTATCTTTCAGACAAATAGTTAAGTCTTTTGAAATGCTGTGAAGGATCTGTTCATGTAAAAGCAAGTCACGTAACTCATCAAAAGTTTTTTCAGTCCCAGACAAATCAATCCAACAATCATCAAGATGCAAAGCATATAAATGTACTCCCAGTTTATCCTGAATACGTGTGAGATATTCCATAAAGAGGAAAAACCATCTTTGGCTGGTGTAACCATTAGTAATGGCTATTCTGGTAAACATCGGCCATCATCTGTGACCTATAATGAACATACTTACAAATTTTCAGAAAGATCAGCCAAGAACTTTCTGAGGTTTTCCATACAGAAGAAAACCATTATGGGCCATTAGTAATGGCTGTAATGGTAAACTTAAACATCGGGCATCATCCTTGAACCATAATGAACATACCTACAAATTTTCAGAAATATCGGCCAAGTACTTTCTGAGATATTCCATAAAGAAGAAAAACCATTAGGGGCCATTATAGCCGCTAGTAATGGCTATAACGGTAAACTAAAACATGGGGCATCATCTGGCATCATCTGTGACCCATAATGAACATACCTACAAATTTTCAGAAAGATCAGCCATGTACTTTCTGAGAGATTCCATAAAAAAAAAAAAACCATTATGGGTTATTATAGCTGTTAGTAATGGCTATAACGGTAAACTGAAATGTCGGGCATCATCCGTGACCCATAATGAACATACCTGCAAATTTTCAGAAAGATCAGCCAAGTACTTTCTGAGACATTCCATAAAAAAGAAAAAACGTTTTGGGCCATCATAGCCATTAGTAATGGCTATAACGGTAAACTAAAACATCGGGCATCATCATGTTGCCCATAATGAACATACCTACAAATTTTCAGAAAGATTGGCCAGTACTTTCTGAGATATTCCATATAGAAGAAAAACCATTATGGGCAGTTATAGCCGTTCGTAACAACTATAACGATAAACCTAAACATCAAGTATCATCCGTGACCCATAATGAACATACCTACAAATTTTCAGAAAGATTGACAAAGTACTTTCTGAGATGTTCCATAAAGAAGAAAAACCGTTATGGGCCGTTATAGCCGTTAGTAACGGCTATAACGGTAAACTAAAACATCAGGCATCATCCGTAAGCCATAGTGAACTCATCTGCTAATTTTCACAAAGATCAGCCAATTCATTTCTGGGATATTCCATGAAGAAGAAAAACCGTTACAGGCCGTTACAGCCGTAAGTAACAGCTATAACGGTAAACTAAAACATCGGCCATTATTCGTGACCCATAATGAACATACCTGCTAATTTTCACAAAGTTCGGCCAAGTACTTTCTGAGATATTCCATGAAGAAGAAAAACCATTACAGGCCATTACAGCCATTAGTAACGACTATAACAGTAACCTAAAACATCAGGCATTATTCGTGACCCATAATGAACATACTTACAAATTTTCAGAAATATCGGCCAAGTACTTTCTGAGATATTCCATAAAGAAGAAAAACCGTTACAGCCGTTAGTAACGGTTATAACAGGGTAAACTAAAACATAGGGCATCATCCGTGACCCATTATGAACATACCTGCTAATTTTCACAAAGATCGGCCAAGTACTTTCTGAGATATTCCACAAAGAAGAAAAACCGTTACAGCCGTTAGTAACGGCTATAATGGTAAATTAAACATCAGGCATCATCCGTGACCCATAATGAAAATACCTACAAATTTTCAGAAAGATCGGCCAAGTACTTTCTGAGATATTCCATAAAGAAGAAAAACCATTACAGGCCATTACAGCCCTTAGTAACGGCCATAACCGGGTAAACTAAAACATTGGGCATCATCCGTGACCCATAATGAACATACCTGCTAATTTTCACAAAGATCAGTCAAGTACTTTCCGAGATATTCCATAAAGAAGAAAAACCGTTACAGGCCTTTACAGCCGTTAGTAATGGCTATAACGGTAAACTAAAACATCGGGCATCATCCGTGACCCATAATGAACATACCTACAAATTTTCAGAAAGATCGGCCCAGTAGTTTTGTCTGGAGCGAGTGGAACACATTTTGACCACGGACGGATGGACAGACGGACACACACACACACACACACACACACACACACACAGAGCATTTCTTCATTCCCATTCTAAAGTACTCCCTGTTCTATAAGAACTGGAAGTACAAAACGGTGGGTGGTATGAATTAAAAATGCTGTGAATGACTCGTCTTTTTCCAGACGCACAGAGCGAAATTTTTTTTTGAAATCCTTCATCAGTGCACAGAAATTTCTTTAGGAGTTCTGTCTTAAGATCTTCCCATGTTGAATTCTTGCAAGTCATGAGGCTTTAGTACAGTGTAAGAACACTGCCCTTAAACAGTGAGGCAGCATATAAAGTCCACTTTTCTCATGGCCAATCTCAAGAAGAAGCGTGATTTTCAAACCGAAATAAAAGAGAGTACATATCAACTTGATTCTCATCAAAAGGGGGATGTTTAGGGTTGTAAGAAGTTTTAACTACAGGGCTAGGCTGAGTGTCTGAATTAAGGTTTGTTCTGTTGCAGCCTGTACAGAAGCTTGTTTAAGCTAAGTTCTAATCATTTCTGTTCGAGCTCCATGCGGCGAAGCTCAAGCAAATTTTGCCCTTCAAGATTCTTCAGCTCTAGCTCAACTCACTTTCTCTTTCCTCTTAG
>CM065714.1:78608864-78651364 GCA_033310375.1 Conus canariensis
AAGATATGCAGGAGGATCTAACAGACCTACAATAACATTGTTAAGAAGTGGATAAGTTAGAACCCTTTTCTCACTGAGACAGTGTCTGTTTTTTGGTATTGTAGAAACCCTTGGTGAAACGTTTGAGTCTTGTGCTACCAAAATGGTGGAATCTTTGAAGGATATCTTGCCAGGAAAAATATGGTTGTGGATGACATTATGCATGCGCACAGAGTGGGTCAAAAACCAAACTTTGCATCAATGGCTGCCAACTGTCATCCTAACCCTAAGCCCTGCCCAGTAATTGTCAAATTCTTGTGTTGGTGTGACAAGAAAGACATCTTGACAAAGGGGGATGTATGGTGCTGAAGCAGAAAGGAATTCAGGTTGCAGACGACTTGACAACCAGACAATTGGAGCAAATCAGAGAGCAGCATGAGAAGGGATTACATGTGTATTACAAAGGTAACAAGCTGGTAGTCACAGGCCTTTAACAGCAACGTTCTGGCAGCTGCAGCACTGACAATTCTGATCATCACAACAGAGCCTCCAGTCACCCATGAGGGAGGGTCAATTGAAAATCGTAACCTTGGAAGCAGGTCACCTGTGCGTGGCAACAGTGCGACTGCTAGTGGGTCGTCCTCAAGCTACCAATATGAGCCACCCCAACCCCAAAACAAAGCACCCACCCAGCTCCCCAAACGACACAGTTTCAGCTGAATCAAACCAAGCATGATGTGTCGGCCAAGCCACAGGTTTGAACACAATCCAACCACTGTAAGCCGTTCACTCTCTTTCCTATCCTGGAATATTGAAGGCTTTCGGAAAAAAATTTCCAACCCAGATGTCTTAAATTACGTCAATAAGTTTGGCTTTGTGTGCATATTTGAAACTTTTCTTAACAGTTCGTTTTCCCCTCCTGACTGCTGGTCAGCTTTTTCATGTGTTTTTTCCCTTTGCTGTAAAACTTTCTCATCAAGATAGGAGTAGTGGTGGTATTATCACTTTAATACATAAAGAATATGATAAATATGTGTCGAGGGTTGATGTTTTACGTAACCATTTAACTCTTTTAAGGTAAGATTAATCACTCTTTGGAAATGACAGTGACGTTTTTCTTGTGGCTTGCTATGTATTCCCATTGACTCTCCATTCTGTAATGATGTGCAATATAAATGCCACTTGTTTGAAATGGAGCATTGTCTTGCAGATGTGCTTGAACAATTTGGTGACACTCTTTTCTGTTATGTGACAGATGTGCTTGAACAATTTGGTGACATTCATTTCTGTTATGTGGAGATTTTAACCGCAGCACAGCTAACCTTCAACTCAATTCATTTCAGACTGAACCTGAAAACATGTTGAATGACAACTCTGTATTATTTGTTGATAACCGTCCGTCAGAAGACTTGGTTCTTATTCCTTTTGGTAGACATCTCTTAAAATTATTTGTGTGCCTGTTATGAACTTTTGATTTTAAATGGCTACTGTTACCCTAATGCATCAAAGCAATTTACTTTTGTTTCTCCTAGTGGTGCAAGTGTAAATGATTACTTTATTGCTTCTCCAGACTTTTCTTCACTATGTACACATTTTGTAGTAGAAGAGAGAGTGGTATCAGTACATATGCCCCTTGTGCTCACAGTAGTAAATCATATGCTTTCAGAAAATGATGTAAATAGCTTATGTGACAGCCCCCTTTGTTCTCATGATAAAAATCAAATGGAACCCAGATGAAGTACATACACTCATTGAAACATGTTCTCCTGCATTTTCTGATTGTATAGCAGAAGTCACTGCTCAGATTGAACGGTCAATCGATGATGCTTTGGACACTTTTATGTATGCTACTAAATAAAGTAATCCCTGGTTCGACAAAGATTGTTGACTGTCAAAGAAGAATGCGAGAAAAGCTTAACAAATCTTTGAAAGAAATGAAAAACTAGAAAACAGATGATCATGTGCACAGGAAAGGAAAAATAACAAAACTACTCTTGGAATCAAGGAAAAACAATGAAAAAAGGAAGCTGTAGATAGAAAATTTCAAACCTGATATTCAATTTTTCCAAATATTTCAAAGAGAGGGTTAAAAAAATAATCCTAAGTTTGAAAAGACAGGGTCACCACAATCACACACTGCATTTGCATACACTTCATCACAAACACTGCATGTTCACTCTTAGCTGACTTTTTAACCAAAGTCAAGATTCCATCTAACCTCCTGTACCACAGTTTGTCATCTTGTGGTCTGCCATAAAGTGAGCTTCTCTCACCGATCACATGCCTCAGCATCCAGTCAAATCAACAATAAGAAAAGGTTAAGAATTTAAGCATAATCACATATGGTCTGAAAAACAAAAACAACCATGCTTTTGAATGATAAAAGTGGCCATACATCTATATTTCACAATCTTTCTTTTTCAGAATTTCCACCTGTACTCCTCAACATAAAAATTCACTCACGTTTCACATCCAGTCCATTCATACAACATTCTATAAGTCATAACAATATGCACAGCATCTCTTGTCATTGACAGCCAACATAAGGCATTCCTGATTTCTAGGTCTTGCTATTTATGATGGTGGTCTCATCAGATAATCTTCCAATGAAAAAGGACGGAAAATTTCATTTTGCTGCAGCAGAATTACAAGATTTTCAGTATGTTTTTACACACCATGGATGTATTTCAGTCTATGTATGTTTGTTCGTGTGTAAATGTATGTATGTATTGTGTGTGTGTGTGTGTGTGTGTGTGTGTGTGTGTTCACATATGTATGTATGTTTTCACATATGTATGTGCATGTGTGTGTCTGCTTCGTGTACATACATGTACTACCTACACTTACACATGCACAGATGCACATGCCCAAACACATGCACACACACACACACACACACACACACACACACGCACACACGCATGCACACACATGCTCACATACACACAAGCACACACATGCTCACACATGCACACACGTGCTCACACACACACACACACACACACACACACACACACACACACACACACACACACACACACACACACACATTTACACACAAACAAACATACATAGACTGTGAATGTGTGTGCAGGGGAAGGGGAAGACTGTAGCACCAATAAAACCATCTGGCGGAGTGACCCCTTCAAGCGCTGTTCTGAGGAGAATGCTGTGGTGCCCATCCTGCTGGCCCTCTACATGATGCTCACCAACATCCTCCTGGTCAACCTCCTCATTGCTATGTTCAGGTAGCCATGCACACACGCACACACACACACACACACACACACACACACACACACACACACACAACACACACACACACACCGAGGCATACACACACACACACACACAGAGGCATGCACGCACGCGCGCACACACACACACACACACACACACACACACACACACACACACACACACACACACACAAGAATGTGTGCTCACACACGCGCACACACACACACACACACACACACACACACACACACACACATACATACATACATACATACACACACACACACACACACACACACACACACACACACACACACACACATGCATGCATGCATGCACCCATACCATACACAGAAACACAAATGCTGATGTGCATGTACTTTCACACTCATGCACACACACACACACACACACACACACACACACACAAGAAAAATGCTGCTATTATCTAGAAAAGTTTCCTGAACCATGATGCATTGCAGCCAGATCTGATCATCAGAGCGTGAGCATTTAACACATGGCACATGCACATTATACACATATTTTTAGTGATAAATGCAGTTTAAATAAAACACAACTTACTTTGATTATATAGTATTGTGGATTCAGCTTGTTCCTCTCTGATGCTCCACAGTTTCTAAATATCATCTGTTGTTTCTGTTGGACTGTGACTTTGAGACATCAGCTAAAATCAGGTCTTAACAGAGAAAGATCCTAATAGGGAGGATTATACAGTGTAGACCTTTATAACCAACCATTGAAAAGCAGTCACACACAAAATCAAACTGTAAAGGTACAATTTCACAAATATGCTGTCCATGTACAGAAAGTCTCCAATAAAGTTTGCTTTGTTACAGCTATAAATTTTTTTTTCTATCTATTCCTGAACCTAGCTTCCCTATCCCCATTGTCTCCACTGCCATCCAAATGAAATTGATTCTGTATCTTTAATGATGTTGTAAATTACATTCTTACCTTTTCCATTTCTCTGAATTACTTTAATGCTCTCTTTGAAGTTCAGTGCTTTTCTTTATTGCAGTGATAATGACAACATCAATTGCATCAATCTTTTTTAATGGAAGGTGCAAAAGTATTACAGGGGAATTAATTGTGAGCAGCTTTCCAGTTTATTGCATTTTTGGTGGGTTATTAGCTGATATTATTGTACAGAAGTCATATGAGATCAAGATTGGTTAGTCATAAGTTGGGTTAGATAGGTGGTTGTAATACAGAGATAATTCATATAGCAAAGTTGACAGGTCATTTTCATTCAGGTTCTTTTAAGAAGGGAGCCATTTTAGGGAAAGTTGAAACAGGGAAACTTGACTGTATTGAGGAAAGGTTTGGTATTATTGTATTGACATTAACCGTGGCTCTGTTTTCTTTCAGCTACACATTCCAGACTGTTCAAGACAACTCCTTACAAGTGTGGAGATTCTATCGTCTGACTTTGGTTTTTGAGTATTTCGATCGGCCGACACTTGTCCCACCCATCATAATCTTCAACCATATGTTCCGTCTTATCCGATATGCTGGTTTTAAGCTGAACCTGGTGAACAAGAGATCCAACTCATTTCGTAAGTTGTATGTTTAGGGAGTGGAAATGGCAGAATGGAAGAGAAGTGAAGGGTATTAGAGGTAAAAGAAAAAAAAGAGAGCAGGTGTGACAGGAAAAGTTGATATGTAAATTGTGAATGATTAGTGTTTGTTTTTTTCTCTTCACAGCGCAGCAGATTTCTCAAAGTTGTGATCAGGAGGTAAAAGAAGAGATTACCTGGCTGTTTTCTAGATTGTCAAGCACAAATGCTTGATTCTTACTCTTTTTAACCATGCATCCATACATCTTGAAAACAAAGATTCTTTTGTTTGCATGTTTATTGATTTCTTATCAGCTTTTAATACTATATAACCACACATCATGGTAAAGAAACTTCTAACTTTACAGGTCAACCCAAAATTGATTGTATGGATTGTGAACTTTTTAGTCAACAGGGTACAGTGTGTACGCTTTGAGGGAAAATATTCATCAGCAAGAACCACATTTACTGGTGCGCCTCAAGGCACCATTCTCTCTCCAGTACTCTTTACTCTTTATACAAATGATTGTACTGGTTCTTCTGTCACTCCTGCTATAAAGTACTCAGATGATTCTGCTTTAGAAGACCTGTCAAATTCAGATACCATTTATTTTCAAGAGGTGGAACATTTTTGTACATGGTGCAAAGAGATTTGAATGTTGGTAAGATGAAGGAGATGGTAACTGATCTTCGAAGAAACCCAGCTCCTGTCCCTCACTTGTATATGGAAAACACCAAAGCGGAACATGTAAGTGAATATAAGTATCTGGGTATTATTTTTAGATGATAAGCTGAATTTTAATGCAAATACTCAATTTATTAACAAAAAATGCCAATCTAGAATATACTGTCCTCAGAAACTTAGGTCTCTCGCTGTTACAAAGGACATCTTAAGTATATTTTATTGTTGTTTTATAGAATCAGTGTTGTCCTTTGGCTTTTTATGCTGGTTTGGAAATCTTAGAGTGAAAAACAAAAACACATGGAAATCTTAGCGTGGAAAACAAAAACATTTTAAACAGAGAGGTGAACACATGTGGAAAGATCATTGGCAAAAAACAAGAACAGCTAGATAAATTGTATGAATGTTGTGTCACACAAAAAGCTGTGAACATTGCTGCCGACAGTTCTCATGTTCTTTCAAAAAACTACAATGTTCTACCCTGTGGACGAAGGTTCCAAATTCCAAAATTCAAAACAAGTAGAACTAAAAACAGTTTCATTCCCAATTCCATCAAACTCCTGAATCAAAACTGAACTTTCAAAATGATCCGGTTCAGAGAGCTTGTTTGTATATATGTGTGTGTGTATATTATTCTTTGTGTGTGAGTGGGTGGGTGGGTGGATGGGTGGGTGTGATTCATGATTTGTGATTTGTTAAATATAGATACATAGACATGTTTTTATTGCCACTCTTAATTTCTTTTTGGAGATAATAAAGTCTTCTTGACTTGACTTAACTTGACTTGATTCTTGGAACCAGACATTTTCTTCACAATATCCAAGTGATTCTCATTTTGCTCAGGTTATTCAGTTTCTTTGAAATGCTGTTGATTCAGATAAGACTCACCAAGGATCTGATTTTTATGTAAAGCTTGTACTTTTATAGTACTTGTAGCAGGAAATAATTCTCGAGACACCATGTGCTCTCTCTGAAGGGTTACAAGCTGACTGGATGGCAGAAAAATCCTGATTTGAAATGTATGTAATGTGATTTTAAACCTTGATGATAAGTTTTTAAGGACTTCATCTGGAATGCATTATTTCTAGGATTATCATTGATGTTGAAATGATCATTGATTTTGTGGCCGTTTTACAGGCCTCAGTGTGTCCAAGCAGGAGCAGAACCGCTTCATGCTGGTTGAGAAGAGTGCTGTGGAGCACCAGTTGTCACTGACCAGGCAGATGTCCAAACTCACCCTGGATGGCCGCGTCAAAAGCACCGCCAAAAGGTGAGACAAAGATCTGACTCTGTACCAGCCGCCGTGGCGAAGTGGTTAGCGTCGCGGACTCCCGGCTGGGAGGTCGTGGGTTCGAATCCCATCAGAGTCATGTGGGTTTTTCTGCCCCAACCGGCTCCCACCCAGAGTTGAGTTTGCTGTGGACTCAGTTGGGAAGACTGGGACCACACAGTCGAGTTTCATCCACTTAATGGATGCGTTTCTGAGAGTGTTGCTCCAATTTCCTGACCAACACTGCAGGTGCCTGTATCTCTCGGGCCTGGTTGACGCCGGGATATATTATGAAAGGAAGCATAGAGTACAGCCCTGTCATGTAGTCTCAGACCGAAATGGAAATCCGTAGCATTATCTTAATCATCCTCATTCTCATCGATCAGCATTAAAAAAAAAATGTCTCAAATTCTGTGGCCCTTCATGCCCTGCTCTCATGGTGACCTCAGTTTCAATGTCCTCTCCACGTCTGTGGCCTTGGTTCCGTCGAGGTCACCGGTATCGGCGAGTCCATGGGGGCTGTCGTTGGACGGACGTGGTGGCGCCCTCCGGAGGGAGAGCTCACTCATGCCGGCTCCGCGACTAAGCAATTATTGTCATCAGTAGGGGGCTCAGTAGGTAGTGTCCTGCGTATGTTAGATCAGAACAGGCACCACTGAACACCACCGAAGTGACTCGGCAGCAGTGCAGTGTCTTCTCCGGTGGGTTGCCTCTTGACGACTTGACATTGACTGCTCCCTGTGGATTGTCGGTGCCGGGGCTGCGGCGGGGCTGACTGGGCTGTGGCTGTGGACGGGGTGTCGGAATGAGCGGCGTGTGTGCACTGCCTCTGAGGTGGCACAGAGGTTGGGACAGCAAAAAAAAAAAAAAAAAGAAAAAAAAAAAAGATCTGACTCTGTGACTTCTGTATGTGAAATTATGTGGGCATTGCTGAGCAATGAAGTCATCTAGCATCAGTGGATGCTAATGTAGGTAGCCGTTTCTAGTTCAAGTTCAATTGACCACTTTTTTTGTCTGTCAGAGCTTATTTCTTTATTTCTCCATTTCTGAACAGTTGTTCTGTTGGCTGCCCTTTCAGAATCAACATTTTGATAAGAAGTTTGTTTCTTTCATGGTTACCCAACTTAAATTTCACATCGATGTTGTACAGTGTGAGCACTTTGTTGCTGTGCTCAGCAGTTACTGAATGTTATCATGGCAAAAGTCAAAGTGCATTCTGATGTTTAGTTTTTCCTGGTATTGGTGTCAATCAGAATTCAAACTCTGCATTTATGTATGCCAGTTGTAATAAATCTGTCAAACATGAACTAACGAATCACAAGATAAACATGACACGTTTCAACCTCTTAGGTCTTCTTCAGGCGAGATAAACAACACTAAGGACAACAAAAATGAAGAAAGAGCAATCACTTATCTGGTCAGATTCGGCTTAAGATGGGTGTTGAATGAAAACGAGGCAGTCAGGAAGGAGATAATGCAAGTTGAAATAGTAATGATGATGATAATAATACTAATAGCAACAGGAAGGACAAAGAGGAGAATGAGGATACAAATTATGGGAAGGATGGAATCTAATATGTTTGTTAATAGTTTTAATAAAGATATTGATTGTAACCATGTTGTAATGATAGTTATGATATAGGAGGCTGGAAAAGTGATTGGTTGGAATGTCGGAAATATTGTAAAGTATTATGATAATGTTAATAACAGTAGTAAATACAACAGTTGTAACAGATATGAAGTTGTAACAACAGTTGTATTGGTGGTAAAAATAGAAAAATAAGATTGGTAATAACATTGATACCAGTGATCACAATAGTGAAAGTAGTGATGATGACAATGGTGATCTTAATACTAATTGAGGTAATAATGTTGTTTTTTTATATGATGATGATGATAGTGTTGATAATGATGATATGACAACAGTGGTACTAATAGTGATGGCTAGTTCTTCGCTTGTGAAGAATAGTGAGAAGTTCCTGCCAGGGATGGGCCCTTTGATGACTAATTAGTCCAATTCGTGATCTACAGGATCTGTGGCATTGTGGGCAGGTATAGATCTGGCCTGCGTTGTTGGGCTGCAGACCTGGGTCTTCCCTTCTCCTTCTCTTCACCTGGATGTTCTGTCATCTGGTTTCCTCAAAGTGTTGGGTTCCCCTGAGCATTGAAGCTCTCCAGCTACCTCTATCAGATGCTGACTGCTCCCAAGTCTTACGGTTGATGTCCGCTTGGGATAGTTGCTTCTTCAGTTGGTCCTTGAATCTTTTCTGTGGTGCGCCTGTATTTGCGTTTGCCTTGGACCAACTCCCCATAGAATACTGCTTTTGGCATGCGAGTGTCAGGCATCCGGGTGATGTGCACTGCCCAGCGAAGTTGTTTTAGCATGAGCACTGACTCGATGCTTTGCAGTTGAGCTCTTTCTAGGACTTCTATGTTTGTTACGTAGTCCTTCCACTTGATGCCCATGATGGATCGGAGGCATCTGATGGAACTGCTCCAGCTGCTTTATTTGTTTCTGGTACATCACCCATACCTCTGATCCGTATAGCAGTGTGGACAGTACGGCAGCTCGGTAGATTTGCATCTTTGTGGAGAGTAGCAAGGAGTGGTTTTTCCATACTCTTTTCTGGAGGCGGTGAAATGCACTGCTTGCCTTTGAGAGGTGATTGACCACATCTTTGGTCACCGTAGCGTCGTTCGATATGACACTGCCCAGGTAGGTGAAATGCTCTACCGTGTTAAGGGGATGGCCATCAATGCTTATGTGGGGAGCAGTGTACACGGTCCCTGGTGCTTTTTGGTGGAGAACTTCAGTTTTCTTCAGACTTATAGTCAGACCGAATGCCTTGGCTGCCTGTGAAAAACAGTCTACAATGACCTGCAGAGCTACTTCTGTGTGTGCCAGGAGGGCGCAGACATCTGCAAAGAGCAGGTCCAGGATAACTTCTTCTGAGGTCTTCGTGTGGGCCATAAGCCTTCGTAAATTGCTGCCATTGGTCCTAAATCTGATATAAATCCCCTCATCTAAATCCTCCTTTGCTTCTCTCAGCATCATGCTGAAGAAGATCGCGAAGAGTGTAGGCACTAGTACGCAGCCTTGCTTCACTCCATTGCTGATTGGGAATTCTTCAGAGTAATCACCATTGCACTTGATTTGACCCATCTGTCCTTTGTGGAGTTGTTGTAGGATTGCAAGGAACTTTGGGGGGCATCCCAGTTTGGTCATTATTTTCCATAGGCCATCTCTGCTGACTGTGTTGAAGGCTTTCGTGAGGTCTATAAATGCTGCATATAGATTCATATTCTGTTCTCTGCACTTCTCTTGGATCTGTCTCAGCACAAAGATCATGTCAGCTGTTCCTCTATTTGCTCTGAAGCCGCACTGGCTCTCCGGGAGGTTTTTCTCAGCAATGGATGGGAAGAGAACTCGGGCGAGGATCTTGCCAGCAATGGAGAGCAGTGTGACGCCTCTGTAGTTGGAGCAATCTGATTTGGAACCCCTATTCTTATAGAGGGAGACAATCACTGCATCCCGCATGTCCTGTGGCACTACTCCTTCATTCCAGCACGATGTGAATAGCTCCTCAGGCTTCTGAATGAGGGTGTCTCCTCCATGCTTATATACCTCTGCTGGGATACCGTCGATGCCTGGTGCTTTGTGACACTTCAGCTTCTTTATTGCTGCCTTGATTTCTTCATGTGTGGGGGCGTTGTTCAGGTCCATCTTTACCTCTTCCTGAGGTATGTTGTCTACAGACGTTGCTTCCACAGTCTTCTCTTCCCCAAACAGGTTTCCATAATGTTTGGTCCATCGATGTAGTATAGCTTGCCTGTCAACAAGTAGGCTTGTGTCATCTGAAGAACACAGTGGTGCCTGCAGTTGGTAGCTTGGACCATAAATTGTGCAGAGCATAGAAGGCTGAATTTCCCTGATCAGCATACATCTGCTATCCAAAGTGAATTTTCCATAACTCAATTTTGCTTTCAGTTTGCTGCAAGCTGTTCTGTAAGCCATTTTGGTCTTCTGGTCATTAGGAGAGCTGAGCATATTACCATGGCATGACCTCTTTTCCTCGAGGAGTTCTTGTATCTCCACATCGTTTCATCAAACCAGTCTTGATTTTTCCGTGTTGAGAAGCCAACTACTTTTTCTGTGGCTTCGTGAAGGATGGTTTTAAGTTCCTTCCATTGGTCGAGGGGTGCATTTACTGGGGCGGTAGTGTTTCTCAGCCTTTCGTTTACTTCCCTTTGGAATTCCTCCTCCAACATTGACAGCTTGTTGACCTGAAGTTTTTTTGCACCACCTCAGAGGCAGTGCACCCACGCCGCTCATTCTGACACCCCGTCCATAGCCACAGCCCGGTTGGCCCCGCCGCAGCCCCGACACCGGCAATCTACAGGGAGCAGTCAGTGTCAAGTCGTCAAGAGGCAACCCACCAGAGGAGACACTGCACTGCTGCCGAGTCACTTCGGTGGTGTTCAGTGGTGCCTGTTCTGATCAAACATACGCAGGACACCTCCTACTAAGCCCCCTACTGACAACAATAATTGCTTAGTCGTGGTGCCGGCGTGAGTGAGCTCTCCCTCCAGAGGGCGTCACCACGTCCGTCCAACGACAACCCCCATGGACTCGCCGATACCGGTGACCTGACGGAACCAAACCAAGGCCACAGACGTGGAGAGGACATTGAAAATGAGGTCGCCATGAGAGCAGGGCATGAAGGGCCACAGAATTTGAGACATCTTTTGTTTTTATGCTGATCGATGAGAATGAGGATGCTAAAGATGATGCTACGGATTTCCCATTTCAGTCTGAGACTACATGACAGGGCTGTACTCTACTCTTCCTTTCATAATATATCCCGACATCAGCCAGGCCCGCGAGATACAGGCACCTGCAGTGTTGGTCAGGAAATTGGAGCAACACTCTCAGAAACGCATCCATTAAGTGGATGAAACTCGACTGTATGGTCCCAGTCTTCCCAGCTGAGTCCACAGCAAACTCAACTCTGGGTAGGAGCCGGTTGGGGCAGAAAAACCCACATGACTCTGATGGGATTCGAACCCACGACCTCCCAGCCAGGAGTCCATGACGCTAACCAAGTTTCTTTAGCTTTGGGCCTCCCTTGCTCTCTTCTGGTTTCAGGGTTAGCCTGAGCTTTGCACAAACTAGCCTATGATCTGTGTTGCAGTCAGTGGTCATATTGACCCTCGTATGAGTGACATCCTTAGCATCCTTTTGGTGCACCAGGATGTAATCCAGTAGGTGCCAGTGCTTGGACCTTGGGTGTCTCCAGGTTGTTTTGTGGTGGTCTTTCTGCTGAAATATGGTGTTCGTGATAATCAGACCAATCTCACTGCAGAACTCCAGAAGCATCCTGCTGTTTTCGTTGCAATTGCCCACTCCATGTCTTTCCAATACCCCATTCTATATTTCGGAGTCTCTGCCCACTCTAGCGTTGAAGTCGCCCATGATCAGAATTTTATCTTCCTTCTCGATGCTCAGCACTAGATTTCTGAGATCTCTGTAGAAGGCTTCTTTCACTATGGGATCTGCCTGCAGAGTAGGAGCGTACATGCTGATGATGTTTAAATATTGGTTTCCTTTCATTTGTAAAGGCAGATGGAGGCTCATGAGACAATCTGAGTGACCAGCTGGCAGGTATTGTAGCTTTCTGGCAACAGAGTTGTTAATCATGAAGCCAACCAGTGAGAGTCGGTGTTCTTCTTTCTCCCTTCCCGACCAGTAGAGTGTGTAACCTGCTCCATGCTCCGCAAGTGATCCTTGTTCTGGAAAGCAAACTTCGCTGAGTGCTGCGATGTCAATTTCTAGCCTTGCTAGTTCCCTCGCCACTAGAGCTGAGCGACTTCGGGGGCGGTCACTTTCATCAGAGTCCTGCATTGTCCATACATTCCAACATGCCACTTTCAAGTTCGTAGTCCGTTTCCATTGTTTAGTTTGTCGTTGATTTATCTGTCCAGATTTTTCCACTGTTTTCTTACTGCTGGTGGAAGATACCCGTTGGCCATGGCTAGCCAACCGGGTGGGGGTGAGACAAGCTTTTTTAGGTCCCCTTTTGCAGACCCGTCTCCATTCGGAGTAAGCAGGCTATCCCTAGAAAAGGCTGCTTGGTCGCCTGGGGTGAACATACGAAAGCCGTTGTTGTCTCTTCAACAGGCTAATGACCAATATCCCAGACCACCTACATGCAGAGTTCCGACTGCGACTTACAGTGCCATCCTGCACCTGTCGTTTCACCGTGCTCCATCGCTGCAGGGCTTCCTTCCCACCTGCGCTACGATTCTTTATAGTGAAGACCGGCTTGCACGCACTGATCCCACTCTTTAGACCCAAGGAGGACACGAAATAGCTCAGCAGGCTGAGACGGTCCCGGCAACCGTTGGGTTGTAGGTGTTACATCGGAGTTTCCCTCTCCTATCTTCTGGCTCAAAAGCCCATTGTCAGGAGAACGACGGCTATTTCCCCATAGTTGGAGCACGGGTACAGGATGTTCAGCCATGACCATGGACCCAGGGTCTGCGCACGACGAAGCTCTCCTCTACTCCTGGCACTTGGTGGGTTTAGAATCAGAGTTGTCCTTCTCCTAGATGAACTGCCGGTCAAGGCTAATGAGTTCCATCTACCCGGGTTTGAAATCAGAGTTGTCCTTCTCCTAGATGAACAGCAGTGCCAGGCTCACAAGTTCCATCTACCCATAGCAACCGGTTATGGTGCCGGTGACCCGCCTCACCCCTTTCCAGTCCGTAGACAACAGGTTTGCCGGGTTTAGAAGCTAAACCACACGGGAAGGCCAGGAGTTGGACTTGGTTGTCAGAGGCGCTTTGCCACATGAGGAGCACTTTTTAGGCTGTGGGAGCTAATCCCCACATCCACCCCTCGGCTTAACAACCTTTCATGTGTACTGATAGTAATAATAGCAAAAGTAATATTGGTAGAAGTAATGGTTGATGGAAGGGAATAGAGATGGTCAATGAATGTAAGTTAACAATGCTACTGGAGCAGGGAGAAGGTCGTATGAATAAATAATGTTTATAATGGTAACAGTAGGTGAAAAGGCAATAAGGATGATCAATGAGTGAAAGGTTAAAAGTATTATTGGAGCAGGGAAGAATGGGAGGGAAATTTTTTTTTAAAAAGTGGGGGGAGGGGGGAGGGAACCACACATTTGCCCCCCCCCCCCCCCCCCCCCACCACACACAATAGACACACACTTTTTCTCTCTCTAATTTAGTTATTGTACATAAGTATTGTTACTATTACTACTACAACTTTCTGCTGGTGATGGGATTAGTGATAATAGGACCTAGTAATTATAAGCATAATGGTAATGATAATAATGATAGTAATACTACACTTATCATCATCACCACCATCATTATTATCATCATCCAACAGAACTGTTTGCTATTCATTCATTATTCATTGTACTCCTTTCCACCAAATATTATCATTGCTAGTATTACTTCTACCATTATTATTATCGTCACTATTATCATCATCACTATCTTTATTATCACCATTACTAATGTCTTTGTTATTATAACTATCATTATTATCTCTACCATTATACTTACAATCACTGTGTCATATTATTGCTAATCCCATCACCAGCATTAATTCTAGAAGTGATAGTAGTAATACTTATTTACAATAACTTATTGAAAAAAGAGTGAGTGTGTTTATGTGTGTGAGTGTATATATGTATACAGGTGTAAGCATGTTGCCCCCCTCCTCTTTTTTGTACTCCCAGTTCTTATAGAACAGGGAGTACTTTAGAATGGGAACGAAGAAATGCTGTCTGTGTGTCTGTCTGTCTGTCTGTCTGTGTGTCCGTGGTCAAAATGTGTTCCACTCGCTCCAGACAAAACTGCTGGGCCGATCTTTCTGAAAATTTATATGTATGTTCATTATGGGCCACGGATGACGGTTTTAGTTTACCGCTATAGCCGTTACTAATGGCTGTAATGGCCTGTAACGGTTTTTCTTCTTTACAGAATATCTCAGAAAGTACTTGGCCGATCTTTGTAAAAATGAGCAGGTACGTTCATTATGGGTCACGGATGATGCCCGATGTTTTAGTTTACCTCGTTATAGCCGTTACTAACGGCTGTAATGGCCTGTAACGGGTTTTCTTCTTTATGGAATATTTCAGAAAGTACTTGGCCGATCTTTCTGAAAATTTGCAGGTATGTTCATTATGGGTCACAAATAATGCCCGGTGTTTTAGTTTACCTTTATAACCGTTACTAACGGCTGTAACAGCCTGTAACGGTTTTTTCTTTTTTATGGAATATCTCAGAAAGTACTTGGCTGACCTTTATGAAAATTAGCAGGTATGTTCATTATGGGTCACGGATGATGCCTGATGTTTTAGTTTGCCCCGTTATAGCCATTACTAACAGTTGTAACGGCCTGTAACGATTTTTCTTCTTTATGGAATATCTCAGAAAGTACTTGGCCAGTTTATAAGCGGTTTGGATGATCTTGTGACAAATCAGAGCCTCTGTCCATATGTAAGTGATGTAATGCTAAAAATGGATTAAACAACCTTTAAAAACCGTTATTCTGCTGTTATTTCTTATATATAGGTGGATTTTAATGAAATTTGGTATATAGAAAGGTTATCACACACAAATGGCACTTCTATATAGTGTTTCAAAATTTGATCATTAAAAACCGTTATTCTTGACATATTGTCCGATTTGGATGAAATTTGATATGTACACAGGCTTTAGCCCAGTGAGGACTAAAATACGAGTTTCAAAAGTGTATATCGGTTATATAACCGTTAAACCGTTATTTTGCCATTATTTTTTATATATTGGTGGGTTTTAATGAAATTTTGTATATAGAAAGGTTATCATACACAAACGTTATTTTGCCTTTACTTCTTATCTCACAAAGCACTTGGCCGATTTATAAGCGGTTTGGAAAACTGGGAGTACGTTTATATGCTTCGCATCTTGTTTTTTTTAGATTATATTTTATCCCCTCCCCTTCTTCCCTCGGTCATAGCATTAACATCAAAAAGTAGCATGTACCTATCCATCACCTCAATATTAATATATATATATATATATTATTTCGGTGTCATGCAAGTTAGGTTGCTGTGGTCTAGGGTCAGGCTAACCTATGGACAATAAGCACATTTGCTGTGAGGTGCCTCTCACGGGCACAGAGGAGGGACATTTGCTCCGCAAATCACGCTCTAATTTTATGTTGTGTACTTCTACACAAGAGTTTATAAACCATGCACCTACTTACTTCGTGTATTTCTACACGCACTAATGAACCACCTCCCACAACAAATAGGCAAGCAAGACAAAATAAGAGATGCACCCATTTATTAACTAACAATTTCTTAACAACTACAACAAAACAATGCAACACTACTTTAGGTCTCAACTATCAATTCCTACATTAAACAAACGCATTCACAAAATAAATGTCATCGACACACACACTCTCTCTTTCTCTCTCAAGAGTCCCTTTTTTTTTCTTTGAAGTCCTCTGTTATCCCCCTCCCCCCTAGACGAACAGTCTTTCCCAAGCAAGCTTGGAACTTGTCAAGCTTCCAGTTCAGCTACAGGCACAGCACAAGTTCTTGTTCCACCGTTTCCTTGTCCGAAACAGGAGTAACTAAAAAAAGAATAAGGGCACTTAGCTTTCTGTAGGGCTAGGTCCTTAGTAGTCACCACGTAGCGAGGAGTCCCCCCCAGGATGTCTCCCCTCTTCTCGCAAGTCCAGATCTACAGCATACGCGTAGACGGAACGCCTTCTGCCGGTCCATGTCAGATCCCCCGAATGCCGAGTGGCAGGGTAGTGGTGGATGCAGTGTTAGTTGTAGGCGGTTGCAGTGTTGATTGCGCCGTTGGTTGCAGTGTTGGTTGCAGGGGTTGGTTACAGGGGTCGGTTGCAGGTCTGCAGATATTACGCTATCGTAAATACTAATATCATGCTTCCTCTCCAACTTGGTCGCACATCCTTCTCATACCAAACATAACCTTTCTCACAGCTACCAGCTCACATTGTCTTACTCACACCCAGTGTTCCATAATCATTCACTCCCATTTCCCCAACTCGTACACTATCTCACACCACCCATTTCCTCTCCAATCATTCTCACAATCTCAAATCACTTTCGAACCCATCCTTCCTTTTTCTCGTAATAATAATCTATTCCTAATCTAAATTACAGCACCAAAATTTCACCCACACTCAGACTCACCAGATTCAGAAGTCACCAGATTCTACCTGCAACAGAGCAGCATTATATGTATAACGTAAACTTCAATCCACTCACCAAACTATCCTGTGTTCCAGTTTCACAATGATGGGCAGACACCACTCATTTCCATTGTCCCGAACATATCTGTCCCCTTCCTTTTTTTTTGTTTTTTTTGTTTTTTTCTTAACCAAACATAGTCCAACCAGGCAATTTTGCAAGATAGGCCTACACAGAGCAATCTCCTTGCCTCCAAGGTACAAACGACCCTTCTGTGTCAGATTCCTGTCTAGATTCTCCTACGATGGGATTGGATGAGTCCATCCTTAGATCTAGGCCGAGAAGTTGGACTTCACAGAACTCAGTTGGGAACCATGAGACCTACCACCTCCTTCCTAACAATTTCCTATGCAAATTCCTAACATAGGACCAGCCACTTACACTTTTTACTCTTTAGATCTGTTTTGCGTAGTAGGCTAAAGGGGAAATAAACTTTGATTTTCTTTCCTTTTAGATCTAGGATTTGGGCTCTTTTTTATGTTCACTGCCTGTGACAGTCAGTACAACCATGAGTTAATCTGACAATAAATTGGTTTCAGTCAGTCAGTCACCACAATATCAGCCCACTGTATCCTCCACCTATACACACATACCACCATACCTCCCACTGTTTTCCTCATACATAAATTACAGTTATCTTCCTTTCCCCTCTCACTATACTCTCGCTATTTGCTACATCAATCTATTTTCAGCTATCTTCTTTTGCCTCTAACTACACTCTCACTATTTGCTACATCAATCGATTGTTTACCCAGATACTTATCCACTCCCTTTTTTTCATCTGGTTTACAGCTATCTTCCTTTCCTTTTTCACTACACTCTTGCTATTTGCTACATCAATCTATTGTTGACCCAGATACTTAACCACTCCTTTTCTTCATCTGCTTTTCATTTAATTTCACATACTGTCTTCTCTACAAGAGTTTATCTTCCCTCTTCTCTCTTTCCTGTGCATCTGTGTGTGTATATATATGTAGCTGTAGCTATGCAAAAGCACACACACACACACACACACACACACACACACACACACACACACACACACACACACACACACACCACCACCCCACCACCACCACCACCACCACCACCAACAAAATTCTTTCTTTTTTTTTTTTTAATAGGAATGCTAGCCCTTTGATCATGAATCATTTCTATTCCTTTCAAACGACTAGTATTATTACTAATATTACTACACTTATCATTGATACTATCATTATTATCATCATCCAGTCGTATACTGTTTGCTTTCTTTTCATTGAACATTTCTGTTCCTTTCCACCAACTATTATCATCATTAAGATTATTTCTACCATTTTTACTATCTTTACTATTATCATCATATCATTATTATCATTACTGTCATCGTCATCATTATCATCATTATCATCATCATCATCATTATCATTATTACTGATTTCATTGTTGTTGTTGCTGTTTCTATCATTATTACCACTACCATTATGCTTATAATTACTAGGTCCTATTATCACTAACCCCATCACCAGCACAAAGTTGTAGTAGTAATAGTAATAATACTTATGTATAGTAACTAAATTAAAGAGAGAACAAAAGTGTGAGTGTGTGTTTGTGTGGGTGGGGGTGGGTGTAGGTGTGTGGTCCCCTCCCCTACCCCCCCCTTTTTTTTTTTTACATAATTAAAAAAAATTATCTCCCTTCTTCCCTGCTCCAATAACACTGTTAACCTTTCACTCATTGATCATCATGAAATTCTGGTGGATAGCATTGTGGAACACACACATGATGGATCAGAGTTCCAGAGCCTTTATAAATCACTTTGCACATATATGGTCCAAGCACACTGAGGCACCACTGCGTTTCTTCGGAATACACAAGCCTACTTTTCGACAGGCAAAGCTATATACCACCGTGGACCAAACGGTATGGAAAACCTGTTTGGGAAAGAGGAACTGTGGAACAACATCTGTAGACAAACATAACCTCAGGAAGAGGTACAGATGGACCTGGACAACGCCCCCACACATGAAGAAATCAAGGCAGCAATAAAGAAGCTGAAATGTGACAAAGCACCAGGCATCGACGGTATCCCAGCAGAGGTATATAAGCATGGAGGAGACACCCTCATTCAGAAGCCTGAGGAGCTATTCACATCGTGCTGGAATGAAGAAGTGGTGCCACAGGACATGCGGGATGCAGTGATTGTCTCCCTCTATAAGAATAGGGGTTCCAAATCAGACTGCTCCAACTACAGAGGCGTCACACTGCTCTCCATTGCTGGCAAGATCCTCGCCCGAGTTCTCTTCCCATCCATTGCTGAGGTAAACCTCCCGGAGAGCCAGTGCGGCTTCAGAGCAAATAGAGGAACAGCTGACATGATCTTTGTGCTGAGACAGATTCAAGAGAAGTGCAGAGAACAGAATACGAGGGCCACCCCATAAGTTCTCAGATGCGCAGAAACCACTGACATCATAATTTCAATTTTTATATCATCGTCACAAGTGATGTCATAATAGCTATGACACAAAAAATGATAAAAATCGTCAGAGCCAAATTTGTTCTAAACAGCAAAATGGATGGCAAGGGGGACGGTTTTCAAAGTGTTGCAGAGAGCCTGTCTTGAAGAGATTTTCGTGCCATGATTTATTATGACTATCTTCAAAGGAAGTCTTTCAAGGAAAGTTTTATAAGTTTGATAAACTGTTTTGGCGACAAGGCTCCATCATTATCCACACTCCATAGGTGGTTCAAAGAATTTCAGTTTGGTACAATGTCGTTGGAAGATCGTGACCGTTGTGGACGTCCAGTTTCAGTTACTACTGATGGGAACGTGAGCACAGTGAAGGCCATGATTACAGAAAATCCTTGAATCATGGAGGATGAACTCAAGGATACTCTAAACCTTTCACCAGGAAGCTTACACCGCATTCTTTGGCACAATCTCTCTGTACGGAAGCGTTGCGCCCGTTGGGTGCCCCACCAGCTGCTTGGGGAGCAGATGAGGGCTAGGGTTGAATGGTGCCAGTTTATGCTGCAAAAATTTGACAGAGGAAGATCAGATAGGGTCTCCAATATCGTCACAGGTGACAAAACCTATGTTTACCAGTATGACCCCGAAACAAAGCAGCAGTCGTCAGTTTGGCTGTTTCCAGGGGAAACCCCACCTGTGAAATTCAAGAGATCAAGAAGCTGCACAAAGCAAATGATTGCAGTTTTCTTTGCAAGATCTGGCCATGTGACTACTGTACCACATCTGGAAAAAAAAGACAGTGAACACTGAATGGTACATCAACACCTGCCTGCCAAAAGTGTCCGAGGCTTGGAGTGCACGGCGACCACGGACCAGTATCCGCCACCTACTCCTCCACCATGACAACGCCAGCGCCCACACGGCAGCTGCAACTTTAGACTTCTTGCAAGAGAACAGCGTGCAGCTCGTCACTCATCCTCCGTATTCTCCTGACCTAGCCCCTTGTGACTTCTTTTTGTTTCCTCTGAAAGGAAAGCCGTTTGAGAGCCCTGAAGATGCCCGAGCGTTTGCTGAGGGCTTGATTTCTGGTATACCTAAGTCGGAGTGGGCTGGGGTGATGGATTTGTGGTTTAGAAGGATGGAAAAGTGCATACACGCTGATGGAGGATACTTTGAAAAGATGGGCTAGGTAAGAAATGCCAGTGTACTTCCATCTTTTCCCATTCGAGAACTTATGGGGTGGCCCTCGTATGAACCTATATGCAGCATTTATAGACCTCACGAAAGCCTTCAACACAGTCAGCAGAGATGGCCTATGGAAAATAATGACCAAACTGGGATGCCCCCCAAAGTTCCTTGCAATCCTACAACAACTCCACAAAGGACAGATGGGTCAAATCAAGTGCAATGGTGATTACTCTGAAGAATTCCCAATCAGCAATGGAGTGAAGCAAGGCTGCATACTAGCCCCTGCACTCTTCGCAATCTTCTTCAGCATGATGCTGATAGAAGCAAAGGATTTAGATGAGGGGATTTATATCAGATTTAGGACCAATGGCAGCATATTCAATTTACGAAGGCTTATGGCCCACATGAAGACCTCAGAAGAAGCTATCCTGGACCTGCTCTTTGCAGATGTCTGCGCCCTCCTGGCACACACAGAAGTAGCTCTGAAGGTCATTGTAGACTGTTTTTCACAGGCAGCCAAGGCATTCGGTCTGACTATAAGTCTGAAGAAAACTGATCCTCCACCAAAAAGCACCAGGGACCGTGTACACTGCTCCCCACATAAGCATTGATGGCCATCCCCTTAACATGGTAGAGCATTTCACCTACCTGGGCAGTGTCATATCGAACGACGCTATGGTGACCAAAGATGTGGTCAACCGCCTCTCAAAGGCAAGCAGTGCATTTTGCCGCCTCCAGAAAAGAGTATGGAAAAACCACTCCTTGCTACTCTCCACGAAGATGCAAGTCTACCGAGCTGCTGCACTGTCCACACTGCTATATGGATCAGAGGCATGGGTGATGTACCGGAAACAAATAAAGCGGCTGGAGCAGTTCCATCAGAGATGCCTCCGATCCATCATGGGCATCAAGTGGAAGGACTACGTAACAAACATAGAAGTCCTAGAAAGAGCCCAACTGCAAAGTATCGAGTCAGTGCTCATGCTAAAACAACTTCGCTGGGCAGGGCACATCACCCGGATGCCTGACACCCACATGCCAAAAGCAGTATTCTATGGGGAGTTGGTCCAAGGCAAATGCAATACAGGCACACCACAGAAAAGATTCAAGGACCAACTGAAGACGCAACTATGCCAAGTGGACATCAACCCAAGACTTGGGAGCAGTCAGCATCAGATAGAGGTAGCTGGAGAGCTTCAACGCTCAGGGGAACCCAACACTTTGAGGAAACCAGATGACAGAACATACAGGAGAAGAGAAGGAGAAGGGAAGACCCAGGTCTGCAGCCCAACAACGCAGGCCAGATCTACACCTGCCCACAATGCCACAGATCCTGTAGATCACGAATTGGACTAATTCGTCATCAAAGGCCCATCCCTGGCGGGAACTTCCCACTATTCTTCACAAGCAAAGAACTAGCCATCATCATCACCATTATCAACATTACTATTTTTATCCTTACCACCTTCTCCCTGCTTCAGAAACACTGTTACTGTTAACTTTTACTCATTAACCACCTATATTTCTTTCCATCAACTATTACTATTAGCAGTGATACTTTTACTATTATTACCATCAGTATCACTGTCGTCATATCATTATTATCAGCACTAACATCATCATCAATCATATAAGAAGAAAGAAAAAAAGATTATTACTGCCTCAGTCAGCATGAAGAGCACCATTATCATCATTACTACTGTCACTATTATGATCATTGTTATTATTGTTGCTACCAATTCATTTTTTTAACTATTATCAGTATAACTGTTGTTACAACTTCATAAATGTGACAACTGTTATATTTACTATTATTATTGATATTACCAGATTCCACCCTTCCTATAATTTGTATCCTCTCTCTCCTCTTTGTCCTTCCTGTCCCCTCCTCCTCCTCCTCCTTTTCCTTCCTCCCTTCTCTTATTATTATTAGTATTAGTACTATTATTTTCATAATCATCATTACCACTATCATCACCATCATCATCGCCACTAATACTGTTGTCACGACAACCATGCAGTTCAACAATCCTCTAACCCCTCTCCTTTCTCCCATACTACAACTGCTATTGTCATATTATCACCAAAAGTGGTAGTAATCTTCTCTTTATTATTTATTCAATATTTTGATCATCATCATTATCATTATTATTATTACTATCAGTATTATTATTATCATCATTACTGTTTTAACTCACATTGTCTCCTTCCTTACAGCTTCATTTTTATTCAATGCCCATCTTGCGCCAAATTTGACCAGATAAGTGATTGCTCTTTCTTTGTTTTCATTGTCCTTAGTGTTGTTTATCTTGCCTAAAGAAGACCTAAGAGGTTGAAACGTGTCATGGTTTGTCTTGTGATTTGTTTGTTCGTGTTTGGCGGATTTATTACATTAACTTTTTAAGATTTGATTCATGTTGGCTGGGTTGCTTAGCCGGTTGACACTGTTTGATGCCAAAACTGATTTTGCCATTCTAGAATACTTCATCTTGTAAGACACTCGCATCAGAATTTGAGAACGAAATATCACTCTGACAATGACAATGGTAGGAAGAAACTCAAGGGAGATCTGGACAGCAGGAGGTTTTTCAGGAAAAAAAGACCCCTATACCCCCACCCTCCCAACCCTCCCTTTTCATGCAAGTGGGCAAGGAGGTGGGTTGGGGGGAGTGGGCTCCTTCTCTGAAGACCTGCTGTCCAAAATTTGCTGAAAAAAAAGTATCAGTATGAAAATAGCTCAGACTGTATTTGAAAATGAGCAAGCCTGATTCCTTTCAGTATGGATGATGACATTGGGTTGGGTATTTGGACAGGTTGGAGACTGTGATGGATGAGCTCCAGGTGATCAAGGAGGCTGTCCAACAGCAGGAGATAGGGCGTGCTGCCAGTGCTGGTGGGGGTGACACCGGTCTAGACAGTGAGGGGGGACTGTTGGAGCTTGGCGCTGCTTCTGCCCAACAACGTCCTATTTCAGCCAAAAGGTGGTGTGTGTGTGTGTGTGTGTGTGTGTGTGTGTGTGTGTGTGTGTGTGTGTGTGTCTAGTAGTAGTAGTAGTACTTTCATTTTATGTCTGTTCACAAAATTATATGATATTGGACAAGAGAGAAAATGAAGGAGGGAGGCAGGGGCCCAGAGAGGGAGCACATGCGCTTACATACACATGTGTGTGGATGTGTGTTGTGTGTGTGTGCAGGTGTGGGTATGCACATCTAATCACACAAAGATTCCAACATTGTATTAAATACTTAACTGGACTATGTAACAAATAACAGGTAACTTAACCAGCCGCCGTGGTGAAGTGGTTAGCGTCGCGGACTCCTGGCTGGGAGGTCGTGGGTTCGAATCCTATCAGATTCATGTGGGTTTTTTTCCTGCCCCGACCGGCTCCTACCCAGAGTTGAGTTTGATGCAGACTCAGTTGGGAAGACTGGGACCACGCAGTCGAGTTTCATCCACTTAATGGATACGTTTCTGAGAGTGTTGCTCAAATTTCCTGACCAACACTGCAGGTGCCTGTATCCCTCGGGCCTGGTTGACGCCGGGATATATTATGAAAGGAAGAGTAGAGTACAGCCCTGTCATGTAGTCTCAGACCGAAATGGAAATCCGTAGCATCATCTTAATCATCCTCATTCTCATTGATCAGCATAAAAAAAGTCTCGAATTCTGTGGCCCTTCATGCCCTGCTCTCATGGTGACCTCAATTTTGATGTCCTCTCCACGTCTGTGGCCTTGGTTTGGTTCCGTCGGGGTCACCGGTATCGGCGAGTCCATGGGGGCTGTCGTTGGACGGACATGGTGGCGCCCTCTGGAGGGAGAGCTCACTCACGCCGGCTCCACGACTAAGCAATTATTGTTGTCAGTAGGGGCTTAGTAGGTGGTGTCCTGCGTATGTTAGATCAGAACAGGCGCCACTGAACACCACCGAAGTGACTCGGCAGCAGTGCAGTGTCTCCTCCGGTGGGTTGCCTCTTGATGACTTGACATTGACTGCTCCCTGTAGATTGCCGGTGCCAGGGCTGCGGCGGGGCCAACCAGGCTGTGGCTGTGGACGGGGTGTCGGAATGAGCGGCATGGGTGCACTGCCTCTGAGGTGGCGCAGAGGTTGGGACAGCAAAAAAAAATAAAAATAAAAAATAAAAATAAAAATAAGAGGTAACTTTAAAAGAAGATAACAATTGGAAAAAACATCAGTCATAGACATGCCTGATAAACATTGTAAGTGTGCCCTGAGAGGTACACACTCATATCTAACATGACTTTTTAATATGTTTGTTTCACTACATATGCATTTTGTTGAAGCAGTATCTGAACTTTAAAAGTCATATCCAACACTTAAAAACTGCATGTTAGAAAGCACTGAACATTCTGCGAGTTGTGGCACACACAGATTGGGGCACTGACAGGAAAACTCTCCTCCATCTTTACAGGGCTCTGTCAAACTGGACTATGGGTGTGTAGTGTTCAGCTGGGCTAGACTATCATACCTGAAAAGTCTAGACCCTATCCACCATCAAGGGCTTCGATTGTGTCTGGGTGCATTCCACACCACCCCTGTGTACAGCTTGTATGTCGAGGCAGGAGAACCGTCCCTTTCAAATTGTCGACTGAAACTTGCCTTGAACTATTGTCTGAGTCTCTCTTCTGAATCTCAAAACCCTGCATATGACTGTGTTTTTGACCCCCAAGTTCCAAAAGAAATTTGATGACCACCCCAGTTCCATTCCACCCTTGGGGATTCATATTCTTCCCCATTTGAACAAAGCAGGTATTGACCTTGGAGTAGTTTGTGATTTTTCCAAGTGTCCTGATGACCCTCCATGAACTTTCTTCACTCCAGAGATCTGGTTTGATTTAGCCTCGTACGGAAAGATTCCACTAGTTCATTGGCCTACAAGTCCCTTTTTGCAGAACTGTGTTCCAAGTTTCCATCCTTCAAAAGAATTTTCACTGATGGTTCCAAATCTGAGGAGGGAGTGGCCTGTGCAGCCTATTGCCCTGGTGCTCCTCAAATATTATTAGAACATATTCCATCAGATGCTTCTGTTTACTCTGCTGAACTTACAGCCCTGGTTCTAGCATTGAAGATAATCTCTCAATCCACGAACAAAAACTTTCTGATTTTGTCTGATTCACTGTCAGCTTTGGAGGCGATGGCTGGCCGTAACCTCCATCATCCCAAACTTTTACACTTCTTTTAACTTTTTACTACGTTGAAAGCGGAAGGTCACAACATCATTCTGGCTTGGGCTCCTGGTCATGTTGGCATCGGAGGGAACGGAATGGCTGATCGTTTGGCTAAGAATGCCACAACAGGGAAACTGTCTAACATATCTATCCCCTACACAGATCAAAAACCAAAAATTAATGATTATGTCAGAGACCTCTGGCAGGAGGATTGGAATACACAGATGGATAACAAACTCATCCAGATCTGTCCAAACCTAAAAGAGTTCCTCTCATCCATCTCAGGTGGTGGAAAAGAAGAAACGGTTCTATGCCAGCTGCATACCAGCCATTCATATTTTACTAATTGGTACCTTTTAAAGAGTGAAGAAGCTCCATGGTGCATTTCATGTCATGTACCACTCACAATGAAACATATTCTTTTAGAGTGTTGGGACTTGCATGATGTGAGACACAAATATTTTACAGCAGATTCCATGAAAATCTTGTTCAGAGATGTTCCATCTGATGCGATCTTTGAATTCTTGAAAGAGATCAACATTTTTCAACTGATCTGAGATTTTAAAGTGGAAAGATTTTTAACAAAATTCAGGTGTGTTTTTAGAAGATGTATTTTAAAAAGAGTTGTGTGAATGAATGACTGGTGAGTTGACTTCAACGCGGTGATAGCCCTGATAATGGCCCTTTGCGGTCGGTTGGGCTATAAGCAACATTACCTTACCCATCTTTAGTTCTGAGAGCATCTAGTTTTAGTCAATAAAATGTTGAAACAACATTTCTGCATTGATACGTATCATAAATTTGCAGATTGTGGATGCTTTTGACATAAATAATTCTGAAAAGATGACTATTTTGTGTTTTAACATAAGAAGTTAGGTTCTTCGGACTATTTCTAAAATATCCTAAAGCCATTTGTCTTAACATTCGATGACTCTCGTGTAAAGTGAAGGATAAAGTAAGTTGTTGTGAACATATTTTAGTTCTAGCTCCTTTTTTTTGCATGTTTGTCAGCGAGTTCATTACCCAAGATTCCACAGTGTGAAGGAATCCAAAAGTCAGTTCCTTTACCTATCAAGGTATGAATTGAATGACAAATTTAAAAAAGAAATAAAATTATCAGAATTCAATTTGCAAAACTTTATGGATTGTAGTACTGACATTGAATCTACACTGAACAACACTTAAAACATTGACTGTGGTAAGTCAATTAGATATGTCAAGGCCATTAGTATAGCTATCATTTCAGCAACTTATATAGATTTATATTTTTCAATGAAATATGATTTTTCTACTTTAAGCAATGGAATAACAAAAGCAGACCCTGTTTCTTTACTTTTTTTTTATTACTGAGACATCTGTAAACACCTTAAGATGGCAAGAATATTTGTTTTCCAAATGGATCTTTGCTGAATATGATAAGATGTAAAGTTGATCAACTTTTTTTGCATCAGTGTGATCAAGATCGAACTTTGCTCGGTTTCTTTCCCAGTTTGGAATGGTATCTGTATAACATATCTTTGCCAGTGATTCAATATTCACGTCTGTTTCCTTCAACAAATTTGCAGTATGAGAACCAATGGTGGACAATGAGGATATCTTTTTTGGTTCTTTTCAGATAATGGGACTCTGGACTTATACCTTTCTTTTTCATTCACACCTTCCATGGTTGAACATTTCATAACATATTTTGTGACTGTGAGTTCCTGCATTCATTTAATGGTAAAACATCAATTTCTGTGTATGTTCCAATAGTAGATGCATGCACTGGGACTCCCAGGCATAATTCAAAAGCTTTACTGTCAGCACATTTCAATTTTTGTAAGAAATCTTTGGGTGCACTAAAGAAAGCCTCTTTAGTATTTAATTACTTAGAAGGGATTAGTGATATAGCTAAGTGCTTCAGTGTCTTCACAGCCTGACATCAGCTTTGTTTGCTCAATATCTTTAAAAAAATTAAGCTCTTTCTTGCTTTATTTAAGAGATAATTGATACAAAAATTCCATGTTGGCATGGATGTGAAATATACATGTAAGAATTTTACCATGTGTGTGTATTCAAGTGCTATCCAATCAATCTTAAAAGATGGCAGATCAGTGGGATCATTGTTGAATAAAATCATACATGTTTTTTCATGGGAAAGTTTCAGACCATTCATAAAGAAGTACCTGACAAGATCATCGAGCTCTGCCTCATACAGTTTTTTATAGTAATTTATTGACCTTTTTGGTATATTTTTTCTTTGCAGACATTAATCCACATGCGCAGGTCATCGGCACACTTCAACTGTAGCATTTTTTTCACATGTTTTGGGAGATCACACAATATATTAATTAATACAGGCTCTATAACAGAACCTTGAGAAATCCCCGTTTCCAATTATTTAAAACTGGAATAGGCATTTTCTACTGTGACTTGTAAACTTCTTTCAGATAGAAATTCTTTGATGTAGTTGTAGAAATTACCAGAAATACCAGTTGTCTTTAACTTTTTGCCTACGGAACGCACGCCTCCGTGCGCTGCTCAAAGCTCTGCTGCCTACGCCACGCGCGGTGGTGTTTGCTGACTGAAAGCTCTGTTGTCTACGGAATGCACGGGTACGTGGTTCTTATTTCGAAAGATTCTACTATTCAAACTGTAATGGTCTAAGAGAAGTAACTCCCACCTGAAAATAGTAGAGGGTTCCTGGTAGCCTGACATGCCCTAGTTCTTAAGTTCAAGCAGAGTTCACCTTCGCTATCTGCGGTTGAGACAAAGAACCCCTTGCTGGGTTTTTCCTACTTGGAACTGACCGCATTTCTGGCACTGGTCTTTCGTCTGCTAGGGTCTAGTAAACATGCCAGCTCAGCGCCGTTACTGTTTCAATGTATTCAAGGTGGTTCTGGTAATGAAGGACAGTCAATCGACAGTGGAGATGATAGGGAAGATGAGGATGTCTATTTGAAGATGTTCTTGATTACAATGACAAATGAACCGATTCGACTGATTCAGTAACACACACACAGGCGCTTGACTCGCAAAACCTCTCCAGCCCAAATTCTGTGAAATTGTTTTAGCGAAAAGTATCATAACCATAATTGTACTAGGTGAGTGCTTTTTTTTTTTTTTTATCAATTTGCCCGCATGCCATTACTAAATATTGATTGTCAAACTCTGCTCTTGTTTTTATTTCTGTGTGTTTGGGTTACTTCATTTATCCATGCATTGTCTCAACGCAGTATCTCTTAGAGTTTTGAAAGTACATTCGTCTAAAAGTCCTTGATTTCTACTTTTCAGACATACCAAACATGATGTTAACACAGACCAAACATAACATGTAAAATAAATTCCAAAAATGCCTTCGTAGGCGGGGGTTTTAGCGTGAGTGGCTGTGTGCGGGAGATGGGGAAACTCATGCTGCATGCATATGCAGGGATAGTGTTCATTTTTATAAAAGTCTAGTGTGCCATACACAATCAAAAGCCTTTTCAATGTCAAAGAATGTGGCTAGGATGCTCTTTTCATCTAGCAAATTGATACTTTATTTGTGTTGTTAATTTGATGACATGATCAGTGGTTGATCTTCCTTTCCTAAAGCCTGCTTGATTACTACGTATTACATTATCTTTATCACAAAAATAAGTAAGTTTGTTTAGTACAATTTTTTCCATAGGTTTTGTAACATGAGAAGTCAGAGCTATGAGCTGGTGATTATTAAAGTTTGTGGCAAACTTACCATGTTTTTACAATTGGAATAATTACTGACTGTTTCCAAATAACTGGCATAGTACCATCCGTCCAAATCTTTTGGAACAATGTTAATAAAAATTGGAGAAAATTTTCCGGCAAATGTTTTAGCATTTCATTTGAAATAGCATCTAATCCAACTGATGACGTTTTGTTACCTATTGTGCGTATGGAATCCTTTAACTCTTGTGTGGTTAAGGGTGCATTTGTGTAATTATCATTACTTGAAATTGGTTCATCATAAAGTTTTGTTTTTTATTCTGTTTCCTGACGATGACTGTATTCTTGTGGAAGACTTTTTAGGTGCATTGTCTTTGAAAACATATCAGCAAACGCTTCTGCTTGTTCAAGTCAAAAAGGGAACTTTTTATTCTCTTAATTGATGGGGTGTCTTGGAAGATTTTTTTCGTTTCTTCATAACATGGAATTTTTTGTATACCTTTTGAAGGTCTGTATGACAAGAAACTTCTCTTGCACAGAACGATGACCAGTATACCTGCTTTGCTTTTGCAATAACTCTGTTAGAGTGGGCCTTTGCTCTTTTCATTTCTACATGATTTTCTTCACTTTTGTCTCAATATATTGTTTGTATTTGATTTTCTTTAACTCACTCGCTACCACTGTCCGCATATGCAGACATATGTGGACATTGTACGACGAAGCGTTCACTACCAATGTCCACATATGCGGATTTGGATTTTGAAAATTTGCGCTGTCCAAGTGAGGTATCGGGTACAAAACTCAAGAACGGAGATGGTTTCTTAGTTATCCCCTACCAACTTTTCATTCAATTGCGCTGTGTGTGTAGCGTGGCTTGCTCGCTAGCCGACGAGAACGAAGAGTACCGTTGGTCAGCTCTGCTCCATGATTGAAAAGATGGCGTCGCAACGAAGCGTTTGACACTGTAGGGCTGGTGAATTGTTAGTTAGCGTTGAAGACACACTGGAAATGATCCAGACTGAAGGGTTAGATGTTGAAGAAGACATCGGCGATTCTTCTGATGAGGATTTTGACCCCTACAGTGGGGAGACAGACCTGAATTCCGACACTGAAGTGGGTGCCGATAGTGGCGAAGAAGCAGACGAAACTGTGCAAGCACATGGGCCTCAACAACAAGTGTTTGATTCAGATACTGACACTGAAATGGGAGAAGTCAATGATTTGGGGGCTGTTTTCACTGACGATTGGACTTATAATTTTTGTTTATTTCCTCTCAATCATCCATTCACAGGCACACCAGATTTATTGAACGACTGGCCAGTCAACACTCAGACTTTGCAGTATCAGTGAGTCCATGCATTCCACAGAGGTGGGTAAAGAGAAATTATTACTACATAAATTGTGCTATGTGTAAATGTGTCATGTATGTTTTACACACTGAGTGAGTGCATTTTTTTGCAGTGATCCATTCATGTATCAGTAGACTAGGGGGAGAGAGGGGAAGGGGCGGGGCAGGGAGGAGGGGGGAGAGAAGGGACGGATAAACAAAGGGAGTGAGTGATTATATGTACTGAGTATTTGTGCATTACTCTGTGTGGTGTGTGTGTGTGTGTGTGTGTGTGTGTGTGTGTGTGTGTGTGTGTGTATACTACCCTGGCAGTCATGGAAGGCATCAGTCAGCATGGTGGAGAAGACCATGCTGAAGAGTGTAGGGGCAAGAACACAGCCTTGCTTTACGCCATTGGTCACTGGAAAGGCTTCTGATGCATCTCCATCATCCAGTACTTTCACTATCATGCTGTCGTGGAACTGTCGGATGATCGTAATGAACCTGCTGGGACAGCCAAATTTCTCCATGATCTTCCACAAGCCATCTCTGCTGACCATATCAAAGGCCTTGGTCAGGTCGACAAAGGTCATGAACAGATCGCTTTGCTGCTCTTGGCATTTTTCCTGGAGCTGTCGTGCAGCAAATATCATGTCTGCAGTTCCACATTCTGCACGAAAGCCACACTGGCTTTCTGGGAGGAGACCCTGCTCAAGGTGTAGTAGAAGGCGGTTGAGCAGGACATGAGCCAAGATCTTCCCAGCTATGGACAAGAGAGAGATGCCTCGGTGATTGTGGCAGGACTGGCGGTTGCCTTTTCTCTTGTAGATGTGGAGAATGTTGGCATCTTTCAACTGTTGTGGGACCTTCTCTTCATTCCACATGGACTGGAAGAGCTGCGTCAGCTTCTGTGTCAAGGCTGAGCCTCCTGATTTGTAAACTTCGTCAGGGATTGCATCAGATCCTGGCGTTTTGCCACAGGAAAGTTGTTTGATTGCCTTTCTGTCTTCTTCTTCTGTGGGGGGGGGGGGGGGAGGGGGGGTCAAGGTCTTGCCTGATGTCCGCTTGAGGTAGGCATGCAATGGCTTCATCGTTGATTGAGGCAGGGCGGTTGAGAACCTGGTGAAAGTGTTCAGCCCATCTTTCCAGAATTTGCTTCTTTTCTGTCAGCAGCTGGATCCCATCTGCATTGAGGAGGGTGAAGGGGCCAGAGGACTGGGATCCATACACAGCCTTCAGAGCGTCATAGAAAGGCTTGATGTCATGACTGTCTGCGTAGCCCTGGATTTCATCAGCCTTTTTGCTGAACCAGGCATCCTGCATTTCAAAAAGCCTCTTCTGTACTTTTTGTTTTGCGCCGGTGAAGGCATCATTCTTAGCTTGTGATGTGGGGTAATTCTGGTGCGCTCTGAACAGCTGGTGTTTCTCTGACAGCAGTGTCTGCACTTCTGCGTCATTCTCATCAAACCAGTCTTGGTTCCTACGGGTTGCTGGTCCTAGGTGTTCAAGGGCAGTAAAGTAGACTGCATCTCTGAAGGCCTCCCACTGCTCTTCAATGCTGCTGTGGTCATCCTCTCATGTCTTGGGCAGCCTGCCATCTAGGTCATTGGAGAAATCTTCTGCAACTTTACTGTCCTTGAGCTTGGAGATGTTGAGCCTCTTTGCAGTCTTCTGACCTTGGGGTCTTTGCATAGGCAGGATGCAGAGTTTAAACTTTGACACGATGAGGCGATGATCTGTCTAGCATTCGGCACCACACATGGCCTTCATCACTGTCACGTCTCGCACATCTCTCTTCCTGGTTATGACATATTCAATCAGATGCCAATGCTTGGGGCATGGATGCATCCATGATGTCTTGTGGGTAGGGAGGCGGAACAGAGTGTTGGTGATGACAAGGTTGTGAGTAGCGCACATCTTGAGAAGCAGGAGGCCATTGCTGTTGCAATTGCCAGTACTGTGTCTCCTAATGATCCCTTCCCAGGTCTGGTGATCGGTCCCCACTCTGGCGTTGAAGTCCCCGAGTACGATTAGCTTCTCAGACGGTGGGACTGCTGCGATGAGAGTGTCTAGTTCTTCGAAGATCATTGTTGGGGCGTACACGCTGATTAGTGTTGCACTCTTCTTGTTTCCAAGTGGAAGCTGGAGTGTCATCAGGTGATCATTTATGCCCTCCAGGAGCTTGACAAGTTTCCGGGTGAGATAGGATCTGATGGCAAATTCCACGCCTGCCTCTCGCCATTCAGTGCTGCTGCATCCACTCCAGAAGAATGTATATCCTCCACCACTTTCTGTAAGTTGGCCTTTGTCCGCTAGGCATGTTTCGCTGAGTGCTGCTATGTCAATGTTGTAGCAAGCAAGTTCTTTGGCGACCAGTGCAGTTCTTCATTCTGGTCTGTCTGCCTTGGCGTTTTCCAGTAGAGTTTGCACGCGCATGTTCCATGTGCCGAGGTTGAACACCTTTGCTTTGTTTTCTTTGTAGTTCGACCGCTGGGAGAGACACCCCACCAGCCGCAGTTTGCTGGCCAGGGTAAGGTAAAGCAGGCAATGTTTATGGCACCTTCTCTAACCCCTTCCTCTTGCTATGGAGGTGAGCAGTGCATGCAGTCCTAAAAAGGGCTGTTCAGACACCCAGGGGGCTGCCGAACTCCACTTCTGCTTCATCCAGTAGAGAGTGACCACATGCCCTGGGCCGCCTGTGTGTAGGCTCGTGACTGACAGCTTCCAGTGTGTCCACACCTGCTGCCTTTGCCACTTGCCCATCGCCACAGGACTTGAGGTTGCGCTGTGGGGTTTGAAGTCATGACTTGCGCTTGACTTGGATTATAGAGAGGGAGAGTTGCGCATCGTCAGCCTCACTCGCTCGCTCCAGTCCATCTGTGTCCAGTGGCAAGATGAAGTCGAGATGGCTGGAGATAGATTGGGGTGCAGTGGATGACCGTGATGCCTTTTGTGTCTTGACACGCCCAGTGCGCTCCACAACGCGTTGCTGGAAATCGCCTTTCTGCCCGTTGAACCACAGTGGTTTCTTCCACACAGTCCGCCGAATTCAGCTTTGCATGCAAGGTAGACAAGCCCTAGAGTTGAGGGTCGGTGACCCGTCAACTTACCAGCTATGCTTGTGGTATGCTCGCAAGATAGTGGAGACTGGGGGGGCGGGAACGTCCGGCTTCCCGTACAAGTCCAAAGGACTTGCCCACTGCCCTGTATATGTTATACACGTCAGATACAGAACTGACCGTGGGCTGTTCAACCTGAGGCGACTGCAGGCTGTTACAAAGGTGAAAGAGACCGTCATCAGGGACTTCTTGTTTGCTGATGACTGCGCCCTCAATGCCAGCACAGAGCAGATGATGCAGCACGAAATGGACTGCCTCTCACGAGCCTGCAACAACTTCGTTCTCACCATCAGTAACAAAAAGACCGAAGTGATGTATCAGCCTGTGCCAGGTAAACCCTACCAGGAACACACATCACAGTAAAGGGACAGAACTTACAGGCAGTTGACAACTTCACCTATCTGGGCAGCACACTCTCATGAGCTGTGAACATTTACACAGAGGTCAGGAACAGGATTGTCAAAGCCAGCTCTGTGTTTGGGAGACTCCGTGAAAATGTCTGGGAGCAGAGAGGACTAAGCCTTACCACCAAGCTGAAGGTCTACCATGCAGTGGTACTAACCACTCTACTCTATGCCAGTGAGACCTGGACTGTCTACAGCAGACATGTCAAACAGCTTAACCATTTTAACCTGAGCTGTCTCCGCAGACTCCTACACATCAAGTGGCAGGACAAAGTCCCAGACACTGAGGTCTTGGAAAGGGCCAGCATCCCCAGCATCTACACTCTCCTTCAGAAATGCTGAGCCAGATGGGCTGGCCACATCGTCAGAATGCCAGATAGTCGACTGCCGAAACAACTGCTGTATGGAGAACTGAGTCAGAGCAAGTGCAAAGTTGGGGGGCAGAAGAAACGTTTCAAGGACTGCCTCAAAGTGTCCCTCAAAGGCCTGAACATCGGCCTCAACACCTGGGAGTCACTTGCCCTGGACCGCCCAGCCTGGCGAAGCAACATCAAAAAGGGTGCATATACATCAGAGAAGAGACGCACAGCAGAAGCTGAGAGAAAGCGAGCCTTGCGCAAGGCCAGAGCTTCCTCCACCTCCACTGTAGCACCTGGTACCCACCCACATGTGTCCCACATGCTGGCGTTCTTCCGGGCCCAGATCGGCCTCACCAGCCACCTGCGGACCCACACTCAGCAATCTTCCATCTGAGATTGAAGTCATGGTCATCTTCGAAATCGAATGACAAACAACGTGTGTGTGTGTGTGTGTGTGTGTGTGTGTGTGTGTGTGTGTGTGTATGTGAAAGTGTGTGTGTGTGTGTGTGTGTGTATGCATGTGAAAGTGTGTGTGTGTGTGTGTGTGTGTGTGTGTGTGTGTGTGTGTGTGTGTGTTTGAGAGAGAACAGCTACACATGTTCATGTTTTGTAACTCTGTGCATGGGTATGTTTGTGTTTCCAGGCATATTCTTACTGATATTTATTGTGCAAAAATCCATGATTTGTGCATTTATAGAATAAACTGTTAATTATAAAGTGAATTAGGTAATTAATGTATTATGGTGCTGGTATTATATAACAAAAATCCAGGTTGGTTCTACTTTATAGCTTGTGAAAGCACCAAACTATGCATCCATACACATGAATGTTTATTACAAACAATGGGATACACAGATACATAAGAAAAAGAAAAGAAAAGCTCATATGATCATTTTTGTGTGTATGGCTGCAGGTCATGTTGCTGTGCTGAGGTGGCAAGACAAAAAACCTGTCTATGTGCTGACGACAGTGATGCTGCCAACCAGCATGATGAGCTTCACAACACGGCACCGCCCTGAGAGACAGAAACCAGCAGCAGGACTACATGGCAGGAGTAGACATGAGTGATCTTCTTCTTCTGCGTACGCAGGCTGATACTCCTGCGGACACCCCTGTATAGGGAGTGGAGTTTTGTGTGTATGACCATTTTTTATCCCGCCATTAAGGCAGCCATACTCCAACTTCGGGGAAGGTGCATGCTATGTGTAACATGTCATCCATACCATACCAGCGGCCAAACTGGCCTTCTCTTCCGAAAGTTTATAGTCTCATTCGAAGGACTGTATGGGAAATGGAGTCAGAACCAATGTTAACTCCGAGGGAAAAATTCCCCTGTACCAAAACGGCCCGGCGGAGATTCAAACCCGCAACCCCAAGCTTACGAGTCCGGCGCTCTACCAACTGAGCTGTTCTGGCCCCGACATGAGTGATCAGCTCATGGCCTACATGCCCCTGAATAGGAAGACCATGAAGTGGTGGAAGAAGCTGCTTTTTTCATCTTCTGACCTTGACTCTTATTCAGGGGTCTATTCTCTACAACAAGCATCTTGCAGTCCATGGTTTGCCACTGTGTGAAGCAGTGCCCAGGATGCAGTGTCACTTGCCATGAGCTTTTCCACTCCAGAATGAATAATGAAAGTGATGCATCACCAGTGTTTTGTGCACAGTGAATTTTTTTTGTTTTTGTTTTTCATCCTGTAAAGACAATTTTTGTGTATTTTCACATTCTCCATCACCTGCTTGTGATTCAATATTATGTCTTCAGTGACTCCAGCTGTGCTAGAATGTGATGAAGAACATTTCTGAGCTGCTAAGGAACACTTAGTCTATATATTTCGGATGGGTGCAAAAGTGCTGGAAAAAAAAAGCAAAAAAATGGAGCCCATTTTCACCACCAAGATGGTAAGTAAATTACTTTATTTTTGACTCCAGGAGCACAGACACAACCAGCCGTGTCTCCCTGATGAGTTCCGATCCAGCGGACAAAAGGCCTAGGAGCAGGCAATACATATAGATCTGCGTTTGAAGGGGATTACGATGGTTCCCGCATGCAGCTAGTGAAGGGTTTTCATATCTATAATACATTTTCTTAATTTCATGTTCCCATTTTCTTCATCTGTAACCCCCCCCCCCCTCCCCCTCCCCCCTCAAAGTCCAAATCTTTGCCAAATCATTACTATGATGACAGAGGAGTTGTTGGCCTGCGCTTGTTTTTCCCCCACTATTAGATTATTCGTCTTTGTATTTGTTTGACTATATTCAAGTTTAAAAGGCTGTGCCAGTCTTGAATAAAAGTTACTGTGTGCTAGGTTTTCTAATGGGAGCAGAAGTTACCCTACTTGTTTACTGTTTATTGTTTACTGTTCCCTGCCTCATTTCATTTTCAATTTCATTTCAGTTAAATCGAGGTTATTTGTATTTGTTTCTGTCCGTCTTTGTGTTTGTCTTTTGATCTCCCTTGCATCTTTGGGTGGATCCTCAAGCATAGGCTCAAAGATCGTCCCCTACATTTTATACTGTTTGCATAGTGTCTTTAGTTTTTCAGCAACTTTTTTCCTCCCCACACTTCCGTTTGTTTCATTTACTACTACCCTTCGCTGGCTGCTTTGGGGATGCTGTTGGATTCTTTTTTGAACCCTTGGTGGTGAGAACACCATGGTATTATGGACTGTGGTGTGTCTCTATTCAACACCAGGAGCATAGACACAACCAGCCGTGTCTCCCTGATGAGTTCCGATCCAGCGGACAAAAGGCCTAGGAGCAGGCAGTACAAATAGATCTGCATTTGAAGGGGATTATGATGGTTCCTGCATGTGGCTAGCGAAGGGTTTTCACATCTATAATACATTTTCTTAATTTCATGTTCCCATTTTCTTCACCTTCAACCCCCCCCCCCCTCCCCCCGCCAGCCCAAAGTCCACATCTTTGCCAAATCATTACTATGATGACAGAGGAGTTGTTGGCCTGTGCTTGTTTTTCCCCCACTATTGGATTATTTGTCTTTGTATTTGTTTGACTTTATTCAAGTTTAAAAGGCTGTGTCAGTCTTGAATAAAAGTTACTGTGTGTTAGGTTTTCTAATGGGAGCAGAAGTTACCCTACTTGTTTACTGTTTACTGTTCCCTGCCTCATTTCATTTTCAACTTTGTTTTTTGTTCACATATAGACTAATATGCATTGTATCCACTCACCAAATTTCAAGTGTCTGTCTGCTCATCTATAATTGTAAGAATTTTTTTTCCTACCCTATACAAACCCAGGGTTTTTTTAGGGATTAGCAAGGGGAAAAACTTATGGTATGGAGTGAGTTAAAGCTACAGTTTCTTTGCAATCTTGAGTCCAACATACATTACCGGTGTGACATGTTTTTGGTATTGTATTCTATTTTGGGATGCAACTTTTTGTGGCAGAAAGTATCATTTTGTGAAATATTGAATACATAGTACTCTCCATTCCAACAAATATTCTCTGTATTTATACCTGAAAGAAGTGCTTTGAATTTATCCCAGTCAGCAAATTTATAATTATATTTAAGTATTTTGTCCTCTTGTAAATCTTGGATGTCGTGTGTTTCATTGATCATCATCATGAATGGCAAGTCTTTGTAAGTCTGCCATGTGCAGACAAAGGCTAACTGAGGAGAAATAGCACTTGCTCAATGAAAAGGATATCTGGAATCCATCGTGGTAAGCACAATATGGAGTCAACCACATTTTCAACAAAACAGGTGCTAGTTATGGAAGAACAACCTTTTTCCCAAAATGGAGAGTGGGCATTAAAATCACCAGCAATAAGCCATTTTCAATAGTGTTTTCTCCTTGTTTTTGTCATTTGGCCCTTTAGGTAAATACACAGAGACAACATTGAGAATGATTTTGCTGTTAACTTTCACACTTGCCAAGCATGAATACAAACGTGGCAGATCTGATGGTGCAGGTAATGGTCATTGGGAATATTCTGTGCCTTCTCTGATATAAATAGTGGTGCTGATTTTGTTGTTGTTGTTTTGAATCAGAAACTCTGTTATGTACAGGTGGATAACAAAAATGGGATAATCTTGGCAATTTCGATTTGCACATGTTCAGTGACTGCATAATCAAAATATGATACTCACGATTTGCCATATGTTGAATCAATAGTGACTTGTTTGTCAGCACTGATCTTGTTCACTGCAAAATCTTAACAGATATATCAGGTATGCTAAAATATCATTAATACAACAAGTGAGAAAAAGAAAAAAAAATTGTCAAGAAACACCTTAAAAAGAAGGATGAAATGAACACCAAAGAAAGGAGGGGCTGTCTACATATGTGAGAGAGAAAGACAGAGAAGAAGTTTTGAGTAAGTCTTCAAGACAGCATTTGCTGTGGTAGTTTTGTAAGCTTATTAAACAGTCAAACATAATTGTGCTGAAACTGAAGCAAATCTACACAGCCTGTTTAGAACTAGATCTACTGCCAGTCTCTCAGCGCATCATGATAGTTCCACCATGTGCCCCTCTCTTGAAGAAAATGTCAATCCAAATGTCTTGACGAGGATGAAAATCCCCTTGGAGGATGAAGCACAGTGTGTCACCTCGTCTTCTTTGGTGTTGTCCAAAACAGCTGCTAGAGGTGTCTCCCAACATTTCCTGCAAGCACACTGGCTCCTCTCCGGGTCAGATGAAGGTCTCAGTGTCTTGGAGTTTGACTGCAGACTGGCGTGGTTATGGATGATACATTAGATTCATAAGAGCATTGAACAGCTTTCTTTTGACTCAAGGTCTGGGTTACTGACAGGAGCGATTTTACTCACTACAACATTGGCTGTAAGATTGTCAGTGGCAATTGCTTTTATGAATTCAGCAAAGTCATGACTAGAAACTCTTGTCCCTGTTTTTGATATGATTTACACTGCAGTGGATTATTATGGCACTCACTGATCTCTTTAATAATAATAATGATAATGAACATTTTTATGTGCACACTTCTCTGTTGAACAGAGCACGCAGCCCATTACAAATTCCATATATATAAACAATTAAAGCAATAATAGACAATGCACACACACACACCCACCCCCACACACACGCACACACACACACCCCCTTCCGCACACACACACACACACACACACACATACACACACAAACACATGTGCCCATAGACTGACAGCAAAATGAACTAATTGTAAACTTTCTGGAAGATGTGGGTTTTCAGAGAGCGTTTGAAGGAGTCAAAGTTATTAATTTCTCTTATTTCTGCAGGGATAGTGTTCCAGATGGAGGGGGCAGCATGTGAGAAGCATCTTTCACCTAATGTCTTTTGGCTATTGACAGGACGATCTTGTAAAGCGGTTGTGTCAGCAGATGAACGCAATTTGTATTGATGATGATGTTGCTTTAAGTGGACTAAGTCCTTCAGATAATCTGGAGCACAACCTTGGACACATTTGTAACAGATAGATGCCAGTTTAAATTCAATCCGAGTAGACACTGGAAGTCAGTGAAGAGAAATCAGATGAGGAGTAATATGGTCCCTTCTAGGCACTCGCAAAACCATTCACACTGCATTATTCTGAACACGGTGCAGGCTTTCAAGAAGATAGTCATGGGAACCATACAAGATGGAATTGCAGTAGTCCAGCCGGGACAGAACAAATGCTGAGACAAGTGTGGCTGCTGCTGGGGTCATGAGAAAACGGCGGATGGAACCAATACGGCGGAGTTCATAATTGACAGCCCGAGCAACATTTCTGACATGAACTTTCATTTCCAAATGATGGTCAAGGGTAACACCTAGATTGACAACAGAGGATGAGAACGGGACAGTGGCATAACCAACTCTCATCGTAGAAGGGCAATTGATTTGTGCGACATTTGGGGAGATGAGAGAAGCATTACTTCAGTTTTTTCATTGTTCAGCTTTTCTTCATTTGGTGTCATCCAAGATCTGACACCAGCTATACAATCCTGCATTGCCTCTAGTAGTTGGGGAACTTCAGAAGGTGCAGCTGATTTCTGCAACTGTGAATCATCAGCATATGAATGATGAAGGACTGAGTGTTTGTCAATGACATTGGCCAATGGAGAGGTGTAGAGAACAAACAGGACTGGTCCGAGGACCAAGCCCTGTGGGACTCCAAAACATATAGGAGCCGCAGAAGAAACCCGGCCATCAACAATGACAGACTGAGTCTGATGTGACAGATAGGATGAGAACCACTGCAGTGCTGTACCACCTATGCCAAAATCATGGTGCAAACAACTAAGGAGAATAGAGTGATCTATGGTGTCAAACGCAGCTGACAGGTCTAACAGAGCCAGAATGGAGACTTTGCGATCATTCAAAGAAAGGAGTAGATCATTTACTATCCTTAAAAGAGATGTCTCAGTGCTGTGTCCTGGTCTGTAGGCAGACTGAAATGGATTGAAGAGGTTATTGGAAATCAGGTATTCGGATAGTTGGATGAGGATGATCTTTTCAATTATTTTAGAGATAAAGGACAGGTTAGATACTGGAAGGTAATTCCTAAGTTCATTTTGATCAAGAGTGACCTTTTTGAGAAGAGGTGTCACCAGAGCAGCTTTACAAGCATTCGGAAAGGTGCCAGAGGTGAGAGAAGAGTTGATAAGGGCTGTGAGAGATGGTGATAGACTATCAAGACATTCAATCAGAAGAGGGGTAGGAATAGGATCGAGATTACAAGTTTTGGGAGAGGAATTGATGATGACATTACGAACAGTATCTGATGTTACAGGTTGAAAGGACGAGAGAGAAGTTTTGGTGAAAAGCTCACTTGGCAGAGGAGGGTTGGCTACAACCATTGCGTCTAAATCACATCTGAGAGTGGCTATTTTGTTATGGAAGAAATCTGAGAAAAGACCTGAAAGCTCAAATGTTGGATAAATAGTAGGCAGCTGACTATTTGTCTTTCTACACAACAGATTGTCAGTAATTTTGTAAAGTTCCTTTGTGCTTGAGACACACTCAGTCTTGTTATTGTAGAATTTTGCTTTTGCTTTTTCAACAAGTCGAGAGACTTTTGAAAATAATTATTGGATTGGATCTCCATCACCTCTCTTCTCGCCGACGTGCCTGTTTTGCCTCCAACAGCTCCTCACTGACCAGCGAAAACCAAGGGGCTGATGGTCTCTCTCTGATCTTACGCATTGATGCAGGTGCATGTTTGTCAAGGATGGAATGGAGAGAGGCAAAGTACTGATCGGCATTATCAGCAGAGGGAGATGGAGATGCAGCAATCACAGAATCCAGGTCGTTAACAAATGCAGAACGATCCATGGAACGCATGTTACGTGTTGAACAAAACGTAGGCAATGACTTCATCACTGAAACATGAAAAAGAGACAACACACAACAATGGTCAGATTCAAGAGCGTCAGTGACAGTAGTGGAAATATGAAAATCTACATCATCGTCATGAATAACGGTCCAATCAAGGATATGACCCCCCACCCCATGTGTTGGCATGCTCACAACCTGTTTAAGATTATGCATATTCAGCAGTTCGACAGTATCTTTCGTCAGAGTTTCATGAGGCTGATCAAAGTGAATGTTAGCATCTCCAACAAAACAAACATGCCCATGGAGGTTGTTGGCATAGTCCAGAAAGTCAGGTAACTGATCAGTAAACATAGAGTTCTTCAGACGGTTCTTGCATCTGGGAGGCGGCCTGTAGAGGCAGAAAAGATGGAGAGCGCCATGTTGAAGAGTCAGGGAAGACTGGATTAGCTGAAAGGATGAGTGGTTG